>VWZP01006607.1:583446-623421 GCA_013396995.1 Dicaeum eximium
GGCCGCCCGCGCCTGCTGGTGCGGGCCGGGCCGGGCGGTCCCGGCCGGGCGGCCTCTAAGGGGCCGAGCTCGCTGCCTTTGCGTCTTCATGTCGCTATTGCTGGGCAGCGCTCCGAGGAGACGCCGAGGTTTTTGTGGGATTTATGACCTGAGCGCGGGGCTCCTTGTCAGCCACGGCTCGGTGCGAACGGTGACTCGGCCCGGTTTGTGCCCGAACGCGGCTGTGGCGGGGCCGTGTCCGGAGGGCCTGAGGTGGTACCGAGCCCGTCCCGCCGTGTCCCTCGGCCGGGCACCGCCTGGCGCGGCCCCCGTGTCCCTCCCGCTCCGCGCTGCCTTGAGCCGAGCTGCAGCTCCCTGGCCTGACTCCGCCTTATCGGGGTCTGGAAACTGCTTTCAGGCTCCCACCCTAAATCCGTACCGGCACTAGTCAATGACCAGATGGGTTTTGGGCTCTGTTCTTGTCTCCTGGAGACATGCCGAGTTTTTCTTTCTAGTCGGAAAGGCCCACGGAACAGACTGGAGTGAGTCTGTAACTCCTGCTAAACCTGTCCTAGGATCTAGGAAGTGCTTCCGAGGAGTGTTGCTGCAGCTCGGCAGTTACTGCTGAGATGGGCCTTCACACACCTGCCGTGCATTTTCCTTCTGTGTAGTGGCTTAGTAAATTGAACTCATTGCAAGGAGTACAGTACGTATGTGCAGATAAACCGACATAAATCGGTATGGGAAGCCAAATTTTTGCGGTGTTTTATGAAGGTAAAGTCTGAAACAAAACACGGTTGGTATTCTTTAAGGCGTCTGGATTTTTTTTTTCCTTTTGCTTGGTGTGTCACTACCTTTTATGTAATGCCAAATGTCGGTTGATTGTAAATGCTTTGTCAACAATGTTGTCATATATAAAACTTGTGGCTGGGAATAGAAGGAAGGTAGTTTAAAGGGCTTTAATGTACTGTTTGAACATGATTTGCATCTTAAGATCTTGTGTTGACATGTGCTTTCTGGAGGTTTTAATATTAATAGTTATGTTGATTTGCAGTTTTGGTTTCAAGTTGAAGACATTTTTGTGAACAGTCAGTGGATTAAAATATTTGGGTTGTCTGTACTCTAGACTCACCAGAAATATCTAAAATATGAAAACTCAGATGGGAAGTATAGGTTAGGCTGAAATAATTGCAGAAATAATAGTGGAAAATGGGGTAACTCAGAGTCGTTCTCTTGGGATTTTTTTACAGTTGAATAAATTGTTTTTTGGTTTAATCAGATGGAGGTTAGTGGTCACGATAAATTTTTTGGGATCAACTTCTGTACTCCTGTGCTTTTAAGCTTGAGAAAGTGGCATTGTGGAATACATGGACCCCAATTGTAAACACTTTTTACTCCAATTTTGAAATAATTGGTTTTAGTAAAATTATGTTTCAGTTGTTAATATGAAGTGTTTACTTTTAAAACTTTTGGTTAGAAACAAACGGTTATTACTTTAGTCAGTAACTAAAAGCTGTTGTATTAAATAATGCTAATGCTTTATGGCAAGTTGTAATTCTTGAAGATCCATGGGTGTGAAAGAAACCCCTGTTATCAGAACTTCTTGTCATGTAATTGCCTTGTGAGCTGATCTTTTTTTATTAAGATCTCACTATTAATTGCTTAATTTAAAATGGAATTTATTCTTCAAATATTTTAAAATAAACCGGTGTTTGAATTGGGAATTTTCCAGACATACATGTTGTATGTGCACTACTTCCTGAGTTAAGGACCTGGCAATTAATACTGTTCAGAGTAGAAGGAGTGAAAATGCCCATTTGGAATGAAGAAATTGCCACTAACTTCTTGGGAAGCTTCATTTAGCAGTAGTTTGTGAGTTACACTGCATTTAATCAAGTCTGTTATGTAGATTTTTGATGTTTTGATTTGAAGTGATTTTGGTACAAGGTACATTACAATTGGCATTTGAGGTGATACGAAGTCTTGATTGTCAAATGTAGTGTTACAGCATTTAAATGAAAAGTGCAGCTCAGGTAATCAAGTTAATATTCTATAATTTAAATCATTAAATGCTGCATTACTTAAGTGTTCTTACCATCAAGAAATTATTTTGCTTTTGATATGCAGTCTTCTTGTTTAATACTAATGAATACTTCTCCTTTGTTTCTTAGTTTGGATGTACTTCCGAGGGTGACTTGCCCAAATCATCCAGATTCCATTTTAGTGGAGGATTACAGAGCTGGTGATATGATTTGTTCTGAGTGTGGGCTCGTAGTAGGTAAGTTGTTACTCATATTTTTATAAATTACCATGTAACCTAAATGGTGTATGTAGGTTTGCACTCTCTTGATGCCCAAGTGTGGGTGGTAGATTTGATGGGGTGTTTGGTTTTGGTTTTTTGTGTGGGGTTGAGGTTTTTTTGTGATTGTCTGTTTGCTAAAAGCTTACTGTTTTGAATATCCTGTCTTTTGGTAACTTCTTGCACTATGAAAATAATAAAACTCTCTTTAAAGACTGAAGATTTAAAATGTGCCGTAATGTGAATTAGAGTATTGTGCTGTCCAGTCCTGTATTCTGTCTTTATTCATGACTCTTCTTTCATTCAGGAAAGTATAAGAGATGTTATAAAAGCTCTCTATGAACTAACTTGATTACAAGAAAAAAAACCAACAGAACAGAAAGCCAAACCCCAACCAGCCTCAGTTTCCCAGTAGCTAGAGGTTATCTTCTTCCCTGAAAGATTTCTCTTTATATGGTTACCAGCATGTGTGTTTGTTAATCACTTCTCCCAAGGTTTTTAAGACAATGCTAAGTTTTCCCATTGGAATTTTGTGGAGCTCTTTTACTTGGTTTGTGTAGCAGCAGCTTTCACAGATGAAACTGTATTTCTGAGTATAATGGAATATTTAAAATGAAAGGCCAAAGAGAAGTGTGAGCACTAAATATTTTCTTACGTGGTCTGATAAGAAATTTAGAACGGTGTAAATCACATCCAATCCTTGAAGCCTGTTTTCTGGAGATGCTTGTGAAGTAGGGATGTTTTAAAGGAGTGAAGACAAAATCTAGCTTTCATGTGTTCCAAATGCAACGTTTCTGTATTTGTAGCAGGTTCCATGAGACATGTTCCACTTAAGAGAGTAACGATTTCATTTCCTGTTTTTACATAGAAAAGTTTTGTTTCAGGGCTTGCATGTGTCATGATCACGTGACCAGAGCTCACTGAAAATACATTTTGGGATGGACTAAAAGTTACTGAGATCTTTCAGTGAAGGGGATAATTTAGAACAGTTAACCATCCCCATGCAAAAATCAATATACTGTGTAACCAAAGAAGTGCTATGGGTTTATTTAAAAGTACTGATTTTTAGTGTCTGCAGAGCACTGCTGGTGTAAATGGTAAATGCTGAATTTATGCTTTTATTTTACTGCTGTAAAGTACATACTGGTGTGACTTCACTGTTTTTTTGTGGTGTGGTTTTTTTTTTGTTTTTTTTTTTTTTTTTTTTTTTTTTGTGTGTGTGTTTTTTTGTGTGTGTGCAGTTTTAGCTGTAGACAGAGCTAATAGTCTTTGACTTAGAGTATTTACATTTCATGTTTTTCTGGCTTGCTGTGGTAAATTACTGAAGTTGCTTATTTATGTAAAGAGTGTAAGAATATATTATGTAGAACTGTGTTGTAGGATAAAATAGCTGGTGCACAGACAGTTTGCAGGTTTGGAATCAAGTTTCTGGGAATAGGAGATTAAATCAGGTGTTATTACAAATGATCTTGCATTTATCAGGTCTGCAGTTGAAAGGGGTAAAGGAACAGAAAACTAGGGGAGCAGGAGGCCAGGAGAAGGAGGGGCTAATCTCTTTATCAAGTGAATTCCATATTTTAGGCAGAGCTCTGTGTTGCAAGTACTACTTTTCAAAGGGATTTTTGAGAAAAATTTCAATCTTATTGAGACTAAGAATAGAACCTGTAAGTAGAAAACAACTCTGATTAAAAAAAAAATCTAAGTTAAATCTAGTATGCTGGGGTTTTTTGCACAGTATTTTCCACGTGTTCTAAATAAGCCGGTGTTTTGCTGTGCAGTATTAAAATAATTTAATCTTGAACTGTGATTATGACTGGAGCTGGTGTTTGAGAGTATTATGGTTTCAAAATACTGCTTCATTCTATAAAACCTCTCATCTGCCTTTTCATTATTACCTTTTGTAGATTAGTTTGTGTTCTGTCTTTTCATGGTAATTATTTCCAACTTGTTAACTTTTCCTTTTGCTAATTGCTTTTTGTTTGAAAGGCACTTGGAGACCTAAATTATAATTATCCATGGAATTTTGATATTAGTCTGGATTGACATGCATTTGAGATTTAACAACTCTGTCCAGGTTTATTTGCTGTGTCAAGAATTGTGTTTTATTATTCCTACCTTTCTCCAGTCATTCTAAGCTATGTGCTACGGTAAGGGTTCATGGGCTGGTGGGAGAGTTCAGGGACAGAGTTCTTAGGGCTTAGTTCTGTGTTCATTTGAAACATTCACCATATCTCATTCTCCAGACAGGGTTGGTGGGGGGAAAAGCATGTTGTTCAAGAACAGAAGGCTAGTAAATCCTCTTTCTTGACAGGCAAATATTTTGCTTACTACCTTATAGACAGTAAAAAAGGCTGGGAATCAGCTCATATGCCAGAAGGGGCTGAAGAAAGCAGAGTGAAAGTGGAAGACAAAACACTGAATTTTCTTGATGTAGCAAGGTGGTGATGTGAATTTCAGAGGAGGGTAAGAACAAGTCTGGTGGCTGTGCAGTACTGCTGTGCAGTATCTCAGGTATTAGGAATATAGGTATTAGGAATAATGAGGAATATTCCTCAGGTTCGGAATACCTTTCTAAGACATTCCTTAAACTTCTGTATAGACAGCTTCATTAAATGTTGTCTCAGTGTGCAGGAGTAAGCAGTGAGGAATTTATTTTTTGTGTGTAGTAAACAATTTTCTCTAACTAGTTAGCTCTGTCTGCTTCAGTAAGCAGGGGTGGCTGAGAGGAACAGTGCTCTTGTATGAATCTGTTTTGGGGAACCTTCTTTGATAAAAAAGCAGAAGTCTGTCTCCAGCTTATGAGGATCCGTGGACATGTATCAACTCATTAAAGCTTTGAATCAGATTATGACCAATATTCAGACATTTATGCCATGTTCTGTGTATACCTGGGTGTTCAGTTGAAGAATTTTAGGGAAAAATACTCAATAGCCTGTGGTCAGCACTAAGGCTGTTACAAAAATCTGTCTGAGGAGTTGTTTGGCTGATACTTCTGACAAGTTTGAGATCAGAATGGTGCATTGTAAATTCAAGTGTGGTCCATGAAGAATAGGTAAGATTTGACTATACTACAGGGTTGTTTTTTTTTTCCTTGGCAGTATAATAAAAAAGTTGGAAGGGGTTTCACAATTGCCTCTCAACTGGCCAGTTCATTACTCAGGATGTCTGTCATGAGGGGTAAGATTGCTTGCTTCTGTATAGCTGCTTGTTTTTTCTGAAAACCAAACAAGCCCCCTTTTTTCAGCTGTTTGTAGTATTCAGTAAGTGGGGAAGGTGCTTAAGTACTTCTGACTTGGATCCAGTAGAGGGCAGTTACATCTATAGGGAAAAATCTTTTCATATTTGGGTGTGTCTTCAGGTTTACTCCTTTCTGCAAGTATTGTTAATCTTTAAAATATGAATTATTAATTCAAAGTATTGCTCAAAAAGTAGGCAAAGGTCTTTAGATATGGATGTGTATTAGCAGCCTTTACATGTTTGGTGTCCAGACTACTTAAAAAGTGTCTGCCAGAACTTGGTCCTTGCGAAAAGACTGCATTCAGGGGAAAGCTAATTATGAAGGATACTGATGCTTAAAGACATTCTGAATAGTTGACTCTTGCATCATGAGCCTTCATAGATACTTTATACAGGAAATTTATAATATGAAGAAAGTAACCTACTTGCCTTTCTCAGCCAGCATTTCAAATAGTCTGTTTTAATTCTAACCCTTTTCAGCTTTAAAGGTGATGCTTCTCGGTGTTCAGCAATAATGCTTGTAGGAGTGGAAACAGACTTGGGATGTGAGAAGTTAGCATCTTTTGTCAGGCTGTGTAATAGGCACTGCTCTTAGCATGAAATTTCCTGGGGGGGTGGGTGAAGCTTTCTAGTTAGTGGGATTTTGGCTGGTGACCTAAGGTGTTTGAGGGCCACTAATGCTTCCATTAGGTGAAGTACTAGATTTTTCTAGTAAGTAACAGTAACATTTTTAATCATCCTATTTAGGGAGTGGTTCTTAACTTCCTTACCAGGCTGACAAGGTGATTAGGCAAACAAGGGCTGGAAACAGTCTGAACTCCTCTGATGGAAAGAGTCTCAGATTTTGTGATGTAGACTAGATCAGACGTTTTTAATTGAGATTCTGTAGTTTGGAGCATCCTTCACAAGTATTTGAGCTGTTAATATTTTAAAGGCTTCAGGTCCTGGGGAGGTGCAACTTCAGTTGACCAGACTTGTCCACCTGATCATTTAACATTTCTACTCTCATTTGCTTCCTCCAAAATGACTATGCAAGCTGATGGCTTAGGTAGCCTGTAAGTCCTTTTAGATTTGTCAGTGTTTTGATATGCAGGAGCTGCTAAGCCTTTGTTCTTGTAGCAGTCACTTGCCTGCGGTGCTGTACTGTCTGTTTCAATCCATAGTTGCCTTTTGGTACTGGTGTGATGCTGTTTGTCTGGCAACTAGTTAAAATCATCTGTGCCTTTTTTGTTTGTTTGCTTGTGGGGTTCTTATGTTTTGTTTAGCCATCTGAAAGCCTGCTTTAGGTATTTTAACTGTCTTATGAATAGGCTGGTGTTGCTGGTTGTGATGATAAATTTGTGGTGGTAACAATTCATTGAAAACAAGATAATTTTTACAAAGAATACGAATATCTTACTAGAAGCTGGAAATTTTATAGAAAAGGTAGTGACTGTAAAATTGTGTTTATTTCTTTTTTTCCCTCCCCATGAGTTTATTCTTTGGTAACATTTAATACATCTGGTCCTTAATAGAAGTTCTAAGGCTGAAAAGTGGAAAAAAAGGTTGTGTGCTACCATACCTTCTTAGTATGTAAGCTAATAAATAGAATGTGGAGTAGAGAGATACTTGGGGTACTGTGTCTAGCTCTGGGTTTCTCCATACCAGGAAGAGAGGGACCTGCTGGAGAAAGTCCAGAAGGAGGTTGCAAAAGTGATGTAGGAGTTAGGAGAGTCTGAGAGCTGAAGCTGTATCTGACTGTTCAGCCTGACATTTCAGTTTCATGATTCTCCCCAGCTTGTAGTCTGCTCCTTAGTTTTTCACTGTAGTTTGTCACAGCACCTCATTACTCTGCTTAATGAGGAGCTGACTGAAACTTAAGTGTAATCCTATATAGATACACACACACACACACATATATATATAAATTTGGCATTGTAAAATGCTTTTAATTAAAAGTATAATATATGTGCTCACTAGATGGCACCAGATTCCTTAACTAACTCTGAAAATGAAACATTCTCTACTAACAGTAGGTATTTTGGAACTTCAGAGTGCAAATGAACTTTTAATACTGTATTTATGTTAAAATTAAATATTAGTTAATAATATGCAGAACTTGAAGCAATGTTGAGCTAACATTAGAGTTCCTCTGAAAAGAACTTAAGAACATGCCTTCTCAGAAGTGTTTGAAGACTGGATATGGAAGATTACATTGCTCATGGATGTAATAATATTTCTTGTTTTGGTTAGACATCTTCAGTTTTAAGGTCTCATGTCTTCTTATAACAGCTAATGAAAAATACAGAAGGAGAAGAAAATAGTATGTTTTATGAGTTACTGCAAGTGCAGTGCAACATTAAAATAGCTGGTATTATTTCTCTGCTAATATGTAACTGAAAACTCAGGACTTGTTGATTGAAAATATTTTCCTCTGAGAAGTCACTTTATTTTTAGGGGAGAAATAAACATACGTAAATTTTGATGTGTAGATATTTCAAGCTAAGTTTTAAAAACTGCTCAAAATTCTGTTTTAATTTCTGAGTCTGACCTGAGTTTGCTGTTGCATTTCTGTAGCACATGCTCTTTGCATGTGTCAGCTTTGAAGAAAAGTAACCTTGGCCTGAGGTTTTCTGTTCTGAGTAGCACTTCTGCATTTTATTAAATGAGCTTTTCGGATGATGAGTAACCTGAACCAGGGAAGTTGGCAGTGCTTGTTTGCACTGGAGTCTGTGTGTTAGACTGTATTTTAAAGAGAAACTGAATACTCGAAGAGTAGTTTGTGAAAAGAAATGGAGCAGTGGAGAAAAATGCATCTGTTCAGAAAGATGCTTTGGGATATCAGCCTGGAGATGCATTTCACAGGGATTTGGTTGTGTAAACTGTTGTTTTTGTATGTATTTCAGAGGAGGAAGCTGAGGAGATGAGCTCATCCATTAGAGGAAAATCAGATAAATGAGTATCTAAGGTAACTGTATCTAGTGAAGCCCTTTTGTTCAAAAGGACTGCATCAAAAGGAAGTAGCCAAGGAATGTGTGGCCACTCCCATCCTTATTGCAGTTTTACAGGGTTGCCCAAACCAATATAATAATGTGAGAAAGCAGAGACAACTGTATGGAGCTTTTTTACTCTCCTGTTTGACTGTTGGACCCATATTCCAGCTTGTTTAGGAAAGCCAGTCAGTAGGGTATGACCTTGCAAATTCAGTTTAGAACTTGAAATCTTAACTCAGTACCAGTTTTCAAGGCTTTATTCCACTGCTTTTTGTAAGACTGAGTTTAGTATTTGAAAGTTTTGCTTTGACCACTTAGGGTGGGGCTTAATTGCATCTGTACTAATATCACTATTCCAAAGTGGTTTTTATGTACTGAAGAATTAAAGATAATAAATGCCACATTTTGTTTCTTGTTTTTGTTTCTTGTTGAATGGGGTAATCCAACTAACCATGCTTGTAGTTGAATACATTTTCCATCTATGGAAACCTCTGGGCTTCTTTGTTCCATTTTCATTAATACTTCTAGCTTGTGTCATGCTTTTATAGAAGCCTTTTGAAAGATGGAATGTGCTGCCTGGGACTTCTGTATATTTTCAGTGACACTGACAGTATACAGAAAAGCTGCTTTTCTGCAGTAGCAGATTTCTTCATTTTAAGATATTTGCATACTGCATCTTAATTATACAAATGCTTTCTATTCAGTGATTTGTTCTACTTAATCTTTTCTCACTCTGACATAGTAGTCTCAATCTTCTGTTTGTGATGTGTTTGTCAAAGAAGGCAGTGATATAGAACTTTTTTGTTAGAGCAGGAATGGTTCATAACTCACAAGAGGCAGATCCCGGAGTGAGTCATTTAGGTCATTCCTGCTTGTGTGGAAAAATATTACATCATTGCTCTGTACTCAGTGTTCTATTTATACCATGCCAGAATTTTAAGTACATTTTGCTTTTTTTAGATGCTGTAAACAGTATTGGGGGTTTGTCTAAAAGTAAAGTTACTGCTAGGCCATAGAAGGAGCATTACTGAATCAAATATTTACAGAGAGTCCAGGAGTCAGAGGAGCACACTGTCTGCAAATTTAAGCTTGCCAAGGGTGTGGGGTTGACCTTTGTAGCAGAAACAGTAAAAGGCAGCATAGATCTACTCTATCTGTAACTATGTAGGTTTTCATGGTTGTTTTTTTTTCTTTTCCCTCTTGGTTTTTATTAGAGCAGTAAATAAAGGTGGAGCCATAGTTATGAGCAGGTCTCACAGATATTGATGAGAACACCTTTAACTTAAAAGTTACTCTTTTTTGTTGTAGCAATTTCTTTTGGTTTATTCCCAGCTTTCAATTTCAAGCATTCTCCTTGCATAATTTTATGTTAAAAAGGGAATTATTCTGTCAGAATAGATTCCCCTTGTATCCCCCAGAGAATTCTGCAGTTGCATCACTCTGTCCATACCTTCTGCATTTTCTCCAGCTTCGGATCTTGTGTTGTTTGCAGAGTGCTTTCTCTGTCTATATTTTCACCAGGTTAAGTCAGCCTCTGTGATTTCATTCTGAGACTTCCATACTGGAAATTGTGCAGTCAATGCTAATTTTTTTGCAGACATTTCTCTCACAACAAACTTAAACATTGATAAAGGTGATTAATTTTTCCTCAGGTTTAGCTAAGGATACAATTATTCTGAATCTTCTTCTGGCATCTTGCACAGAGCTGTATTCTGCTTTACTGCAGAACACTTAAGAAAAGTGTTCCTTTTGTGTTCTTCTGTACATGTGTTCTTAAAAATTCTGTAATATTGCTCTGGAGGCAACACCTTTGAGATGCAGCCTTTATCAGATCTGTGAATACAGTGAACTGCACCGGGTTTGGGACTGGGGTTTGTTTTTTCTTTTGGTTTTTTTTCCCCCTCTAAGTTTCTATTGTTGGGTTTACTGTAGGGCTTTTGCCTGCATCAGAATGTTGGTGAGAATTATTTCTTAAACCGTTAAGTTGCTGTAGGAAGGGTTTAGGTGAATGTGAGATTGAGAGGACTGCAAGGAAAGTTGTTTGATTCAGAAAGTGTGGTGCTTTTCCTGTTTATTCTGAATATCTTCCTACTGAAAATCTTTCAGTTACAACAGGATTGATTGTGTTTAAGAAGAAGCAGTTGAGTATATTTTATGTTGATGGTCAAGCATCATGACATTGGGCAGGGTCATAACTGTCTTCAAGAACAAAAATTGAACTGAAAAATGTCATTATGGTGGGTTAGAAGGTACAAAATTGAGAGTACAAAGGACTTGGAAGTGATGCAATAGAAGTAATTTACTATAGCTTAATGGGATTGGGCGTGATAGATAATTCATATGTGCACTATGAACACATGGCAAATGTGATAGAACTTAAATTACAACAACTGACTCATTGAGAACAATCCACAGGCAGTCCTGACTTCAGCTTGAAATAGAGCTCTTGATTCCTTTTGTCTATTGGAAATACACAAAAACACACATGGAAATGCCATGGTGTTCTTCAAGATAACTGTAATCCATAAAGGTGGCAGTTTGTGTTCTGGATGTGTTTCTTTAGTTATTTATGTGTTCTGGTTGCATTTTTTTTCCATTGCTTTAACTTGGATCTTGTAGATCCTGAATATTCTGGTTCATTGTCCAGCCAGTTACTGTTGGTGTTTGGGAATGCCAGCAGACTCCCTCCTTACAGTGCAGAGCTGAGAAGCCTGGCTTAATGTTTGATGCAGTATTTTAAAGCAGAGTGTCAGTGCAGACTTTGTGTTGCTTTGTGTTCGCAGGTGACCGGGTCATAGACGTGGGGTCAGAATGGAGAACGTTCAGCAATGACAAAGCAACCAAAGACCCATCTCGAGTTGGGGATACCCAGAATCCTTTGCTGAGTGATGGCGACTTGAGTACAATGATTGGCAAGGTAACAGTGGAAATACCAAATTTTACTGAGTGTTTTCATGTCCAGTACCAGATTGTACATCCATAGAGAAACTATACAACATATATATTTTTGAAGAGATTTTTGCCTGAACTTAACTTGTATGTTTCAACAGTCTAAAATGTGGCCCTTTCCTGGGGATAGAAGGAAAGGGCCAACCTTTGCCAGAAAAACCCAAAAAGGTTGCAGTGCTGTGGGGTTATGTGCTACCCTTTGATATGTTGCTTATAAATAGGAAAGCTGATGTTGCAATTTTAAAAGTATACTTTGACTTATAAGCAAGTGCATTTGAGGTGGTTCTGAAATTAATGTTGGGATCTGAATAGCTAGTGCTGCCATTTTTTTGGTAGTAAAATTTGTATCAGATTCATATTGGAGGCCTGGAGATATCATGTTGTATGTGTTCTTCCAATTAATGTTAAAGCACTAAATGTAGAATTCTTTCATGGTGTGAGTACCCCAAAGGAAAGTATTCAGTCTATACTTGGGTCGAAATTTCATGGTGCAATTGTATCCTGGTGTTTCTCCTGAGAGCAGGCAGGACTAGACACACAAATGCATTCCCTTTAATGAAGTAGTGACCCAGGTAAGTTTTAATTGTTGTATTTTCTTCTTCATTTTTTACTGCAAGATCTGAATTAATTTTTGTGGATTTCCTGAATGTTTCATGAGAAGGGGTGCGGTTGCTGATGAAAAACATTTTGCTGCTTTACGTGTTTTCTCAGATGTTTTTGTCCCAGTGATGTTGCTAGGATGAAATGCCTAAATATTTATGTATAGGGCAGTGTGCAGCATACTTTTCATCCAAGAATTCTTTAAAGCAAGGGGGTCGACAAGTGAATACTGGTGGGCAGCTAATTTTCACCATTAGTGAAAAAGAAACTTTCTCTTTGAGGAATGGTCCATGTAGATGATTGTGTTTTGGACAGCTCCAAGCATTGCTGCCTATCACATTTTAGGATTAGAGGTGACTTTTGGAGTACATTCAGGCAAACAAACTTCTGCACTGCTTCATTAAAACATTGGCATTGCTAAGTGGCTCTGTGAAGCAGTGCTGTAGAAGTCACTGGAATTGCAGTACCATCTATATAGGATCAGAAAGATTGTAGTTTAGAGGGCTTGGACTTCTGTTGCTGATTTGGTCAGCTGTGATAAAGATTTATACCTTTATAGACAGATGGAGAAATGGACTGTGTGCTCCAGGTTCACATTGTTTCTCACTCTGGGCTATGTAAATACAGGGTTTGTTTCTGGGAGTTCAGTCAGTAGGACAACCTGAACTCCTTTAGAACCTGTGTGTTGGAAAAGACAAAAGACATTTTAGCTAAAGATAGATTTTGTGTCCAGATGATTGGTGACTTGTGCTGTTAACCCCCTTCCCTTTGGAGGTTCAGATCCTAATTTGGAATGAAGAGGGATAGCAACCTTAGTGAGAGAATTAAAGACACAGAAATGTCTATGAAAAGTTTGTTTGCCCATGAAAACTAAAAACTTTCAGAGATGGACATTCAACTAATGAAAGTTTTGCTGTGAACCAGAACATCCCAGAATAGGCATGACCAAACTTACTGTAGCAAAGAGTGCCATTCCATAAAGACAAGATGTGGCAGTTTTAGTGTGGCATGATTTAACCTATGGGAACTGAGTAAAAAGCACTGGAGCTGCCAGGATTGTGTTTGGGATTGTAGAGGGGGCTGTCAGTCCAAGTGTGATACTCCATTTGCACAGGGAGGAATTGCAGAAGAGGTGCATTATTTTCTATGGGAAATTGAGAGTCCCTTTGACAAACCAGGATGTTTTCTGCACAAGAGTTCCTGTGTTTGTCTTGCTAGTAAGCAGGAGCTCTGGGATGTCACTTCATTGATGTGAGCTCTGTATCGGAGGTTGCTTTTTTTTTTTTTTTGAGTCATTTGGAAGGAAGTGAATTGCTTTTATCAGAAGATGCTGAAGAAATCTCCTGTCAGTGCAGAAAGGGCATGAATTTTGCAGCAAAAGTAACCAACTCAAGGAAGTAGTAAATTTCTCAAGCAGTCATCTGAAGTCCCTGCTGGCAGTAGGCTGGGATGTGGATTGACCTAGATGGACACAGTGGCTGAACACTAGATAGACACAGTGGTTGAGCAACGGTGAAATTGGTGTAGTCTTGGAGAGGGTAAGTAGTAGACAACAGAGTACAGAACAACCTTTGTGAATTCCAGAGAATGAAGCAAGGTAAGATTATTATTTTCCCAGTTAGGAGCAGTTTTTAGAATGGCCTGGAGTGGACCCAATATTTGTGTCCCAGAGATGACTTTAACCTTTCATATGGGACAGGACCTGGGCTACTTCTTTCTGCTTTAGGTAGGACTGCAGATAATAAAATCCTTATGGCTGACCTGCTCCATCCTCCCAAAAACACCTCCACCAGAAAAACCCCTAAAACACAACCTCTGTTGTGAGAAATCCAAGAGAAGGACATTGATAATTTTTGCATCACATCATGTTAGATTTGTTGTAAACCCCTGGGAATGAAAGTGGAAATGGAGTCTCAACCAGTAACAACAGTATTGCTTTGTAACAGTAGAGGAAGAAGGTCAGTTCTGCTTCACAGAGTGGTTTGTCTCTCTTTCCTCTGGGAAGGCAGGAGGTGCTGCTCTGGGGCCCCTTCCTGCAGGGATGTGTGGTCTGTGTGGGTTAGCAGCAGAGGCTGCTCTGCCTGTGCAAAGGGATTAATTCCTAATTGGTTTTAATGCTTAAGGAACCCATCTGTCTGAGGCAGCAGCAGCAGCCTGCATTGGAACAAAGATTAATTTGCCTGTGAAGAGGAGGGTGAATAGCATTGTTGGCGGTGGTGGAAGTGGTTTGAATTCCACAGGCAGGTCTTCAGGATACTGGCACAGAGCTGTAACTCTGAAATTAGATACTGTGTGCTGCAGTTGATCTGATTACAGTGCAGATCAATTGGAGGCATGGTGAAGTGTCACGTTAATTGTGACTTGATTACCAGAATGTTAGTTATTTCTAAAATTCTAACATAAAATTAAAGACAAAAACGGAACAAGCAGCTTTTAGTTTTGCTTTGATAAGGGGAACTCTTTTCTAGGAGTCTAAAAGCAAACTGTACGTTTTGTTTCCTATCTTGTGGAAAATGTCATTTGTCACTTTTGCTAGTTAATTGATTTATTTTTTGTAGTAACTGCAACTCCAGGAGAATTTATATTGGTTGAACAAAGATGTAGTGCAATCTCTTGGCATAGAAATCAGATATTTTTGAAAGGAAGCTGGCTTTTGTTAAACTGCATTGCCTGAATCTGGAAGTACTATATTGCTAAACAATGAGAAGGTATTAGGGGCTGATGATTGAAAAAAGAGAATGGATCCATCAGACTGATCCATATGAGCTGCTTGTACTGGGCAAGAAGACTGCTGGATCTGGAGGCATGCCTTGGTGCTGTGGTCAACCACAAATCAGTGATGTGCATGATACTGGTCATACTTTCTGCTGCTGTGGGGAAATACTGGGGTACAAAGCTGTTGAATGCCAGCACTGTAAACCTGACCTCCACTGAGCCCCTTCAGAGATTGTCACTTTTACTTGACTGCATTTCTTTCACTTTAGCTACCTTGAAGGCTGTTTCCAGGGTTGTATCCATGAGGTTTCTGTTCTGTTTGAAAGCCAGACAGGTAGAACTCCTGACTCAAAGGCCACAACAGTAAACGACATTATTCTTAATTTCATTTCAGTTAAAACTGTGTGGCTTCTGTCTTTTTCCATGAAGGGAAAGGGACTCCTAATATAGTTGTCAAGGGCTGAAATCAACCAAGCATTGTCCCTGAAAGCTCTAGAAGGAAAGTAGGTGATGCATTTAAATAACAAATGCAGGGAGAATTTCTCTGGTTTATGTAAGCAAATGAGGTGGAAGAGAGTTTTCCACCTTTTTTATACTTGTGAGTTGTATATTGGACATGGCTCTTGAAGAGGGCTCACATCAGGGTAAAATCCTTGTCAAGTTTCACTCCCAAGAACAGGGATCAGAAACGAAGAAACTGGGCAGCTCAGTAGAAAAAGGTGATGGCAGGGCATGTTCTATCCTTTGTTCACTGTGTCTTTACCCCACTTTGTACAGCCTGGACATCTTGATGCATTGCTGGGTATTCAATTTGAGAACTGTGTGCAAGTGCTTAGCCAGGTTATCAGTCAGTCACGGATCAAGACCTGCTTTGTTCACTGGTTTTGGCAAAATGACACTGCATAGTTGGTGTCTGCAGTGGCTTGTTTAAATGATCAAATCCGTCTAGTGAAAGTTAGATGCCCCATCCCAGGTAAATTGAAGGTACCAGCAAGGAATAAATGCTTGCAGATTCAGGAAATCCATGTTCCTACACATAATGGAATTATGAAGAAGTGGTTTCCACTTGAAAGAACTTGGGGCCCCTTGCATACAGTGACAGCGAACACATATGTAGACAATATAAATTACAGGCATTGCTCTTCTCTTACAGGACATGTTATCAGCTATCACTAATCTGATGTGGCATTATTTGGTTAAGATTTGTTTTGGACTGCTGGCAAATTAATGACCTTAAACATTTTAGACCCTCTTGGTTGGGCAAATTTGCATATTTAATAGAAGCATGCAATTTGCATGTTTGTACCTTACAACCATCAGTTGTAAGGTACAAACAAAATTGTACCTTGGAAGCTTATTTTGAAGTTGCTAGGTTGAGTTTGAGGCTCCTAATTCTCTGAAGATCTCAAGCTTTTCTTTTAAGAGGCCTATGATTTTCCCATAAAGTCAAAATACATGGATATTTCCATTTTCTGATTAAGGCTTGCAGCCTCTAACAGGCACGGTATCAAATAGGGTTTGACTGGCTCATTGGTTTGTGTGTTCTCTTTGCCCATGCCTTCACTATGGTTATCATTGTAACAACTGGTCTCCAGCTGACCATAAAATTGTTTTTCTGACTCACCTGTCTGCCACAGATGCAGCCCAAAGGACACACAAGAGTTGCATAGAGTATCATCCTGGACCTCAGCACTGGTGACAGGAGTATTGAAATGCACACATTGGCTATATATTATGTTTCTCTTTTTGACTCTGTAACTATTGTTACACAGGGGAAGAAAAAGCCCCGTGTAATCTGCAGTCTCTGGGAAGCAATCCACGATGTGAGACTGGTGTGCAGTGTAGAAGTTGTGTGGAACAATGCTGGATTGAATGAGTTACTTTTGGGGTGTTTATTTGCACAACTGTTGGAACTGATACCTTGAATTACAATGTATAAAGCTGGAAGATGTTTGCTCTTGAAGTGAGCAGGAAGTTGCTTGTATTATTGATGATACAAATTTTTCTTTTCAGGGCACAGGTGCAGCAAGTTTTGATGAATTTGGGAATTCAAAGTACCAAAATCGCAGAACTATGAGCAGCTCTGATCGTGCGATGATGAATGCTTTTAAAGAAATTACAAACATGGCAGACAGAATCAACCTCCCTAGAAATATAGTTGTAAGTTCATGTCTCCCTTCCTTAAATTGTTCTGGCATTGACTTAGTTAGCATAATATAATGAGCACATGAATTTTTGATATTGCTGCTAATTAAATGGCCTAGAGTTAATTAAATTTCATCTTCTTGCGTTGAAGGATCGAACAAATAATTTATTCAAGCAAGTGTATGAGCAAAAGAGCCTGAAGGGGAGAAGTAATGATGCTATTGCTTCTGCTTGTCTCTACATAGCCTGTAGGCAAGAGGGCGTTCCAAGAACATTTAAAGGTAAGTTTTCAGTGATACAGATTCAATTTTGCTATGAAGGAAAGGTTTAGTTACTGTCACTGTAGGAGGTTGGTTTTCTTATTCCTGGACTTTGTCAAATTGGTTGTTCTCAGCTGTAGCTCACCTTTGAGGGGAGGGTAGAAGGGTCTGTGGGAACTTGTTATATTTGTGGAGTAGGCTCTTAGGCATGGAGGTTTTAGCATTTCAAACCTATTTTGAGTGTTGGTGAAACTTGAAAGGCATTGCTTTGATCAGAGGATGGTGGAGACTGTTGTAACTGAATTTAACTGAATTTGAACCAGCAGTTCTGTAGTAAATTTGTGCAATTTTACCCTAACAGAGATGCAACTCTATAGCATTGAGTACCAAATTTCCCTCTAAGTGAGCTGTATTAATTAGCACCTTATGATAAATGTGCACTGACTGAAGTTTCACAAATGGCTAGAGCTTACTTAGTGATGGTGGCCTTCAGGACATTGGCCTTCTTTGTGGGTCTTAATATACTGAGAATCAAGTTTGATTATTTTGGGGGGAGCAAATCCTATGAAATCTAATATTTAATTTATCCTCTTTTTTTCAGAAATATGTGCAGTGTCCAGGATTTCAAAGAAAGAAATAGGCCGGTGTTTTAAACTTATTTTGAAAGCTCTGGAAACTAGTGTTGATTTGATTACAACTGGAGACTTCATGTCACGATTCTGTTCTAATCTGGGTCTTCCCAAACAAGTACAAATGGCAGCAACACATATTGCCCGTAAAGCCGTGGAATTAGATTTGGTTCCTGGGAGAAGCCCTATCTCTGTAGCAGCTGCAGCTATTTACATGGCATCACAGGCTTCTTCAGAGAAAAGGACACAAAAAGGTAAAACTTGACTTTTTTTGGTTTGTTCTTCGTTTGCCACGTATTTCTCTTTGAAAGAAACTTCAGTGTTACTGTAACACTCGGATGAGGTCTGTGCAAACAGTGATAAGCTCCATTCCAACTCCATACAGCAAGGACCAAACCAGGATCTCCCAGTCTCCAAAATGAACATAGAGTAATTGGCTACACTCAGTGTAAACTGAGTTCATGTTCTTCTGGTATTAGGAATTGGATTCTTGAATGCAACAGACCAGTGCATTCAAATGAGCATAATAATTTAAGTTAACCTATGCTAATATTTCTGTGTGTCCATTTTACTGCTCTAAAATATTCCAAACACAAACTTGATGGCAGTTGGGCTTTGGGTTACATTGAATCTTTAATCATTCCTGAAGCCAGGGAATCACCTGCATTAGTGTGGGATCGCAAGGTTTGTTGTGGATCAGCTGGGGCAGATCAGGGCTCTCGACCTGCAGAGCAGCATGGATCAGCCCCTGGGGCTCAAAGGAATGAGGCCTACAGGGCAGCAGTGCCTGGGGAAAGAAGTTTGCTAAGGCTGCAGGGGGTAGAACTTGATGTAAGAAATGGATCCAAGTGCTCCACTGAGTTGTCCAGATCAGAAATGTTTAAAATATAGAAATTTCTTAATGGAGAGTTCCTTTTGGATAAAGTATAGCTTTTGTCAGGTTGTGGTGTTTTGTTCTGCATTTGTAACTGCTTATGTCCCTGGAGCTTTCATCCTGTTGGCACTTTCCTGGGCCTGTGAGTGATCTGGAGCCCAGGAAGTTCAGTACCTTCATCCTTGATGCCTGTGAGCTGCTGGATTGCATCTCTTAAGAGTGATAATTAAAATACAGCTGCCTGTCATGGACACCATGGCTCCACACTGCTCCAGTGTTTTGGACAGTGCTGAAGCCTCTCATGCAGTTCAAGGTTTACATTCCTGACTTGACTAACTCTTGAATAAATTTAAGTTTCTGTGCATCTCAAACACGTGTTCCCTCAGCTTGTTAGGCAGTGCTCTGTGCCTCTGCCTTATTTCTTGGTGCATTTTAAGGTAAATATACTACATGCTTAACTGAAGGTATGAGTTTTTGTCTGTGACCACCCAGTGTTTTGCTTGTTTTTGCTTATATTTAATCAAAGCATAAAAATGAAGAGCCAGAAGTTGATGATGATTTGTTAAAATGTTGCTGGTCATATGTAGTTTGCAGTAGATGTTTCTAATCACTTTTACACTCTTAGCCCTCTGCCAATTTGAAGTTTGTTACTCCATGATTTATAGGTTAAGCTGAACTGTGGCACATTAAGAAGACAGACTTATGTATCCAAAATATTAGTTAAAACCAGTTCTGCCAGGCTTCTGGGAGAGTTGCAAGTGAAGCAAGTGTCCAGTGCCTCTTGATAAGTGATGCTTGCTGGTTTCTTGAATACAAATGGCAAAAGTAAAAACTAATCACTTCTCTGCTTTCTGTTGTAGAAATTGGTGATATTGCTGGTGTGGCTGATGTTACGATTAGACAGTCATACAGGCTGATCTATCCTCGAGCTCCAGATCTTTTCCCAGCAGACTTCAAGTTTGATACCCCAGTAGACAAACTACCACAGCTGTGAGATTGCAGAGGGTTAATTTCTGTTAACCCCCCCAAAAAAACCCCCAACAAAAACAAACTCTTTATTTTTGCCTATAATAAAGGATGTACAAAGTGTTTATATTGGGTCTTCGTGTTGTGGAACTGGAGGATATGGAGATGGAGCATAACTGATGGAAGGCAGCATACATTCCAAGGGTAAACAAGCTCATTGTGTGGCATTTTGTATGTATATATTAGTGGAAGTAAATATTTAATAACTGTTGCAACAAATTTAATTTGATACTGTTGTACTTATTTAGATTTCTTTTGTAGGGATCTAGTAAGATGTATTTTGGAGAATTTAAAATATTGTGTAATTCCCAAATAAACTGTTTTCCAAAAACACCATCTTGTGGTATGACTGCAATGTGACATGCACGTACTGTTGTACATGCTGAGAACTGGAATGCAGTCCATGGAATGGTGGAGTGAGCTTCATTCTTGTGGGCTTGGTCACAAGGCTGCTTAAATGCTCACTTTCTGGACAATTTCTGATCTCTAGAGTGCTCTAGTAGTTGTAGGGAGCTGTAGTGTGGGTGCTTGCACCCAGAATGTGAACAGTTGCTGAAAAGTCGTTCCAAGTTTTGCACAGCTGCTGCAGAATATTTCCAAACTGATTGCAAAAGGATTAATCTCACGCTTGGCACAGTCTCCCTGATTCTCATTGATGTCTCTGCTTTTCTGCCATGAACTTGAGGTAATGACAAAGCAGCTACTGAGAAGCATGAGGACTCACTTTAGTTGAATTCCTGGTGACTTCTCGATGCTTAGTACTGTACAAAGAAAAGTAGAAAGTATTTCTAGTATAAGTTGTTAAATTTCTGCCTTGCCAGGCCACCCTGCAGTCTGGCTGACCTGTGGTTATGTTCTAAGTGAGCACTTGCTGTTTGCACTGAAATGCCAGATGCTGAGTGAAGGCCTGAAGTTGTTCAGCCCTGCCCAGACTAAGAGCTTTGAACACTGGTTGCCTTCTGACAGTGTCCCTTTGTGTACAAAGCAACAAATGTGCTTAACAGGGAGTCTTGTGATTCCTGAGACTTTGTGTCACAGGTGCAAATGGAGTTTAACTACACAAGTAACAGCTGAGGGGTCAGTTTGCTGCACAGCTGGTCCTAAGCCAGCCAGAGGGAAGGCTGTGTCCAGTGCTAATAGCACTAATTGCCAGTAGCCCTCATTGGTTTTTTTGCTAGTTGAGCTTTAATCCTCTTCTGCCAGTAGATACTGGAAGTGTGGAAACTGAACCTTTTTTTTCTGTAAACAAACACCAAAGGTTGTACAGTCCTGTTACACACAGAAGCTGTTGGTTGCAGCCATGAAAGATTCTGGTGCAGGTGTTAGGAGTATGCTCAGTGTTGGGAGGGCATGTATTCATTGTCTGATGTATTTATTGCCTTTGACTTTGTTGCAACGTTTTCTATTATCTGGTCATTCCTGGTCTTGGTCTGAACTAATCTGCCTGCATCCTCTGTGAACAAAGGTGGGATGCTTTGAATGATTAATTAACCATTAATTGCTACAGCTTGGGAATGCAAAGGTGGAAATTGCTTTCACTGTGAGTGCTGCTTTCCACCATCAATCTGTGGATTAAATCTGTTCCATGAAGGTTAAAAGTGATGGAAATGTACATTGCCCATAGACATTAGGCATGAGCACTTGACATGTGATGGGGTGTTTGCAGTTGAAATTGTTGCATACAGCAAAGATGGCTTGGACAGGAATTCAAATACATCTGTGCAAAGCTCGGAAGTGCAGCAGATGGAGGCAGGGATGTGTAATCCTGCCTTGACCCTGCAGTTCCACAAGCAGTTCTGTATCTCCCGGGGTGTGGAGATCGCAGTAACTGTGCAGCACAAAGAGGCAGAACTAGGAATCTGCTTGAAGGGGCAGGTATATTCTGAAGGCCACTTACTACTGGCTGCAGTATTCTAGTTACTGTGAAGCATAGCAGAAAAAGATATGGCCTAGCTCTGAATTAATTTTTGGGCAGCTCTGACCCCTGTGGTGGGTCCTGCCGTGCCCGTGCCAGCCAGGTCCGGGGCAGGCCCCGGGGGAGGCACCGGCTGCCCTCAGGCTGGGGCGGGCTTTGGGCGCTCTGCTCGGCCGGGGATGGGCCTGAGGGGGCGGCTCCGCAGCCAGCCCGGCAGAAGGGAGGAGATGAAGGGTTCGGTGAAGGGTTGCATTCCCCACACAAGGGCAAGGACAGAACGTCTTCAAGCTTTAACTCAACGGCAGTTCTGACTAGATCCTTGAAATTCTGGAGCCAGCCCTGTCTGGAACGATTGTTTAGCCAGGTATGAAGTGAAGTGTCTGCCTCTGGGCAAAATGGCTGCGTAAAATTCCATGTGGCTCTTAAAAGTAAAGAATTCTGTTCTAAATGCACTCAGAAGAAAGCTTCATCCTCTAGACTGTGTAAAGAAGGAGCTCAGTGAGGGGTAGGTAGGTATGGATTGTGGTTTGGTCACACAGCTTGCTAAGGAGTGAAGCAGTGCCCGGAGCAGGGCTGAGCTGTCTCCCCCTGCCCTCAGGGCAGGCCTGGGAGGGGGAATGCTGAGTCAGGCAGGCCGGACTGCAGCTGTCAGGGTCTGCTCCTGTTGGGACTGCTCACAGCCAGTTTGTAATGTTCTTTTAAAAAAACAGCAAAAAAAAAGAATGGAAGCCTACTGAGCTCCCACCAAGAGACTGGGTCTCCTCCTGATGGTAGCATCTTTTCTGAAGCTACCTGTGGAGAAAACATGACCAGCCACTTCAAGAAACAGCAGAATCATGTTTGCGACACAATTTACAAATTACTCTATTTAGAACTTTAATTTGTGATATTAATGACTGCAAAACACTTAGAATGACATTTGTTAAAGGCACATTTCATTTAATGCATAGTGTACCATTCTAAAATATTCTAATTTCCTTACAAAGTGCTTCAGCAGCCACATACAGATAAAGTATAGCAAAATATATTTACAATCTAGGTTTAAATCTTAATCTGCCTAAAAATATTTAAAAAACTACAGAGATAAAATTAGTGCTTTTTTCAGCTTAACTGGGTGAACATACCCTGCCCTCTAATTTTTTCTAATTTTTTTTTTAGTGATTTGCTTAGATTAAAAAAAGATTTCTGTACAAGATGTAGTTACAAAAAGGTATGTTTGAGGATACTTTCATAAGTATTAAGCACCCTGTGAGATGCCTGTGTATATATATATTTGGGAACCAAAAAGGGCGAGCTGACTGTACCTCAAAAGTATTGGTTTCAGCTAGATACAGGAACATGATTTGTTTCTAATCAATACAGAACTTGGACACGAGGAATGCTGAGGAGTTGACTCACTCTTTCCAACGTGATTTGTAGCAGTGAGGAAGGTGCCTGCCCCATTCCTGTGGGGGACTGGCCTGATTTAGACCTAGTAAGGATTTTTTTCTCCAGTAAGCCTCTCCCCTGCCTAACCCTGCAGGTCTGTCCAGCATCTTGATTTTAAACCACCACCTTAGCATTGCATACTCCAGTGGTTTGTGTTTTTTCTTTGAATGAATAAAATTACAGTTTTTAATTCATTTGAATGTGATGCTCACTGCCTTAGCCCATGAACAGCAAACTCCTGGCCAGGATGAACCTGTGAGGTTACAGTGCTGAATAGTGCTAGAGGTAAGGACCAGGTGGGAAATTTATTTTCCAAGAGTCAATGTTTGCCCACAGAACAGCAGATGCCAAAAATAGGTCTTGGTTTACAAATACACACAGTGTCTGGTCTAAATTACTTTTCAACTTTTGAGGTACAGCTTTTAGTGTTAAGGGGTTTATAAAATATACACTGTTTTTATCAAAAATATTTATACATTCTATTACAACATATTGCTTTTTACCCTCAGTAACTGCCAATCCCAGGGGCTGGAGGTCAGTGGCCTACATGGATACATTGTTTTGTTCACTTGGCCACTTGGCCACTACGCAACATTGGTGAAGTGGTACAATTAAATTACTTGCCTGGAGGTAAGAATACATTACAACTTCCAAATATACATGTTCACAGCATGTATACATTGAAAATCCTTATGTTTTCTAAGTGATACGATACTGTACAGCAAACAGAGGAGGATGGAGGGAGTTAGACACAGACTGGGAACTTCTCTGCCCCCTCGGGGCGCGGGAAAGGCTCGAGGTGAGAACGGAAGGGGCCGGGCCTGGGCCTCGCAGCTGCTCCGCTCTGGGGTTACACTGAGCAGTGTCCTCCTTACATTCCTCATCCCAACCAGGGCCTTAAGCTGTGCTTAGGGAGCTTGAAGGCAAAACTGTTTGGCAAGTGACTTTGGTAAACTTTCCATATTTTTCTGGGTTTTTCTTTGTAATGGAAGCACTTACACAGTTGTTATCTCAAAGGCAAGGTGTTTAACGTTTTTCCTAATAAATACCATAGAAAATTTACAAAACAAGGCATATCTGTTTTCAATACCATTATTTTAAGAACACAAGATGAAGGTGTATGTAAAAATGTGTAGTTTTAAAGACTGCACAATATTTAGCTGAAATAATTTGCCTTCTCCAACTAGAACCAGGTTCTGTGTGAGTGTCACCGGTATCCCAACTTACTTCAATGTGGCTGAGTGGAGATTACCTAGCTCAAAGTCTGCTTTTCCCACTTCAGGCAGATACTTTAAAAAGCAGTATTATCTGCTGTGGAAGAGTGAGAGAAACTGTACAGATCCACGTGCATCCATGTGCGGGAAGTTCAACACAGCCTGGGTTTGCCAACTCAGCTTAGGAACACCATAGACCTGCTTTCCAGTGCTCAGATAAAAAACAATATACAAAGAGGCCACTCTTCAAAAGAGTGTTAAAACAGTACTTAAAAGGATCTTCATGTGATTTAAAAAAAAAAAACCCAGAAGCTGCAGGTGGCACAGAAAGCAATTGAAGGGTCAGTATTCTTCAGAGAGAGGCATTCTTGTGAGCCAGTCAGCTGGGGCTTCACAGTGTGTGGAAGTTAACACCAATCAGCAATGTAATCAAAATCTCTGAACATTTCCTGCTCTTCTTCTGAAAGTATCCTTGGTTCCCGAGGTGGAGTGAGGATAGGTGCTTCAGAGGTAAATTCATCATCAAAATTACTAACATCTTCTCTTCCTCTAATGGTAGGTACGAAAGGAGGCTTGACTTTCTTGGCCAGTAAAGCATGCCAATCTATTTGCTGTAAAATAAATTCCTTGATGTTTAGTTTCCCATCTCTATTTCTTTGTGTCCTTAGAAATAATACTAGTTTGTACTCACCCTGAAAAAGTGATGCTTTTTCACATCCTCAGCATCTTTCTCTCCAGCTCCAAGACGCCGCTCTGGATTTCTTCGTAGCAGCTGACAAAATATGCAGAGTTTCAGTGGAGAAATTTTGGGGGAAGGGAAAGGAAAGGTGTTACTGTGTAAGAGCCAACACCAAGATGAGGTGGACAGTGCAATTCATACTGCCTGACCTATGGGCAGTCCTTGCCCCTTGAAGGAATGGACAGACAAAGCTTTTAGCAGTGCTCTTTCAGCCTGCCAGCACAGTTCCAGCAGCAGCTAAGCCAGGACCAGTGCCAGAGCAGACTCTTCCCTGCAGAGCTGTGCTGCCATGTCTTGGTACTAGAGGTGATCTGGGGCAAGTGCTCAGCACAGAGTGCTGAGTTCCTCTTTGCTGGTGAGGTACAGATTTCCATAAGCCAGTGGTTCTTGCTCAGCTCAGAGATTCATTACCCTGCTGTCTCAGCAGTTGATTTACCAGGAGAGGGTTCAAGCTGCTTCATACATTTAGCCAAAGGAAAGGGTTTCCTAGTTAACTCCAGAAGTTTGATGCTCCCCCTTGTGAATTGTACTGCTGTGAGCAGCCCCCTGTTCCAGGCAGGGCCCAGCAGCAGGGTGGGTTGATATTCAGATGCAGCCATCAGAAGTAATGTCTACTACATTGTGAATGAAATTCTGTGATGGAAAGAGCATGCACAGAGCTCCAACTAGTAAATTGCCAGTACAAAGTTCCTAGTACATGCATTGTGGGTGCAGTGCAGCACCCTGTCCCCTATGGATATTGGCATGAATTTTCACAGCAAAAATACCTTCCCCAGGTACTGCCTTAAAACTGTATTCTGCTTTCTTTCTCTAGGCAAACACTCACTCCCTGGGACTACACAGTTATTTTAAGTTACTGAATATTTATGCTATTACTTAGACAGTTATGTCACAGTAGTTACTGTGCTACAGCACATTGCTGAATTGGGTGCTAAAGTGATACTCAGCATCAGACATTTATGTGGAGAGGCTGATTCCAAAGGCTTTGGAACCACCTCCAATACTGCTTTTCTATCAAGTGTGATAAGGTGCTAACTTAGGTTCAACTGCCTTCTTTTGATAAGCAAACACATCTCACTATGGAACAGCACTAAGAACAGCCATAACCAAACTCAGCTGTTCCTTGCCAAGAATGGGACTGCAGATGCCATGTGTACAGTGTTCCCTGCCCCAGATGGAATGAAACCAAAAAGATTTAGAAGTCTTTGAATTAAAATACTCATGTGACAATGCTAATCTACCAAATAGGTCAATGCAGCAGTGTTCAGCTAGGAAAAGAGAGCTGAACTATTCTAGTTAGATAAAACTAGGAAACTTAGTTCAGAGAGAAAATAGAGCCTTAAGTGTTTTACACTTCAAAAAGAAAAACTTGCTCCTAATAAAGTGAAATGGCATAGACAATTTTCATTTGAGGTGACAGGCAGCATGGCACAGCATAAATGAAGCAAGTCTGAAATTTAATTGTCAAAAAAAATACGAAGTGCAGGTTCCTAAACTGTTTTGTTCCTCCCAAAAGTAATTGTTGGAAACAGGACAAGAGGGAGATACTGTAATAATTATTAAAATATTCTTACCCGTCTCATTATTGAGATGGCTTCTGTAGACAGGAATCGTGGATATCTTACTTCATCATTTACAATGCTGTCAAACACCTCTTCTTCATCATCCCCAGGGAAGGGAGACTATAATAGAAGTAATTAAAAAAACTCTATGAACAGGCTTAAAATCACAATTGAAAACAACACAAACTCAGCTGAATATTTGGAATTAGACACCCTGGAATGAAGTCTTCCTTCCAAGAAACAGATACATTGCTTTCTATAAGGAAGAGAGAAAAGGCAAATTGGTATTATCCCATAATTCCTACTGAAGGACTGTGTTTTAAAAATGTGCTTTTGATGTAGAAACACCTAAAACTGGGATCTTCTTTGAACTCAGGGTGTACATGGAAATTATCTATCAGCTCTTTGGGGGAGCTGCCATTCACAAATAGCGTGGTCAAGACTGATTTGTTTTTTGTAAAATCTTTAGCGTGTTGCAGCTCAAGGGTTTTCAAACTGTTTTGAAGTGTCCTGGCAGATATAGGTGACACTGTGCATGCTTTTTGTCCTTTTTTACCTGAAAGGAAGTGAAAGTAAGCTGAATGACCATCTTTTTTTGAAAAAGAACAAAATTACAAGTTTTTAGCATGTGCGCTATCACTGTGCCACCTGGGAGATACTGTTACAAAATGGACCAGAAGGTAGAGCAGTATATGCAATGGCAAATAAACTTCTCAATAGTGATTTATTTATACCAGCTCATTTACATGGAACTGAGGCTTTCTATTTTAGTGTGTTTGGCATAATCTTTCACTGTTACCCAGTTTCATGTGTTAAAATTCACTTCTGTTCAAGCTACAGGAGGTAAGAAGTTTATTTTTTCCCCAAAAGCATTTGAAAGCAGAAGACTGGTATTGCTGTGCACATCCAGATTTGGTAACAGATGTGTCCTGGAAACCCAGCTCCCCTAAACTGTATGCACAGATGTTCTGTGCTCTGACTTAGAGACACTGATATTACTATGCCATTACTGAAATTTTATTTAAGACATAATGATGTAATTAAAAACAGAGTAAAGGAAAGATTTGTTGCAACTTGTTGGCTTCTACAATTGCTGATAATTCAAGCTCCAGAAATGGCTGGCCAACTTCTCCAGTGTTATAGCAGCCAGTATCAGCTGAGTAGCTGCTCAGTATTTCACACTTCTTTTCCTTGATGACATCCATTAGGATGCTCATTGTAAAGCTGGGTATGCCTATGCATGCTGTATAATGAATGCTGATCCTGTGGCAGGCAGGGCATACGAAATGTTAACAGGCTGGTATCTTGACGTTTGTAACCTTTAAACATTGCTTTTTATGACTCCACTTCCTAGTGGAGTACCTAGTACCTTCCTAGAACTTACCTCACCCACCAGCATCTCATAGATGAGAACACCAAGACCCCACCAGTCTACAGCTCTTGTATAGGAGGTTTCTGTCAGCACCTCTGGAGCCAGAAATTCCGGTGTACCACAGAATGTGCTTGTTCTGTCTCCAAATCCCATTCCTGAAAGTTACAGATAATGAAAAGCAAGCATTATTTTCTGCCATTCCACAACCTATTCCTCTGAGCAGAACCTCTCTCCACAGCAACTTCAACTGATACTGTAGATACAGGGCCTGTGCCCTGAAGGCTCAGGCCAATGATGTAAAACATTCCCTCCTTCCTCCCTATGCCTTTGTTTCACATGTGCTTCTGTTCAATTTTTTCTATCCCTCACTATATGCAATGAGCCAGATTAAGCTTCCAGTTACACCTCTGTTACCCAGTTATCTTTGTTTGGAAAGATACAATCTTATGCTCCATTTCTGCCAGTTAGCAAAAGAAAATGCAGTACACACCAGCTTAGCCAAATGTGCCCCCTGGATGCTTCTGTAGTGCAAATTACACATAGTAGAGTAAAACATGGAGTGTAGTGAAATAACTTGGAGCAAAATAAACCCTGTGGATTTCCCAGAGGGGCACCAGGCCTGATGTGACATGACAAGGGGAGCTGCTGCAAAAAACTTGAGAAAATAATTTATTGTAGCAGTCAGTAAAGGAAAGAGCTTTCCTTCTCATTTTGTTTTGTCATTTACAGAAGTTATTTGTAGCTACAGTCACAGGACTTGCCCTGGCACTCATGTTTGAAGACCTACTGAATTTACGCAATTCCCTCTTGGGCTACCTTAAAGGAAAAGATATGGAAGACAGGCTACATAAACTGAAAAAGGATCTTTGCCCACACAATGGGTTTTGAGGAAAACACTGTAGTAGCTACCTCTATTTGGTATTTGCCAGTAGTGAGATGCTTGAAAGTAACTTTCTAGGCTTCCCTTTTGGGACAATCTCTCAATTTTAGCTGTAGTATACTTTGTGCATCATTTTCCATATACTCAGAGTTGCAACTGTTTCTAAGCTAAAAAAATAGATAATGTATTTGTACAAAAGCAAGAGTTCAGGATGGATTATAATGGCACTTGATTTTGTTGTGCAGTGTCAAGATGTTTAGAATGAGGAAACCACCTAATGCATTTTCTACTCACTTGCAGAATGTGCAGTGTG
Organism: Dicaeum eximium; assembly: GCA_013396995.1. Lineage (NCBI taxonomy): Eukaryota > Metazoa > Chordata > Aves > Passeriformes > Dicaeidae > Dicaeum > Dicaeum eximium. Next base: position 612,555 of record VWZP01006607.1, read on the forward strand.
CCTTGTTAATAAGCAGAGATGTGATGAAGTAAGAGTCAGAACAGGTGATGCTCACAACTGACAATAAATAAATAAAAAGAACAGGGCAATGCTCAAGTGCTCTTGATATTTTTCCCTACTAAGGAACTTCCTCCTATCTCCACATTTGCACAATCAGAGATGTATTTTTTTTCCTCAAATGACACATGGTAAATAGACCCTATACACATCTGGCAGTCCAAAACTCTCAAGGAACAGTCAAGAGTAGGACAGACTATGGAATTCCCCTAGAAAGGAAGTTTAAGGGCCATTACCTTCTTTGCAAAGACCAAAGTCAGCAATTTTCACAAAGCCTTCTGTGTCCAGCAATAAGTTATCCAACTTCAAATCTCTAAATGAATATTTGAGAACAAAATTACATCACTTGATGTGTTTCTTCAGTACTATTCAGAGCAGCTGAAATTCATCTGCTGGAAATGACTACTTACCTGTACACTATTTTGTGCTCATGTAAATACTGAAGTCCAAGAACCACACACGCAGCGTAAAATCTGTTGAAAAAGTAAAGTTAAAATTTCAATGGAATTTTGTCTTGCTTTTCAGAATGTGAAGTCCATTATTATTGATTATTTTTTATGAGCCATCATTTGAAGATTACCAGTTGCTTTTTTGGGTACAGATTAGTTTTATACAACACCAGAGTTTTAGAGGCAGATGGCAAAAACACTTAAACTTGTAGCTTTCAAACTGTAGCACGTTTGCTTGGGCTGGAGGATGAATTTTCTGTAGTGTTCACTGCTATAGCATTGAAGGTTTTCTAAATCGGCTTATTCTTTCCTTTTTTAGCCTTGTCTACTATTGTAACTCTTCATTCAGCTTTTTTAGGTAATCTTAAAAAAAATATTGTAAAAATTAAATACTTGCATGTAGATTTTGAATTCAGTATAGATTCAGGCACACTAAATCTGCATGTTGTCTTCTAACAAAATCAGTTACAACCTCCAACCCTTTTAAAAACTTAAGCAGCATTTACTGAAGTGGCATAATGTGGTGGCATGTGGTGATAAAGCCCTTAGTTCTTATCCAGTGAGCAAAGCACCCTTCACTTAATGCCACAGGAAGGGAGGGATACTCACACTGCTCTGGGCTCAGAGAAGACATCAGTGTGAATGTGCATCATCAGGTCCCCACCAGCAGCATATTCCATTACAAAGCACACGTGATCTTTGGTTTGGAAACAAGCAAAAAGGTTCACCAAGAAGGGATGTCTTACACTATTCACAGTTTCAAATATTCGCTTTTCACACATCAAGCTGCAAACAAAATCAGGAACAATATAAAGCTCAGTGCTGAACCACAGTTTTTAAATTCTCAGAAATTACTGGTATTTTATACTTTATTTTTTTGCTCTATTCCTCAGGATAAGATAAGAACATTTCTTTTTGGTTCAAGAGAGAGATTTTAATCTCAGGATTTAATGAAATTATATTTAGCTTTCCGAAATGAAAAGAGGAAACCTAGCAGTCCATGAAAATTGTGCCAACAATTTTCCTTTCAAATAGTTTGATTGCATTAACTATGCATTGATATTATGTGACATTCATTTCAATCAATTTTTATTTTAATTGTTTACAAGATGTAAAGTGGAAATCCACTGACAGGATTAGATATCTATCTGTAGTAATTCCTGGTTATTTCTCCTTAAACCAATTGTTTAAGTTGTAGGTTATTGTTAATACAGCTATCCTTCTTCCTGCAAATGAATACAGTCACTCTTAAGCAAATGTAAAAACACCTTCTTGCACTAAAACCAAACAATTTTGTAATGGCCCTTTTACATCCAAGCAAATAAGAAAAAACCCAAAAAAACAAACCAGAACCTGAGTTTTGGGTCAAAAAGATAAAACACCCAACAGTGGAGTATACAAAGGGAAAATATGATGGGCAGAGCATGACAGTATGTTACAGGTTCGGAAACAGCAACATGGCTTTTGCCAGTGAAGCAAACAGTCACTGTTATCCCCTAATGTGATGGAAGTAATTAGAAGTAATTAGAATAAATACTTGCAAGAGAACCTGAAAATCAAAAACAGGATCAGCTTTAAGTAAGAGCTGTAGTTCAGGCATAAGAAGGGCACTAAAACAAACCAGGGGTTACTCTGCTCGCTCCTTGCCCCAGAACAAGAACACACATCTACAGCAGCCAGCTATGCAGGGAGGTGACAGCTGACTTTGCTCTTCCACTCAATTCAGCAGCTCCCTGGTAGAGCACACAACTGGCTTATGGAATTTTATACGTGTTATATTGTACAAACTGACCTGTCTACTTCATCACGAGCCACAATATCTCCTTTCTTTAAGGCTTTAATCGCAAACATCTCGTTTGTGTTTTTGTATTCTGCCAACAGCACCTAAAACAGAGGAGATAAATTTAAGAGCTGTATCTACTTTTTGATAAAGCCTTGACACTTGAAACAGCCTTTTGACATTTACCTTTCCAAAATGTCCTCTGCCCAGTACAGCGCAGCATCTGAAATCCTTCAGACTGAACTGAAATCTTTGTTGTGATCTATGTTAATAAGAAGAAAGTCACAAAGTTTCTAGTTTGTTAGCTTTAAGAAATATTATTCAGATCAAAACAGGAAAACCACTGCTTTTTTACCTTCTATCTTCAGGCTCTCTGGTGTTGGTGTATTTCATGTCTGAATGGGGAACATCAGACTCACAGATTATTTCAGGCTGGAGTTTTGGAACAATACTATTTCTGCCATTTTCAAAGTCAAAAGTTGTTACTTCATCCTGCGAAGAACAAGAAACCTGAAGATTTAAAACTGATTGTGAAGGTAAATGAATGTGGAAATTTTACTATAAGCACATGAAATTCTCAATACACCCATTATCTCACCTAAAATGGCAAATTTCCAGATGATACAGGAAAGTAAGATTTTAACAGACTGATGAAACCTACTGATCCAGTCATCCTGCTCTTTCTTAATAAAACCATTTTATCCTGAATACTCTTAATAGTTTTGGAGCTCTGGCTTTTTTCTGTGGTGGAACCAATGACATGGAGTGTTAAACACACCAACCACAGAAACAGTTTGCCACCAAGAGCAATTAGAGCATTCTGTTGACACAATTCTGTGTGTGGAAGTTAAAGGAGCATGTGCTGATATATAAAGGAAGAAATCTGTAATAAAGATGTCCATATTACAACCATGTTAAACTGTATAACCTAAGATTCTTAAATGTTACTTGCCTGAGAAGGCACATCAGGAGCCTTTATCTCAGAAGAAGTTTCACATATTTCCACAAGGGAAGATGCACGGGGTGGAGCAGGTGGAGGCTCAGGCTCAAGTTCAAAGTCCAATTTGGCTACAGGAGACTCACTGACAAGAAAATAAACAGTGTATAGCAAAGTGTATAGTGAGTGTATAGCAAAGACTATTTTAATACCTGTAGATTTCTCCTAAACCAAACCTTGTGTGTCTGGATCTAGCTATAGAATAGTTTTCTACAACTAGAACATGGAAAGGTCTGCAGCCTTGCAGGATAACCAGGCTCTGCACATTCTGTGCATTCAGGCAGAAGCCTCTCAGTGCTCCCTCCTGCACTGAGGTGCTGCAAAGCTGCAGAGGTGACCTACCTGGCTGGCAGGGTCAGTTCAGCGAGCTGGGCATCCACCACTGACCCCGTGGCAGGCACTGCTGCTTGGGGACTGAAGGTGCCAGAGTGATTCACTGTAGGAATAGCTCTTCTTACCAGCCTTCCCCAAGTGGCAATATTAATATTCATCTGAGGAGCTCTGAGAAATGTTTTTCCTATAGATATTGTAAAAAAAGAAAACAGAGTGCAAGTAATTTCCTTACTCATTACCAAAACCAGTAATTAAAAAAGCCCGTATTAATTAATTTATAGTTTATGAAAAACAAACAATTTGTCATTTTCCTTAGCAATTTCTAATTATTCACAATTAAATGCTAATGCATAACAAGGAATTCCAATACAAAAGATTTCTAAATGCAATGCCAAATCCTTCATTATCAACAGCATTATTTGCAGGCAAACATTAGACCTCTGTATAAAAAAATTTCACAGATATACACAATTTTAAGCTTTACATGTTTATATTAAAGAATCACCTTGCTGTTTCGAAAAAATTTTCTTCTGCCTCTGGAGTTTTGGTCTTCTTTCAATAACTGGATTAAAAAACGTAACCTGCAGTTCAAATAATCCGTGTTATAGTTCAAGTTTCAGAACAAAATGCATTCTTAAAAGTTCAAGGAAAACTTGTTAAACTATTCTGCCACTTAATACTTTCAAGTATGTTCAAGTGCTTCAAAGAAACATTCTTACCTCTGCAAACAGAGTGCCCTGGGGTTCGAGATAGAGACACATGCCATGCCGTTGGTTATCCAGGAAATCTTCCAGCCTCAGAAACTTTACTGCACACAAAGATCTCCAGTCACGCCAATAAACTGAGATTTCTAATTCACGTGACTATGACAGGAAACACAGACACAGGAAATCACTTACTGGTAATCGTTCTGCAAGAGTTACCACAGTACAACTGTAAGATCAAGGAACTCAAGGATCAAGATGCAGAGCTGTTATTTTAGAAGCCTGTCAGGGCTAACCAGTTACACTGAAACTCTGATGGCCACAGCATTTCACTTCACTTGAGATGAGATCTCCAGTGTACAAATAAAAGCACAGGTGTAAAATTTCCCTTGAGAGTAGAAGCAGAGAGCCACAGTCACCAGACTTTTTGGATCAGTGTAACAACACTACTTGTTCAAGATGTTTTAGCTCAAGCTCTGACAACAAAGCTTAACTTGTGCTTAGAAACCTCAATTTTGGTAGTTTCCGTATTTTTTCCAAGCATCAGCTTAATTTCATGCTTGCAGACATTTTAATACCTGCACACACATGATGATGCAAAACCTTAAAGAGTATCTCTAGAAATGCATACACTTTTTGTAACATGTTTGTAAAGAGGGGCCAAAAACTTTAAACTACCAAGAACTACTGCTGTACCTTGCTGATGTGATTTATGTATTCTTAGTGTTTTATATGTGTGTTACAAAAACCTGTCCCATAAGTGAAGAATCCTGCAAGACTTGTGAATCCTGCAATGTAACAGCACCATCATATGTCACTACTTCAGTTCCATCCCAATACATCAATTCACTGTCTACCACAGATATGACAGCTTTTAAAAGAAGTAAAAGTCAAGAAGAAACACCAGATTAAAAAATCACAGGGCTTGGATTGTGCATTTCAAGCACAGCAGGATTCACAGAATATTCTGAGTTCGAAGGGACTCACATGGATTGTCAAATCTGACTCTTAAGTGAATGACCCATATGGGGATTGAACCCACACTGTGGGTTATTGGTGTTACTGGCACCATGCTCTGACCTTCTGAGCCAGTCTCAGGACGTGTGGCCAGGAACAGCAGAAGCCAAATCCTTTTCTGGCACCAAAACCTGAGTTTTTAAATAGAGCCTGCGACACATATGAGGCTGGCAGGAGCAGCTACTACACCGAGTCATTCTAGTCTTAATCTGAAAATAATTGAGGCTTCAGGGCTCCACAGCTGCTTGGTTTTTTTTCTGCACTATTCCTAACTGTAACCTGAATTTCTCTACCTGCAAGTCTAAAATTTTTTCCTTCCTAGATGAAGGGAATTGGGACTGGGGCTCAGCTGGGAAAAAGCAAAAACAGGAAAGTGGCCTTTATTTTTTCTCATGTCAGAAGCATATATTGGAGTAAGCATGTACTGGAGATAGCATCTGAGCTCTTAAAATATCGTTAAATTTTCAGCCTATATTTAACGCTGACAGAAAAAAAATATACCTTGTACCTTAAAATACTAGGACAATCAGGTATCTAAAAAAAATACTTGATTAAATCTATATAGCATAAATTCTGCTTCAAAAGTATCAATTCAATACTTGTGCCCTCTAAGTAACATTTAAAGTTATAAGAAAGAGCTATTAATGAATTTATTATTCCTGAAGAACTGACCAGCTTTACATGAGAACACTTCTATAAAAAACACTGTAAAAATTCTGTGACGTGGTTTTACCAAAGCATCCAAACATATCTGATATCACACTTTACTGATAAATAATTAAAAGCTGATGATCCAAATAAAAAGGCAGCTCATTCACAGTAAAGATGGGAATACTGCACTTATGGAATTTGCACAAAATGACAGTAACAGGAGAAAAAAGTGACATGAAATTAATACAAGAATCAAGTACAGCTGTCAGTGAAATCAGGCCACATTTTTACCCTGTCTAGTTCCAGTGTAAATTTCTGATCCCATGACTGATTGGAAATGGGTTTCCAGCTAGTTTGACCAACCACGGTGTTATCCAGCTTCAGTACAGCACAGACTTCATCTGTAAGTAAAGTACACAAACTCAGCTTAAATCTTTAAGAGGATTTTCCACAAACAAAAAAATCTCCAGTAAGTTTCCCTTAGAAATGTAATCTCATATTTAATTGGTTCTTATGGGCATAATAGCGTGGTTGTGCTTTTGCATTTGTTAATAACTTAACAGGTGAAGAAACATTTACAGTTTAAAGCTTTGAATCAATTTAATATTTTAAATTACAGAACGCATCATGCCCATGAAAATTTAAATAAAAGATAATGCATAAAAATAAGAGAAGAAAGGGTATACTGAACTGGACAAGTCATCAGTTTTCAGAAGGTTTCTACCACTCCCGCTTTTACTTTTACTGGGTCTGCTTATGAAAGATGATCTGGCTTCATTTGGACTCCAACCAGGTAATGTAATCGATGTGGCTTTTGATCGACCAGGGACATTTTCCAAAATATCTTGGCAGCCCATGAGCCTCACTTCCAGGGTACCTAGAAGAAGACAGACAATGATTTATGAAAATTTTCTGCTCTTCAGTAAACCAAGTGAATGACTAATGACTGATTGATGGCAATAGTTCACATTCTGACTCCCACAGGGTATAACAGAAAGATCAGATGAAGTCAAAAGACAAATCCAGGACACACACATATATATAGAAAAAATAAAAGCATTAAAAGTCAACTATGTGGGACTCAACCTTCTAGAAAAGAGCAACAGTTCACCAAGATAACACAAAATAAGTTTTTGTTCTGTGTCTCATAAGTCTTTTTGGCTTCTTCATTTGGGAACCTAACTGACTTGGGTTTGAATTGTAAACAAAGTCATTTTTTAAGACTGATAAATTTCAAGTTTCTTATTACAACAATGAATCTTGCAGATGGAGCAGTAACAATTTTTAATGAGTTTTATATAACTAGTTAATACTGGATAAAATTAACAAACTATGAAGACTACAGATTTGTGTAAGAAATCACACACTAGAGATCACATTTGCCTGCTGCAATGCTAAAGTCAAATTTGTGTCAGTACGTGACTTAAAATCATTCAGTTGTTCCAACTCGACTGAATTTGGATTTATAAAAGCTGAGACAAGAAGCTACTCTTCTACAAGCTATTCTTCCAAATCTTCTACAACTTTAACCAAATGAGGTATAGACGCTGCTGTTCAAGTTGAAGTTTCCTCCAGCAGCACAAAAACATCTGAACACCACAGATGGTTACAAGAATGGTAGGCTGGCTTCATCCTGTACAAGATAACATCTGTAAAACTGTGACACCACCGACTGACAAAATCAACTACTGGAAGTGGTGAAATTAGCCAGTTCATAATCAGTGTTAGCTAGAAATGCAGCTCTGAAATGCAGTCTTCTTTTGATAGCAAATGTTCTTAACCATGACACTTAAAAGTACTCTTTTGTAACAGAAACTTAAATCAGACTTAACCTAAAAATGATCTGGCAACATCATAGCCCACAGAACAGACAGCAAGAAACCAGTCTAAGAAGAAATCCCAACCTGTAGGAAGCTAACAGCCGTAAGTGACAGCTAAGCATTAGGCTATGAAGACAAAGAGATGCTATTGGCTTCCGAAACAGGTTAAAAGGTAAAAGAATACTTCATTCCCAAACTCTGTTTAGAAAAAAAAAAAAAATTAATAAGCAGAAAAGCTGTACTCTTGCATAAGGAATGGATGCAAATCAGAAAGTCATGTTGATGCACTTTAAGATGTATGACAGTAGCATTGCTCTATTTCTCACAAAGCATTAGAGGCAAAACACAGAGACACTGTTCATTTAAATCCAGCTCAGTACAAAAGCTCTATATGTAGGCAATATGAAAGGCAAACTATTAAGAACTTCATATGCATGTAGCTTTTTCAAGTTCTATTAAAAATTTTTCATATGTATCAGTAAATCACATTTAAAGAGAAATTATACTCACTATAAGGTATCTGACCCTTATGTTTACCCTTATCTGATTATGTGTTACAGGAAACAGAAAAAACAGCAAATTGTTTTAAACCCAAGGCATGATACTTCCTGCCTACAGTCACTGATCATTTGCTTTTTCATTTGATGAAAAAAGTTCTTACCACACAACTTTACAAGGATTCTTGAGTGAGGTCCTGATAAACCACAACGTAATATTATTATTACTTTAGCTTAGCAGAAGAGTTCCTCTTTTTGTTTTAAAACATAACCCCACAGTACTTCAAAATTCAATTCTCTTTCAGTTCTACGTATATATTCTGAGTAACATTTGAATTACAGGAGTTTTTTTTGTAATAAACTTACTCTGTTCATAATAGTCTTAATAGTTACATGTAAAATTTGTTAGGAAAAAAAACATAAAACCAAACCTATCTGTTCTAGGAATTCTAGATCACTGACTAAATAAATTTAGAACAGCAACATACCCCCAGGTAGTCAAAAGCATGTTTTTCTTTAAGAACGCTGTGAGGCAAACGTTCAAGACCTTTGTTAAAGTATTGTTCATCTGTTGAAACCTCACGTTCAATGAAGGACAATTCCAGATGAACCCAAACTATGAGATGTTCCTAAGTCATGTCTATATATAAATGTGGTTCCTCACAGTAGGCTAAGTCTCTAAAAAAAAAAAATCACCCCAATCTTATTTGCAATGGAAACAGCTGACACCAACAAACAAGAGTCTCCCATGGTCTCATGTATATTTGTTAGGACCTCCTTCTTTGGATTACAAATACGATGCGTGATTTGGTAGTATAAATTCACCTTCCAGAAATCCAGTGAGGTCCAGTGGGTAAAATAGGAACTGGGAGAAAAGCTGAGTGCCTTTCTCCAGCTCTGTCACCTACCTGTTGTATGATCAGGGCAACTCACTGAACCCTTCTGCAACTTAGTTTCCTTATCTGTAAAATGGGTATAATGATACTTACCCACCTTGATGATAAGTACTTGCTAATCTCAAGACTAAAGGCATTTGGTAAATGCTAGCAATATCATTCCATAGGGAGCTATTTAAGGCTAGAGCATCACATTTTCAATAACATTATAAGAAGGTCAACAAATAAATCAAAGAAACTTATCTGCATTTTGTGCAGTGTATAGACACTTGGAAACTCTAAATGCCTTTGTCTAGGAAAAGAACAACAATTAAATATGTCCAGTAAAAAATATAGTTGGCATTAAAGGCTTGTTTTAAACCATTAATTAAGATCAAAAAAGGAAAAACAAAAAAGCTCTTTAAATCATACCTGTTAAAGCTGCTGGTTTGGACAGTGTACTATACTGGTTTTGAGTAGATATTACACTCTGACGAGGACTTAATGTGGGTGAAGAAACTAATGAAAGCTCTTCTATGATAATACTGCTTTTGGGATGGTTTTTAGGAAGTTCGTTCAATCTCTGTTCCAGTGAATACTTCAACAGGTCCAGCTTCTGGCTTGATTCATTAAATCTTGCTTGTGCCTTTTTAAAATAAAAATGAATTTGAAATAGTTCAATTTTTTTCCTTAAGGAACCTTTGAAACAAAGTATCAGAAATTGTAATGACAAATTACTTCTGAAAGCGCCTTTCTGTCGGTAACTTTCCCAGATCCAAGTAATTTCATCACATTTTTTGCACCTTCTGCTACAGCATACTCTATCCTAAAATGATGCCGTAATTCTTCCATTCGGAGCTCAAGAGGGCTTATCACAGGTTTTGCTGCAAAGAGATATGAACAAACAACCTTCATTGAAGATAACAATCAGGTTTAATTTCTTTAATATCAACCCCTCCTCCATATAAATGGAAGGGAGAAGAAAAAGGAAAAAAACCAGGAGAGATGCATATTTGGTAGTCCAAAGAGAAGCTTGAAGTATGTCATAAAAGTAAAAAGTGGTATTTTAAGCATCTGCATTTGAATGAAGGAACAACTGATCAGGGCCTCAATTAAATGAACAGCTCCTACTTCCTGAAGAGCTATAATTGCTAGAAGATGTGAGAAAAAGAGTATCTTCAGGAGAGTTAAGGGACAAAATTGAAATATTCCAAATATTCAACTGGCAAGGAAGTTTTGGGACTTCAACACTTCTGAACTACACTACGAGCTCTTATCTTTTAAACGGCTCTGTAGCCAAGTAGGTCCCTGATCAGTTTCTGATAATCCCCCTGGTTCACCTGAAATCCCATGGAATCTGGCTTCTGCCAGCACAGAGAAATAAATGTGAGAGATTCCATACACTGCCTTTGCCAAATGGCCTGGGTTAACCATTCTAATGTCCACATCTTAGACTGCTTAGATATCCTAAACAGAACATTTCCTGAATATATTCCTTTCTGTTTAAAGCAGTAAGAGTAGTAGGAACACAAAAAGGCATTTGAAAGCCCTTTCTAGCTTGAACTTCTTTTTCTTTTAAACAAATGATATACATAATCCACGTGCAAAAACGGGGTGTTAAAAAGTGGTGTGGAAAAATAAACACAGAAATCAAACACCTCACACATCACAAACCCCCCCCCCCCCC
>VWZP01006607.1:623441-660566 GCA_013396995.1 Dicaeum eximium
CCCACATTTTTCATTACCTAGGATATATACAGGCCCTGACTACAAGCATTTTCATACAATGTCAATATTCAGAAATGCACACAAATAAAGTTCAAGACTTAGAGATATACCCATATGCCCATATGTTTCTAGTACACTCATGCTCTTAGAGCTCAGGATTCTTTTTTTTTATTATTTGAAGATTTTCAACGAAATGCAAGTTTAAAAATACTTCTGAAAAGCAGCATGAGTATTTCAAGCCAGGTCATTTGAATAACACTTTTTTTTTTTTCGCTTTAAATGTAGTTGTTTAGCACTCAATCTAGCCTAAATACCTATAAAATCAGGAAAAATCCTCCTCCACGTGTCCTACCACTAGAAATAATAAGGTCAGTCTATTTAAGTGTGACAAGCAGGCTTTGTACTGGCATCAGATCTTTTTTTTCAGCATCACAATATAAAGATTATACGCTTTAAAAAAAAAAAGTCGCTGATTATTAAGACAACAGAAAGCATGCGTGAAGGGAGAAGGTAGACCACAAAGCAAAAATGGATGGCATAAGGTATAAAAAGAATGATAAAGAGAGATGGTATTTCTCTTCATTACGATGAAGGTATTTTCCTTCATGTCAGATATTTTTGGCACCCCAAGACACACAAAGTTTTGCCTAGTCTCTGATTATTTTTGGTTCATGCAAGCGGTATCAAACGTTCCTACTAGAAATTTATGGTAAGTCTGCATGCATATGGGTATATATCTATATGGCATTCTGACATTCATGTTTCATATTTCCTTTCTACACCATCACCATTATCAAAAGCCAATTCATTGGTCTGGACTGCCTGAAGAATCTGCATCCTTATGACTTCTATTTTTGTCTTGCTGTCCTGAAGCATCTGCTGAGCTGTGGCAAGAAGTTTTCGATCCTATTAAAAACAAACAGACAAGTTGAAATCATAAACTTCTTCATGGAACAAGACACACTGACAGTTTCCAAACACACATACTTAGGTACAAGAACTAAATCTATGCATTTCATTTAGTATAGCATTAGGCAAACTAACCACATTAGGATATTAGTGGAAATTAAGTTAGGGCAGAGGCATTGGTTGATTAAAGACTGTAAGCCACTCCCAGGGAAACTGTATGTGTTTCAAGGTGAGTAAAGGAGGCATGACCTAGAAACATTACATGGGTAGATTAATATTTTGTAATCTAAAGAAAGGAGAAGATATTATGTGCAAAATACTTCCAAAACTATGTAGAATGTCTCCAATTTACTTTGAGTACGGTAAAAATTCTTGTAATAGATGAATTTGTTAGACTAAGCCCACATAAAAGTAATTGTACTATTTAACCTGAGCTGACTTTCAATACTGAAATTAGAAATATGATGTTGCTTACAGAGCACATTAAGTCTGCAGTACATTTTTCTGAACAATTGAAAGCTGAAGATTTTTTGCATTAATAAATATGTAACAAATAAGGGCTACTTCATTAGCTATTTCATCAGCAACCTAAGTACAATACAGCACTTTTTAGTCTAAATAAACTAAGAAATTCAAGTTTCATTTTCAAAAGCAGTATCACAAGAAGCTGTTTAGAAGAGAACACTCCTAAAGATGAACTTTCATAAACTTCTCTGGCTGCCACATGGCAGTTTTACCAGACAGCTTAAAGGTGACCTGACTTGCAGTAAGAACAACAAAAACAAGGTGTAAGAAAATTTAAGACAGAGTATTTGTCCTGTCCATGCAGTACCAATCCAGAGCAGTAATTAACAGCAGTCAGGGCAGATGTGTACCACCCTTGTTACAACCCAAAGTGTTTTTTGGTTAGCTCATTTTGTAGCCACTCTATAACTTCATTAATAAGTTACTTTCCCATATACATGGTTTATAGTTGTATTTTAAATTTTATGATGAAGTTATCAACTATTTAAGAAGTTAAAGAAATTAAGTTCTTCCCTTGCTACAACCAACAGAAAGAACTGCAATGAAGCTCACATCCCAGAGCTGGAAATACTGGCACCATGAAGCATACTGTAAGAAAAACCGGAATGCTGAAAAATTGACCTTCACAGAGCTCCTCTGTGACCTTGCACCTTGACATATTACTCTTTCAGATATTTTAATGCTGCCCTATGTTCTGCAGGGTAGATACACCATGATCTACACATAAAAAGACTTTGGTTTTGTGGAAAGAAATTGTGCATACCATAGTTTCACAACTCTCGATTTTAAGTTTAGTATTAATCAACATTTCAGGGAGATATCACAGTTTTCATATTTTAAGATTCCATGTTACCTATCCAATTAATGATCACACTGACTTTCCTAAATCAGTACTTTCTCAAATACAGATGTGAAATTTTGGAATAATCACTGTCTTTAGCAGAGTATAGGATTTAAGTAACAGATTACAAGTCACTCTAAAATCCTGTATTAAATCTTATCCATGCATCATTCTGATGTATAAATATGCTGGAAGTGTTTCTTTGTCTGTATCTTCACTTTTATCTTACTTTTGATCTTGCTGCTCTTGATTATCCCTCACAGTCTCTTACTGGAATGGATTTGCTTGCTCAGGAGCAACATTAGCCCTTCAGTGTGTAGAGTGGAGGCAATCCAGCATTACAGAGATATCCTTACATTTTAAAGAGACAGAAGGTCACATCTTCAGAATCAAAATGTATGTGTAATGCTCAGCAGCTCTCTTAGTGTTGGAGGCTGAATACAAAGTATTTCAATGCATCTTCTGAGTACAGAAGAACTGACAGTGCCTGTAAAACTGATCTGCAAAGCTGTCATGGGATCTCAGAGAGCCTACACACATCCAAGGAAAGATGATTGTTATCTCATAAATGTTTAAGTCCAAATAGGTTGAGCTGAATGTTACTGAAGCAAGTAAAGTACAAAGGGAAAAGCTTCCCATGAGATGATGGGTTTATTAACAGACTGCTTTTTCATTTTTAGAAAACAGATTATAACCTCCCTCCATTAAATTTAGGTCTCAAAATAATACAACAGATTTGAAATTAGATCATATAGTACACTTGAAGAAAGGTCACAAATGAGTTCAGTATGTTTAAAGACGGTCCTATGACTCCTTTTTAAAGAACTACTGGATTACTAGGATTGGATTCAAACGGGGGATTTTCTGCCCCTTTTGCCCACCCCTTCCAGATACTTGGATTCTTTTAAGCTCTCTTTTTTAAAACATAATCAGCATGCTCAAGCCTACAGTTCAAACTTGCCAACTAACTCACTACTGAGCAGAAAAAAAAGAGAATGAATACCTACCATTTCTGTCCTGTTTGCTGTAGTGGCTGGCAATGCTTTTTGTGCTCTCTCCAGCCCAGTTACTATATAGTCCCAATCTGGTAGGCTCATTTAAGCATTTACCAATCGCAAATACAAGATTCAATCATAGATTTTAATTACATACTTCAATCTAAAGCAAACCAGAATTTATCTCCTCTACCTAGTCTGATCAAAGCCTGCTAACAATGTCTAATATTACAGCCTGAGTGTTTAGTTAAGTTTTTCAGCCTGTTATAAGGTTACTTACCAAGGGTTTATTAGAAACCTAATTCATGCATGTCTTTTGATCCATTTGGGTCAGCTAATTATTAGTTTTAAGTGTACCTGATGTTAAGTACATGGCCCCAGAGGATGCAGACTCCAAGGGTTTCCAGGAGCTCAGGGACTGTGGTGGATGGACAGCATTCCCAGGACCTTAGTCATAATGTGCACTCCAGATATTTCTTCTATTTGCCCCCAGCTAGTACGTTACAGGTCACTTTCAGATAAGGCTACCTGGGACAGAAGGAACTTGATGGCACCTCTGGTCTATTGAGTCTAAACTCATTTTCTGGGAGAAAGCAGTGCTCCCTGCTATTTTTTCAAGGTATAAGGAAGTCATACAGAAGGCAGACACTAAGTGATCTACCTCTCCACCAACACCTAGCCCAAATTCAGTCAAAAACATGAAGTTCCTTTCCAACACTTTCTAGTTAAAATAATTTCTAAGGGCTAGCAATTTAATTCCCAGATTCCTACCCTTCGAGCCAAACACTTCCTTTTAATAAGCACTGACCCAGACAGGTGTTGGCTCAGCTAAGATCTTAAAACATTTTGATTTTACTTACTACTGTCTGAACACAAAAACATCTAACCAAGCTACTACACACTATTTGTTAGATCTACTCTTGTGTTTCCCCTTAGTCTGGAAATTAATCTCCTTAATGATTTCATAAAAGTAAATTAAAAGAACAGTTCATGAGTAATGAATGAAAGGTGAAGGGCAGGTAAGTAAAGGATCTGCCCTTCCCTTTTTTCTCATTTGAGAGCTACGACTGCCTTATACTCAACAAAATTTGTTGTTGGGGGGTTTTTTTGTTAGTTTCTGGATTTAGTTTTGTTGACTTTTTTGATTTTGTTTTGTTTTCTTTCATTTCAAAGGTTTGGATTGTCTTTCACTTGAGTTAAGGGATCCTTAGAGTATGATGAATTTTATTACACAGAAAAGAATATGTAGTAAGTTAAACCCATTCAGAGGTTAGCAAACACTTTCCCCACACCTTCTTGGCAAAATTCTGGTGCTATCAAGAGAGAGTGAGTGCAAGTACTTAAAATTCAGATACAATAGTAGGTGTGGCTTTATTTTTAATTTCACTTTATTCTATCAGTTGCTACCACTAGATCAGCACACTTCCATAAAAAGAAATTATTTCAATGTGTATTTTATCTATATGTGTATCAATGCAGGTTATGACATCTCTATCAGACTACTACACACATCCTGTTGAAGCACTTGGCACTGATCTTTTTACTGCTAACTACAACTAGGTGACAAGTTCAGAATATACTTGACAATACTGCCTTTTTTGTAGTTATCGTGCACATTACAGTGTTAAACTAATGGATCTTTTTTTTTTCAGTGGAGCTAGGAAAAACACCAGACACCAGCCAGTCCTACCAAGCTTTGCTGCTAAGTGAATCCCACATGGTCAAAGATTACTAGATGTACTAAATTTAGTAAGCCGGATTTGTTATTTAGGCTGAACTGCATCTGCCTAAACTGATAAAACAATCGCTTCAGTGGGTATCAAATCACAAAAAACAATGGTATAGTAATTTGTAGATGATTTGATGTAACTGTTTAACAAAAATATAGCCCAAACTAAAAACACTGACACTGCATACTGTTTTATACATTGTACACTCACATTACAGCAATGTGAAAACCCACATTCATTTCATGATCTTTAAACATTCCAAAGCCTTACCTTTGAAGAGCCATTTGAGTACATCTGTATCATATTTTCTGCTCCCTGTTTTACCTTCAGTTCTATATCCAACTGCTTCTTTAAGGCCATCAATCTGTTGTTCGTAGAAAACCGAGGATCGCTATTTGGAGTATCAGGAGTGCTAGGACAATCTGTGAATTAAAGGTAAGATATAAGCATGCAGAAAAAAAAAAATCAGGAAGAAAACACCCAAACCACTCCCCTGAAACCCACCTTACACTCTGTTCTCTGAAGTTACAGATTAAACAGGATTGGAACATCATACTTGAGAATTAAGAGTGACCCTCCTGTCCAGAGCTACTTTGCAACAGCATGGCAAATGCGCCTTAACATGAAAAGCCTCCCGAAACCCTGCGACTCCTACACATGTCCTAATTCACATGAATCACTTCCGGGAGCGGGCAAGCAGGCAGGTTTGCAGCTAAGCCTATTTTTATTTCAAAGGAGATTTAATTCTTATAGAATGCCTTGAGTCAATTAAAAAATGCATTTTTCCATTAAGCTTTCTTAAACTCCCGACTTTAAATCAAAGTGTTTTAACAACAAACTTGGATAATAGTATTAGATACTAATGAGCACTGTCTGAATACAGGTCTTGAGTAGACCCTCATCCATTTTAGTATGAATACTGCAGACACTGTTTATGTCAAAATTAAGAACAGATAAAATAAGCCTTTTTCTTATTGTAAAGCTGAATGTTTTCTGCTCTGCAGTCCTAACAGAAATCTGGGATAACTTGATATATAGGCAGATAGGTTACTGAACAACTGACTGATCTATGGAAAGAGAAAGGGATTTCATTTGACAGTATTACTGTGTTTGGGTGTCCCCCTTGTTGGATTAATTTCATGCAATGCAAGTTAGTTTTATCAATTAAATCATGAAGTCAAACTCCCTAACTTTTCATAACCAGTCTATTATATAACTTCATATTTCAGGTTCTGCAACACAAACTGTTAGTAAACTGAAAATAGGTGGCCACTGGACTATTTCCAACACATCTGTCCTTAGAGCTAACTATCCTCCCTAGCAGTCCCAATGACTTCTCTTCCAAACTTCTGGTGAAAGAGGACAAGTTATTTCCACCATAATAATATTTAAAAATTTTTATTTCTTCTACCCCAACAATTGAGAGAATAACTTCTCTATGGACAAATGGCACTGGTTTCCTGAAAGATAGTATTTACTGAATATGAACAGTACAGTCTTTTTTCCAGTTGTAATAATCTTCCTTGCATTAAAAATAAGATGCAGAATCCTGAAATCCTCAATTACCAGAGAACACAGGCAGTGCACTAGTACCTTACAAATTTTTACTTATGAGGTGTCAAAGAGAGATGTCTTATCTGCCATTTCATATTTCTTCTGTAAAACCTTCTGATAACTACTTTTGGAGATTTAATAAATGTTGCTTCCAAATTTGCTGGGTAATTTCCTCCCAAATTGCAATCTTTGCCGAGGCTACATAGAGATTTCAAGTAAGGAGTTTTAATTTCCTCTGCTGCTAATTTACTCTTCAGGCCACTTCAAATCTCTTACTGCATCCTCACTACTTAAAGGTAGGACTGAAAATGCCAGATGTTAAAAAGAAAAAAAAAAATCTGCATTACTCCTCAGCTGTTTTGTTGTTGATCCTCTCCTCAATGTTTTGCCTTGGTTCCTCTGTGGAACTGCACTTGAACAGCTTTACCTTAAATCTGTTATTAGTAAAACAAAGATTAACAAAATACTTTCCTATCACTTATGTCTTCACTTTCAACTAATCCTCATCTAACAATCTATTCCAAATGAGAACAAACATGAACTTGAAAGTCACAGTGTCAAGTTCTCCTTGTAAAGTAGATTCATCATATAAATGAATATTTACCAACTTTAGATATACGACCCAAGCCTCTATCACTTAAAGATCTCGGCCCTCTGATGATCCCTGTGAAGGCTCTGGGGCTCCTGAAGTCTCTTTTCACAGCTTTTAAAGATGCACACAAGCAGCCTTTCTTTGCATTAAAACAACACTCAGGTTGCAAGTTAAGGACTAATTAGAGATACCATGTTCCAGGCTGCCCAGGCAGCTGTTATTATCTGCTTTGCATGTCTCTGCTGTGAAGGTGTAACCACACACTTACCTGGGTCATCTCAAGAGTTGGTCTGTACTTGTGGGTGTAACCTACCCTCTACTACCTAGTTAAAATTGTTGTACTATATGCTTTGTTAGTAACTAATAGCAAAGGAAACTTTTCTGCAATAGGGACTAATTGCTAGGAAGAAGTAATTCTTTGCCTTCAGGCATAATGGCTGCTCACTAAACTCCCAAATATGGAACAACATGCTTCTTATCACACTATGTTTTTAAGAAAAAAAAAATTACCAATAGCTTTTCAGAGATGCTTTCCAAGGGATTCCTTCTACCATCCCCCCAACCAATCTCCCCATTACTACTCAGTAAGCAGCTCGAGGCAGCTTCTTATAGAATTCAGATTAATTTTTAAATCAGCCAGACAAACCGGTTCTATTACAGAAAGCACTGACAGTCTTAGCAGCAACACTACAAGCTACATCTGTACTAGCTGTTTCCTTTTCTCTTTTTTTCTGGAAGGTTGTAATGACTTTGCATGGCTAGTTATCTCAGATTTATTTATGTAAAACACTTTACAGAGGCGGTCAAATCTCCTCTGAAAGCATTTAGTTATCTACATAGTACAAATAAGTAATAAATTAATCCAGGTAATTGCAATCAATGGGATTTATGTATATGCCTGAAGTTAAACAAGAGTTAAGTACTAATACCAAACTGATATTTCACTCAAACTAGGGACTGGGGAACAGAAGAGGTTCTCCAGTCTGCTTCACTCGTTGGTTAATAAGGGCAGTACAAGATTTGCCATTTTGGATACATTCAAGTACAGCTTTGCATCGGACAGCAAGGGCTTTGCTGGGGTACAGGTTCAGGCTCCTAGGCCCAAATATTCTTCTTGACAGTGAGTATAAAGTGAAGTAACAGATGCATTTCAAGTGAACTTGACTTCAAGCAAATAGGCATCTTATGCTGAACAACTGTGAATGTGTTGCTTAACACTAGCGAGTTTTGTGCAGCTTGTTAGCACACAGCCAGGCTGCTGGAAGAGCTGCAGTGCTGCTTCCCCAGCACCTGAAATATCCTGTTTTCATAAAAATACACTCACCAGACTTAAAATAAGTTAATAGGGATGGTTTTTTATTTAACATTTGATTACATGGGGACAATGGCAATTTTCACTCTGAAATGCTTATCTGAACTGTGATCTTTGCTCTTCTGAAAACCTTTTCAGTTTGAGTTTGTACAGCACTCACCAGCAAAAACTTCTTGCTTCTAAACTGCCTTTTACCATCACTGCCACCTAAATTATAAAGAGTACTTACATAACTCTATGCTTCTGAGACTGCTGCTCATTCCTTTGGGATCTCCTCCCCAGATGCTACATATGCTATTTCTTCAGTAAGCTCAGTGTGAAATCAAGGATCCCACATAACTTTCTGAATTTGGGTTCCCAGATGGTACTGCAGCGTGCTGCTTAAGTACTCAATTAGCAGCAAGTACCCTTTGGTAAATAGTTAATTTTAATCTTATTTGAGGATATTTAATTGCTGCTAGCCTCATCAGTGTCATACCCAACAGAAATACCTGCAATGCATTTAGGCATTGCTGAAGGGAGGAAGAAAGATGCATGGTCCGGCTTTTCTCAGGGAATCAGAAGGTTGGATCAGCACTTAAACTATGTCATCAGTAGGTGCAAGGCAGCAGAGGCCATTCAGCATTCAGAAAACATCCAGCACTGACCTCCTGGAAACTTCTGAAGTTCAATTGAATTTCCATTAGGTAACAGCTAATTTTAACTACTAAGAAAGTGAAAGGACATTGTTTCAAATTGCATCAATAATATTATTCTACATTGAGGTTCCCAAAAGTTATCATGAAATTCCTATGGATATGAGCTTGTAGATAGAGTCTGCTGTCTGAAAAGTCACTACCTATTATCAGTTTGGTTGCTACTGCTACCAGTTTCCAGTAATTGGTCTTATGTGAACACTTTGGTGTCCAACAGATTTACCTAGTAATTTGTAAGGACAAAGAAATCCCCCAGTCAGTCAGATAATCATTTTCTTAAACAAAATAATTTATTTTCTTTGCAACATCTACAGCCAAATTTGATGTAAAGTGGATAGCTTCCATGTCAGTTAGGATGGAAGAAAAGGCATGAACTTGTCTTTGAGTTAATTTTCTCCATGTTTTATCCAGTTTTATCAATTCGCTCAAAGGTTTTCCTATCATTGCACCTCTCTATCCCCCTTAACTTCAGCTCTATGAAACAGACTGATTTCCCAACTTATAGATTTCCTATGTATTAGCTATATGTCTAATTAAATCAGTAACTTGCTGTAGTTAAGCTATTTCATTCAGTCTTACATCTCCCTGAGTCATATTAGACACCACACTCTGTACTGCTACTTTTGACACAAACACAAAACCACCAATTTAATCTCTGCTACTGTGTAGAAGTATGTTTTCTGAACACAAAATTTTTTCATATCTGAAACAGAACTAATCATCCCCATGTGACACATTACATCTCTCAGACTTTCAGCAATAATGGTCACTAGGCTCGTTCTACTCATTTTATGTTGATGGATTCTGCTTCACTTTTAAGAGTTGACCTGTACATTTTTAAATTCTGCACCCTTGTGTGACTAGTACACTGCACAACAAGGGCAGACTTGGGTACAAAGTCCCACCTTTAAAACAAACTTAGATTCATCAGCAATCCCCATAAGATAAAGTACACCTATGTTATGCTAAAAGTTGTTGTTTCTGAATCACATACTCACTGTCAAACCTACCCTCACATGCTGTAATAAAGCTGTTTGACAAACTTCAAGCTACCATAAAAACATCTGAACTTGCTTGGAATTGAATGTTATTAAAACACATTTTTCTATAGTAGATTCGTTAACATTACACTTCATGATTTCCACATGTATTGATTACACTGTGCTGATTACAAAGCAGTTACACTAAAAATTAGTGGCTTGTTAAAAAGTAATAGAAGTTACTGCTCAATACCATAAGCAACAGAAAGAGTCACAACAGCCTGTGTTGTATTTCTCAGCTCTATATTGGGAACACCTAACAAATATATGTTCACACCCACTTTTCAGATACAGGAACAAGGGAAGATTAAATAATTGTTCTAAGTTACCAAAATGGTCTTGCAACCAGTCAACAGAACAGTCAAAAAATCTTTAGTGTTCAGGCCTGATAAGTCAAAGGGATCAGCTCAATGAATCTCAATCCCGACTTTGCTACTTAGAACCTGAAAAAACCTACACAGTAGATTCTGTTAGACAGGGAAAAACACTGAAAACTATTAAAGTACACAGAGAGAACACATACCTTGACTCTTGAACCCTCTTTACCTTATTTTCAGCATTCATGATCTGCACAGTTTAATAATTTCCCATATATATATTTCCTTCTCTTTTTTAAATAACTTGTTACTTAGTGACCAGAAGAAGGTCAAACACAAGCTAAAGGGAAAAGCAGTAACAGGAATAAAGCTAACCTCTGGAAACAGTGCACATTTTGGGGGAGCTCCCATATTCACCAGTAAATGGTTCTTAAATTCACTGCCTATTTTAGCAAAAGCAAGAATTCCCAAAGGGAGGTATCTATGACCTATCCACTGAGGTATCTTATGTCAGATGGCAGTCACCTTTAGGGTTCTGTATCTATGTATTTCCTCAGTATCACGTGTTTGTGTGTGTGTATATGTGTGTACACATATATTCACATGCACATATACACAATTGGCACGTCATAACTTTTATATTAACAACTTTATTTTGCAAAGGCCAAGCTCACCAATCCCTTAAGTCAAGCCTTAGACTTCAGTATTAAAAATCAAAATATCACCAAGATGACTTGCAGCCATTTGTCTCAAGACAGACAACATTTACTGACAGTGCTCCCCCTCCATGAACTACTGACCATGAATGAGGAAGGAGACAAGCACTTAAATTACAAGGCAAACATTACAAAAAACTCAAGCACTCCAAATCTGGAGGGTGGGTGCTTCCAAATATTTTTATCTAAAAAGAGGTATTAACAGAATTCAAGATTACTTTTTTTGTCCTAAAGAAGATTATGCAAAATATTCCATTAAAATGGGTGATACTGATGAACCTGATGTGATACTTTACAGAGAATATAAAGATCTCCACAGAATTTGGAATTTCCATGATTAAGATTGTACAATCTATCTACCACTAACACCTAGAACAGAATGGAATTTAAAAACACAGTCCTAAGAAGTTTAGCATGCATCAAAAGCATGTGGAAGCACATAAGATCAACCATGATCTTTTATCCTTTGAATCTCTCCTGCATTTCCCAAGACATGCACAATGACATATTAACTTATCATTAACTCATTATGATAAGGCTTTTAAAAATGCTACACTGGAAGGGAGCATTCCAACAAGAGCATTTCTGTGCTCATCCACTTTTCAAGTTCTACTGCTAGATTAATTTTGCAAATTATGGCTGCACGGATTTTTAATATTTGGTCTATACACAGTTTATATACAATTATTTTTCTGTTCCACTCTTCCTGTTCCTTTAAAAGCCACAGTCCTGTGAACAGTGAAGCAGATTTTCATAAACCTTAGCTGACATGGAACACAATGCTTCATGCCTACCAAAAGCCCAGTGGCTATCTAGAACCATACACTACTGTATTCATTTCCATTTCATGCTGCAGCAACCACTTAGCCTCACTACTTCCAGCTGTGTCCCTGCTCCACCTCTTGTATCCTCACACAGATCAAATGCAAAAAAGAATACTGCACAGGCCACCATGGACATCTGAATACCTTTGCAGTATGTCACTGGGCCAGACTATGAATTGCTGACATCACCCACCAGTATTTCCTAAATTCTCACTGTAACCAACCTTTCATCACAAGGATGATGCAGACTTCTATTCTACTGGCCAAGCTTCCTTAGGCTTGGCATTCACTTCACATGACTCTTCAATGGCTTGTGCACATTATTAACTTTTTGCCAAGAAGAGTCTGTGCAATGTGAAATCACCAGGCTGGCAGTATCTCCCAGGTCATTTCACAAAGCTGAAAGAGGACTGTTTACTTTCACAACATTCCATCTTAAAATACCAATCCTGGTATTTTAAAAAAATACATTAAAAATTAGTATTGACTCACAGCGATGCCACAGAAAATACTAATTAAAACCATCAGCTGCAACCATTCTGTGAAAACAATTTCAAATTGTCTTTAAAATAGTAGCTTTGTTGTGGAAAAGGTTGAAGACAACAAATTGTAAGAAATGTTTGATAAGTTAAATAATAGCACAAGAGAAAAACATTTTCTAAGTTAAGTCTTAAGTTTAAAAAGCCAAAAACCAACAAAAATTTTCAGGATAAATGTTGTAATTTTTCCGACATTGAATAAAAAGGTGCATCAATGCTGATGTCTACAGTGTAATTCAGAGAAAGTCACTGGAAGAGTTCATGAAATTTGCTTTCACACAGTGAAAAGTTACTAGGAAACATTAGTGACTGAGAAAATACTTCAGTATGCTAAGAACTGAAAGTGAAGAACTCATAGTCCATAAAATACACTGTTCCCTAGAAAAGAATTTAAAGCTCAAAGGTACTGGGTATTGATTTGTGAATCAAAAAAGAGACATACATAAGTAATGAGCTCACCAGCTATGAATTTGCTCGTTCACAAAGCAATTTTTTCAAGTGAAATGGGGAGAGCTTATCTCAGCTACAAAGAAAAACTGATTTCACAGTAATGCATGGTACCTGCAACATCTTCGAGATCTGTTACAACAATGTGTGCATTTAGCTCCTGTAACTTATGATGCAAGTCTTCTAACTTCTTATTCGATTTTTTCAAAATGTTGTCCACATATGCCAAGTTCTTTTTATCCGTTGTGACCTTCCTGAGGTTCTCTGCTCCCTCCTTGATTTTAAGTTCCTTTCTTATTTCTCGCTTGATTTGGTCCTTTACTTCATCCAGCTTCTGCTGTACCACTGTATCTGGGAAGTCCAACTTCTGGCCAGTGCTCACATTCTCAGATGTTACAAGGCCTTTGGCATCCCCCTAGGAAGAAAAACAGTAATATAATCACCAGGCAACGCTGTTTCTGACAACACACACTTACAGTGCCCAGCACTGGTCGCTGTGCCTTAACCCTGTAAGGTCATTCACTCACCTTGGGTTACACTCACATTGACCTAAAGCAACAGTATCACAAGATATGATGTTAACTGGAGCTACATTTTACAACAGATTTATTCTAAATTTAGTGACATCTTTACTATGCCTATTTTTAACACCAAGAGATTTAAATACTTTTGGATTTGTCATGGCTGCTTGCCTGGCAGTTTTATGCCTCAGAGCTAATGAGTCATGTTTGTAATTTTATAGATTTAATTTGTGTTTTAATAGACAAGATGGATATAGGAAAGAAGACGAACTTCTAATAAGGATAATCTATGATGAAATTTTATACATTCTTTATAATAGGTTCCTTTTAAAGATTGTTTAAAAAATGTAGTGATGTTTGCAGTTTAAAGAAATACTGGCATATCTATAAAGATTTGTCAAGTTGTTACTAGAAATACATTTACCAGGTCTTTTTATTTTTTTAATCCTTTAAGTAAAGCCTTTCACTTTAAAAAATAATAATCATTAAAAAAACCCAAATCTTTCTTTCTTGTGTAGGCAAGCTAGGCTGAAATGAAAAAACAAAAAGTTGCAATGATGGAACAGGAGTTGGTGTAGTAAGGGAGCAGAGGATGAAAAGTCTTCAGACCCCCAGAGGGTCATAATTGTGCCTGCTATACAGTCACATATCACTGAGAAGTAAGAGCACAAAGGGCACATTACAGAACCTACACCAGTGAAGTTCATATACAATTAATTACATATGTGACAAGATTTCTGTGCCTTACGCACAGACCCTGGACAATGAGCAGACATTAGGTCCTAGCCAAAAAATTTCAGCTAGAAGTAAATGAGTGAAGATCAAAGAAGGGTTCTCCTGAACTGATCCCATCCTAATTCAGAATTTATTTAATAAATGTCTGGCCAGACATTTTGGGCTTTCTGGCCAAAAGACCAAAATTCCACCAAATTTTCTTAAGCACTATGATGAACTTGCCTTGACTTCTGAAAAATGGGGCGGACAAAAAGGGATTTTAAGGCATAATGAAAACGTTGGAAGTTTTTGTCATAAAATCACTTATCATCACAGTAAACAGTAGAAGAAAACGTTCTGGAGGGAGTTCAAGAAGCACAGCATCAGGCTAATAAACTGAAGAATGTCCAGAACACAAAACCACTACAGATACTCCACAGTAACTTGGTTTTCAAAAGAATTTGGATCACGAAGATTGTTCCTAGGCCCTACATGTCAACAGATAATGTTGGTCAAACTATTTCAATGCATGCATATTCCAGCAACACTGCCTCCCATAAGCAAGATCCATTCCATAAGCAATCTACTAGTCCTCAACTATAATTTCACAAGTTTCCTGAATCTCTCATTAAAATTTGTGTACTCATAGCTTCTACTTTTAGTACAAAAAGTTAACAACTCAAAGACTCTTAAATATTCAAAGTGGTCAGAAGCACCATCCTGCCACAGAATTTGACTATCAGTAAAAAAGAGAACAAGTAAGCAATTTAGAAATGACAAACTGACTAAGAAATGAAAAGGAAAAAAACCCATGCAAATTTACTTTAAGTGCATTTGTGAGTGCTTTTCTGTCAGTGCAGATTAAAATAAATAATTAGGCATACGTAGAAAGGCTATTCATAGCTGTACTGGGAAATACATGACATTGTTTCCATATGCAGGCACATAAAATAGAATCGATTAAAAAAAAAAAATAGAATAATCAATAGCAATGAGCAACTAGTACAAAGGTTCATATCCATGAAGGAAGCCATCAACCACGAGTTAAGTGTTTAGTTTTGAGCAAACTGAAACTGAAAATAAATTGGTATATCAACTTTATGGCAAACTATTTAAGTAGTAAGTATATCCAATTAGATCAGACTAAGATATTTCATTTCCCAGTTTTTCTAACACATAAAAATTAAGGATGTCAAAAAAAGCGCATCAAGATTAGTATGCTATTACTCAGCCTTTAAAGGAAGAGATATCAAAAAATGTTTGTAAATAAAAAGCATGTATTTTTACAGCACAATTATTCATGCTTGTTCGTCAAGCTTTCTAGAAATAAACTTATGTATCACCTGCTTCCTTAAAGCAGGATATTATACTTTTTAAAGTTCAGAGGAGAAAGACAAATGAGAAATGTAAAAACAAAACCCAAATCAAATAACAAAACCACCAAAACCCACCCTAAACCCAAAAGAAAACCTTTATTCTATGCTGTAATAGCACCTGAAGTTTGCTAAAATTATGCCAAGAATGTACACTTCTCAAACAGAACAATGTACTTAAGATATAAATAATTCAGAAATATTATTCACTGGGGTTTACCAAAGAGACTTCAGTTAATTGCTCATCCATTGAACAATAATGTATTTTGTTACGGGGGAGGTTTTTATCCCTCTACAAGCCCTATATCCCATCTGTTAAAGTGATGTTATGTTCTTCCATAAAAAGGTTTTTGGAGCCCTTGTTCCAGAGAGTCCCTAGTAAGTCTTCAATGAAATTAAATCTCCATGATCATTAGTAATTTGCCTTCTGAATTTGCAGTAGTTGAGTTGAAGTTCTCCTCAGCCTGAGCAGTCTCAGCAGCATCTTTGTCCCTGGGATTAAGGGTTGCAGGACAGACTTGTCTTCTTCAATCTGCTTTTGAGACAGTAAAGGGATCAATAGTGTGGATGCTAACACTGGAAGCTGGTCACACTGCCTGTACATTTACACATTCTTTTTTAGATCTCTCCAAAAGCCACAGATGATACCCACAGTCTCTCCTGTCATCCAGAGTTAATGAGCCACTGTCTCTCCTGTCATCCAGAGTTAATTATACTTTTGAGCAAAAAGTACTCTCTCACCTAGTTATCCAGATGTGTCAGCTGGCACACAGGTCACCCTGAAATAAATTCTTCCAAGGAGGCAACTGTGCACTCAGTGACCCTTGAAGGTCACTGTGAATGCAGAACAACAGTGTGCTCTGCAAGTGAAGCTGCTATGGTCCTGCACTAACGTGCTTTGCTGCTGAGATGCAACAAAGGTTTGAGACAGAGCTTCACGCTGCAAAGATGAGCAGTCTCAAAAGTATTCCAGTTTAAGATGAAGATAATGTCCACAATGGCACAACAGCAAGACAGAATGTCTGATAGTTAAATCAGCAAAATGAGGTAGGATTTTTTCTTTAAGAAAAGCACCTCCCAAATGCCAAACTCAAATTATACTTTTAAACTGAAGCTACTTAAAATACAGCATATTCCAGCATAATTAGATGACATCCTATTACAAGTCTCTGCTTAGAGTTGAATATTCTTTCAAAAAACTATTTTTCTCATTTGGATAAACTCCCTCCCAGGATGAACCTCACATCCTTTAGGTTGTAGGTATTCTGCCCACTCAACCTGAAAATTAAGTGTAAAAAGAAACAACAGTTATGGCCAGGGCCCAGGTCCTTTCCTTTGCAGTGCTCAAGCAGGCAGCATGCAAAGACAGAAGAAACCATTCACATTCTCTATGCCAAGAAGCTATCAATGAATTTTGCATAACTCTTCCCTTTACCCTCCCTCTCCAAATCACTTAAAATATCTTAAGAGTGGAAATGCTCTGAAACAGACAATGACTAAACCACTCTTGCTGGCAAAACAGAGAACAGGCCTCACTGCTTTACAATCCAAGGCAAAAGAATGGACAGCCAGTTACTGATTATCAGTTTCTTTTAAAATTCCGGTAGTGCTTTTACTGCTGGTTAAAAGAGAGGGGCCAATCTATTGCTGGGTGGTCCCAGGACTGGACAGCTCAGCACAGCATCCTTTCCCCTTGTGTCACAGCAAACTGCTGGGGACCTGGTTCTTGGCTCCAGCAGTGGCAAAGGGCAGCACCACCCACCCACTGTGGGAGGCACGGACAGCAAGGAGAGGCAGCACTGCACACCTCTGCAGTGGCAAAATACATGTTTCTGAGCCACTGCAAATTTCTGAAACATTTCAGTGTCTAATGAAACTGAAGATATGCTTATCCCAATGAACTATCAAGGATCACAAATCAGATACTACTGCTTAATTAAAAAAAACCCCAAAACCCAAAGAAGAAGGAAAAAAGGAGTCCATTTACGCAGCCTTCCCATTGTAATAGATCAGCCTCAAAGACTATCTATTTACATAGATTAATTCAAGATGCCAGCCTTCAACTTCTTTGCTTCTGGGAAATGTTTTAAGTATAGTTGCTGAAAATAATGAGTAGTGGTCTGAGCATGTCTTTTAACAATACAGTCTATTCTGGCTGGTGTGGTGAAAGAAAGCAGTAATACTGTTGATGAAAACCATGTGGGGCTTGCACTTTTGCTTCAGATCAATTCTGAACCAAATAATTGGTGAAGCAGGTGCTTTGCATTTACCACCAAAATCCTATTTAAGAATAAAACATACAAACTGCATGGCAGTGGCAATGGTACTGTTGAAGAGAGTACCATGAAGCTGAAAATACCAGAGAATCTGCTTAAGTTGTGTAAACTGAATGGCTTTGAATTCTAAATGAGATTCTCAAACTGCCCCCTCTTAGAAGATAACACAAACTCCGGGCATTAGTAACTCCCGAAGACTTGCTCCTATGAGCACAGTACAACTTCACTGTGCTATACCATATATTCATTATGGAGAATATTGATTACAGCAAGAATTTAGACTGCTCATTTCTGTTAGAAGTTGTTATAGAAAGGTAAGTGGAGCCTGAAACTACACCGTGCTTAACAGCTGATGAGCGCTCGTGCACAATATTATTTACATTTCACATTGACATGCTACTAGCACACACTAAACCTGCCTTTAGAAAAAATCCCAAACCAGACGTTATCAAAACTCACAGTAAAACTGCTTACATTTTTTCCTAAAACTAACAGCATTTCTTTTTATATGCTCTTGAATTTTAGTAATCATTTCAATGAGACAATAAAAAACCTGTTTGACAAAAATAGTAAAAATGCTATATAAAAATAGGATTTTCATCTCCTGTATGAGTAAAAAAGTCATCATAACCCAGAAAGACTAAATGTTTATTAACTTGTAATTTAATTTTGAAGACCCAGAAGTACAGATTTGGAACTACTAGGTATCTCAGTATAATAATTTTCTGAATAATTTTTTAGGGAAAAAAAAAGAAAAAAAAAAAGCTGCTATTCTGAGCTAGCTGCCAAGGTCCCCAAAGTTCTCTACAGTAATTCCTAAAACTAGAGTAGTGTTTTATTTTACAAACAACATTCATCAATTGCAAACTTCCCTTCCCCCTGAAGTCATTCATAAAACCAGATGTGATGGCTTGTCTGGATTACTGGAACTACATGGACTATTTCCTCCTACTCAAAAGCAAATGTGATTGTGGTCAAGATCTCAGCACTCACCCAATATCAAGAACTGAAAAAAAACCCCAAACTTGGAGGCTTAGTAGATTTTGGCATTAGTTTGCTGTGCTAACATGTCACAAATCAGGATTTAAATTTAATCTAAGTCACAGCTTTCTGCTTTGTAACAAGAGGCTGTTTAAGGCAGAAATATCCACAGTCCAGGACATTACACGTGGATGAATTCAAGTAGGACACTGATTAAATGGAGTTCAATTCCAGTGCACAAACAGCAAGTGCCCAACTGCATCTGTAAAAGGAAAGAGATTTTAAAAAAAGGAAAAATGTGTTCCTTAAATAGGGAGGTCCTCAATCAGCTGGTCACCTCTGCTATGCTCTCCCAGTTTGAGCTGCTGTCCTGACGAATACTTTAGGAGGAATGTTTGTCTTCATTCACACAATAGCTGCTGGGCTGCAGCAGTTGGTCCTACAGCTGCAGTATGAAAAACTGTGTGGCCTGACTCAGCCAAAACACCTCATCTAAACAGGTAATAAAATTCCCCAAGGAGTCCTTGCTATCATCTAGCTTCCAGCCACCAAAAATCCCTGATTCAGCCAGAATTTTCTAACACAAAGAGCATGGCCCCCAAAAGGTGCTCCAACTGCAGTAAAGACTTGCTTACAGAACTAGAAGTTGTGTCCATGCAGCTCTGTGCCAATACTAATGAGAGAAAGGGGCATGAGAGAGAGATTTCTTTGCTACAGAAGGGAAAGAAAACGTTTTAAGAAATATTGCCTTCATCTGCTTCTCGCTGTAGCAGCTCCTGATGGTTTTACACTAGGAGAAGAACCTGCAAGGAAGTTTCCAAAGCAATATGACATTGAAAGAAAATCTTCACACTGACCTTTCTCACGATCACGGAAACTTGACGGAGGTAATGGCACAACACAGGTGATGAGCACTCAAATGGGAGATCAGCAAATGGCTACAATATCCAAGAAGCATGACTACATATTCTGGCAACAGGCGTGGTACAAACACTTCAGCAGTTTCCAAACTTTTATCTAACTTGAAGTTCCGACTCCAAGCCAAAAAATTCCAACAGTACAGTGGAAACAAAACTTCCCCTCTCTAGTTTCAGATGTGCAAAAGAAATAGCAAAATCCTAGTTCCCATGAATAGGGACTGCTGTCACAACCCATTTGTTAACATGTGCCCAAGAAGATCAGTATATAAAATTATGCCTATAATAATGCCACTTCTCCATTCTCTATGAGACTTTGCTTAGTTTCCATTTGATTTCTCATCCCATATGAGAATAATATACTCAGAAGAAAACTGCATTTTATGTAAATAGTATGGTTTCAAGCAGACCATACATGGTAGGTGAAGCTCTATTAAATGTCAAAATATAAACAATTCCTTTCAAGATACAGGGAAAAGGATTTTATGAAATGTTAATACCACAGTGCATGCTGAAAATATCACCAATAATGATGTATCACAGAACTGTGCCAAGAAGACTGAAGTAATTCCCCTAAAACACAGCCTCTCCAAGATGCATGCAATCAAAGCACTGAAATGATAATTTCCCATCTAATGCCTGTAACATTATCATGGCATATATTAATAATGTGGGAAATATACACACTCCCCTTTAAAAGATAAAGAGAACAGGTGGATTAAGTGACAGTTCAACAAATGAAAGAGAAACAAGTTCAAAGAAGCACAAACTATTTCAAGACTAAGTTCCTTGGCCACAGATCCTGGAGCTGTACACTCACTGTACCGGACTGGGCAGTGAAAACAGACAGGGATCTGTGCCCTACCTCCTACTGCCAACACAGGAGAACTTCATGCACAAACTTGGTTTGCATTTTCTAAATTTGAACTGAAAAATTCAGTCTTCTTTTGAGAAAAGTCTTGGTGAAAAAAAATTTGAGACCAAATAAAAATATGAAGACTAGTAAATAGCAGAGAAATGAACATTTTTGTGTGTGTTTGACAGTTTGAGGCTTCTTTAAAAAAAAAAAACAAACTTATATTTTAAAACTGATAGCAAAACTATGTATTGTGAGGGACTTAGGCATTTGTGAATTTTGGGTTTTTTGCTTGTTAGTTTAAACACTTTAGAAAAACCCATAGGAGTTACTGTTTTTTTTTAATGAGAACACCTGCAATTTTCTGTACCATATAAATATAAACAACTTCATCCTAATGGCCTAAAATTATTTCTTCAATATATACAGCATATACTTTTAAAATACAGTATTTTAATACACTTGCCAAACCCGACATAGGGGTATCCATGGTATCCATTTCTTTCAGAAATTCATACACTCATTTTGAATTACTGCCAGAGACTGAAACAAGGAAAGGGGCTTGAGAAAAATCCTTATCACAAGAATTGTCTCAGTTTGACTTGACTGATTTCTGTGTAGTTACATTGTAGTTACTGAAAGCAGTTGTTATAATGTCTTGAAGTGCTTGAAGCCCAACCTAACTTACTCAGGAAACAGAACCACTTCAGATAAAGGTAAGACCATGCAAACGTTGTGTAGAAAATGTGCCTCTAAGTACAACTAATACAGGAACTAATCTGTGCACCAGGGAGAAACACTCTCCCCCTTCCCCATACTGCTTCCACCATAACCAGTAAGATACCTGTTGAAATGCATGTTAAAGCAAACACCTAAACTCAAAAATGTCTGCTGCTACTGGAAGTTAGTATTATTTTGTTGTATGTCCTCCCAATATAAATATGTTTATTGCATTTTTTAATATAAAACATTTACCTGTTATTCAGAATAGAGTAATATTATACATGTAGCTCAAGATGTTTGAAAAAATAATGTCACTAGATTATCCAAACTACAGGATGTGGTATTTAATTTGGTAGAAGAGATTTTCAAAGGTAAAAAGGTCAAGTCAACAGACATGAGTCACAATCATGTCTTATGACTTTGACAACTCCTCCTTAAGTTCAACACACACTGTACAAAGGTGATAATTTGGTGGGCATGCATCCAAAAATATGATTACTTTAAAGAGAAGTTACCATTGCAACCATACATTTTCAACAGCTGTAATGTTAACATTAAGATAAAAATGTGTGGGTAAATTTCTGCTTGTGAAGGAGTTTTAGTTACTATGCAGAAATACAAAAATAAAACCTCAAGGAACCCAAACCCTAATTTATTAATGCTTAATGACAATCAGGTCCAATCCCAGTGGTAAGGTATTTTTCTTTTTTCTTTTTCTGATAAAAATGAATTAGATAGTAACTATCACTAAAAAGGTATTATTATCTGTCTTGGGTAATGCAACAGATTGACCATTCTGCTCATCCACAAATCACAGTATCAGCTGTTGCCACATCTGTTAAGTGGTGGTACTTCAGTGTAACACATTTTATCTAAACTGCAAGAGAGGAAGACTAAAATGCCTTACTAGAGAAACAAATCATTACAACTGGAACTGCTCTGTTCTTTCAGTACAGGTTAAAAATCTTAAGCACTGAAATAATGCAAAAGAAATCATCACAATAAACAGGAATTTTTCAATAACACATGGAAGTATCAGGACATTTTTAAAGACCAATACACTGATTTTCATTAATCTGAAAAGTACAATAAAGGAGTCCCTGTATGAAAATCTCAATTTCTGAGATGGATAACTAGCAATTGAAAAGAAAACCCTCCAAGTTCTTTGTTTCTGGCAATTCCAACTTTCAGCACAGACAATTGATATGTTAGTCCATTTTACTTTACTATGTTTTACAAGAGCTATTTTTAGCCATTTCAAAACTAATGGAAGAGTTGAGAATCTACATTCCACTCTAATTAAGCCATCATCTTTAGCAGCCAACTATTTTGTACATTATAAATGCAGCAATACATATCTGAGATAATACTAACATCTGTTTTATAAGGCAAGAGGCCAAGTCGCTAAATACTAGATCCTGGTGAAGGAACCAGATTTTTTTGCTTTCTAGGACTGTGTGCAACAGCAGCTTCACCAGAGCTTATGGGTTTCCCAGCTTGGTTGCTGAATCTGTTATTACAGGAAAGGATTTATGTTTGTATTTATACCAAGGATCTGTGTCTTCATGCTCTAGGATTGAGAACTCTTTCACAGTAGCTTGGGTTGTTATATCTGAAGTTACTGAGGTTCACAGCCTACACTCCCAGCCAGTCGGAAATCCTCCTCCTGCTTTCACCTCCAGCAGCAAAAGAAGGATGGGAAAGTCTCCTTAAATTCCTTCCTCATCTTTTACAGGTGGTCAGCAGAAAAGATCACTTTTCCCTATTGGGACTGCCACACCCAAAATTCCACTTCTAGAGATGCAGGCATCTCATTCCCTGCTCTTGGAGTGAAAGTTTACATATGAACACAGGGTTATTTATAGAAGCATTACTTCACGTCCCATTTGTCTGAGACTTCTACAGAGCATCACTGATGCACATTGTGATACATTTGAATAGTGTTTCTGCAATCCTTCTTTCTCTGGCCCTTAAAATATGGTAGAAAGATTCTCACTGGCTCTTAATGTCCATTTTCTATTTAAGAATTCCCTAGGCATTATAGAATAATGAAGAAATAGAAGCCAAAAGAAAATTGCCTGACTTAACTGCTTTATATGGAACAGCAGTGAAAAAGAGGCAGGTGATTTCACTTACTACATGGATTGCAAAAAATTCTTAACACATTTCTAAATACAAATCTGACTAAAGCTTTGGTTTTAAAACCTTCCTACATTTTCAAGTTTTTAGGAGCCTTGGTTCCCCACTGACTGCAATACAGTACTCTACTTTTTAAGTAAATCTACTTTTTTGTGACCTAAAATGAACATATGACTTACATATGAAGTTTGCAGTGAAAAGTGTAGAATAAAAGCCTAGGATTTTAGCAAAGGATTTCTTAGTGCATATTGAACAAATTTTACTTTTTATGTTCAGTCTCAGCACCATCTCCCAAGTAAGCTGTTTCCTGTTTTGCATACAGACTTGCATAGGACTCCCCTCCATCTAGCTCTTGTTACCAGCACAGTTCAATATCAGTTAAATAGAAAATGGGAAGCATTGGTTTCAAAATAACCAGTGCACCAATGAGACCTGTAACATAACAGAAATAAAGTAGAACAAAACAACAGTTTTTCAATGCATCATGTATAGACATATGTATAAAACTAAATCTTAAAGAGTATCCCATAAACCTGTGTATACGTAACAATGGCAAAAAGGTTTCACCTTACAAGTGCATTAAATTAGGGGAATTATGTTGTTTTCTATACTGCTGAGTATTCAGAAAACCCACAACGAGACATACTTGTTGTTAGTGATCTCAATCCTCTTCCTTTTTCAGAGTGGGTAAGGTTACACAGCAATCACGTGAATGGAACCTTGAATGTGGTATGAAACCTGTTTATCCTAAATCCATCCATTTTTTAATACTAAAAGCCTCACCCTATTTTACAGGGCACATATAAACAGCAGTTTTCATATACACAATTTCAAAAAACATCCTATAATTACTTGTTGCTGATGTGAATCTGATTTTGGTATAATCATAACTTTTGAGGCATTTTTCTTCAAGACTAAAATTTCTAAAAAAAATTTCTAAAATTTTCCACTTCATTCCAGTTCAGGAGCATTTCAGTTAGCAGCCTGAGAAAAACCTTCAGGTACTACTAGGAACTGTAGCATGAAAATCTGTTAAGCAAAAGTAGAATATTCTGCTTTCTTAATAACTCAGAACTACCAAAAAATACTCCAGATATGACATTGAGAAAAACCTTCATGAAGAAACACCTTAAGCCAAGGAAAGAAAGTACTGCAGTCAGAAGCTATTTATGGTTAACCTGCTGCATTCCCCAGAGTATCTACAATGTATTCCTTTATAATGACCTGTCTAATCTAAAGCGTGCCATCTTTAGGAGACAAAAATACACAAATTAACTTCTGACTGAAAAATACCAGCGGGAAGATGACTTCTACTTGATGAAGGAGACTTGCATAATCTGAAATTCAAGTGTTAGGTGATTGTGGCTATTTCCTAACTGTGCTTGGAAGGGGCTGAATGTGAGTGGATGGGTTGTGGTTTTTTGATGTTCTCTCAAGTATTGTATTAAAGATATCAAATGTCACAGGAGAAAAATAAAAATCAGTCTCTATAATAAAAAAAGAAATTTAACTACAAAAATAAAATACAGTCCCAATCTGTCTACACCATTTTCCAAATTAAGCCAAGGTACTATACTTAGCTCAGGCTACCATCCTCTCAACTCCAAACATCTCTGACCTCTCTGAGCATTACTGGTTTCTTTTTCATGCCCTTCATACTGTTCTACCCAGCCAGGACACAAAGAACCAGCATTATTATGAACGTTCTGGGGTACAGCCAATGCTTCTGCCTAGGCACAGGTCCTCCCCATTTTCTGAAGATGCCAGAACCACAGCCAGCTAACCCTGAGTGAGGGAGAGACAGCTCTGTTCATTCCCTGAATATGCCACTAAAATGCTCACTGCCTTTTTATCTCAGGTTTGCAGGAATACTCTAAGTACTGTATACTAAGTACTATGTATATGTACTAAGTATATTCACTGAAATAAAGAAACATATCTTTCAGGACAGTAGACAGATTATTTTATAGCAGTGGAAAAATTAATAGAAGTAATCTGAAACATCTGACATTTTCAATGTACATTGTTGGCAAAGTGCAAGATCAAAATCAGTGGAAGAATTTGCAGAAAAACTACATGCCAGATAGAAATGAAGAAGAAAATAATTCAGCTCCATAGTTCAGAAAATGTATGTGAATCAATTCAGAATAAGGATGCCTGTAGTTAACTTTTAAAAACCCGTTTACTTGAAGTTCAAACCTTAAATTTACACTGAATTAATTAAAGTAGAT
This sequence comes from Dicaeum eximium, assembly GCA_013396995.1. NCBI lineage: Eukaryota > Metazoa > Chordata > Aves > Passeriformes > Dicaeidae > Dicaeum > Dicaeum eximium. Next base: position 649,209 of record VWZP01006607.1, read on the forward strand.
GCAGCAAATGGGAAAGGAAGCAAATGCTAAAGAAAGGAAATGCTACTTTTGAGCTCATAAAATAGTATAGTCTATTGTAGAAAGGAAAAAAAGCCTGAAAAAATGGGAGACCATTATCAGAACTTGGATCTCCCTTGCTTTTCTTTTATACCCAAGGTCATCTGGTTCAAGAAATCAATTCCCACATGCACAGAAACTGCTGCCCTGACAGTGTCACTGAGTTACTCCCACCAAAAAGAAACACTTCAAATTAGTGCTGGCTGCTAACATGAAAACTATATGATGGTACTGGATACCCCTCTACAGCAGGCCATCATTCTTTTTCCTCCTGCACTTAAGAAACTTCTAAGGATTTAAGAAAAAAATCTGTTAGAATTAGTTTAATTAAAACTTCAGAATATATTCACTTGGTCTCTTGTACGGAATCCTAATACAGATTAAGGCCAATTTCTAAAGCAATTAAATTTACAATTGTAAATTGTTTCAGTGTTATGTAGCATGTTACCAGTAAAGGCAGAATTCAATAAAGGAGTTTGCCCCCAAAACAAAAATTAACTGCTGATAAATGCCACATACTTTGCCAGAGATTAATATTCTATTTGAAAAATGCACATACAAAATGAAAAGGAAAAAAGTTGGATTGAGATGTTCCTTTGTGAAGTGGCTTGCTTATATGCTGAGGAATCATATATGAACCAGCTTGATAAAAATGAATAGTTAAAACTGAATTTTTCACCCAACAGAAAAATACTTGGTTTGACTCACACTAACTTGCAAGAATAAAGAAGTAGAGTACAATCAAAAAACCTGCTGAAATTATGTTGTTCTAATACTGAAGCACTGTCTGCTTTAATTTTCAAAATGTCAAACTCTCTAAATAATGAGTTAAGTTTCAATAACAACATTTAAATAATCTTTCTGATGACCCCTAGTTATAGATATTATAATTTGCAAATCGTAACTTTTGACATCCAGACATTCTCAGCCTAAAACAACAGCTTCATATGAGCTTATAAATAAGCAACAAACAAACTCAAATATTGCAGAAAACATGCTTCCATTAAAGGAGATTGCCGAGTCCCAAACGGGCAGCAGTTCAAGAATGCTACACGAGTAGTCAGGCATGTACAATTTACAGTACTTTTACTTTTCTACTCCTGTCACTAAGTGTAGAATATGTCTACAAAAAGACCTTGCTGATTTTAAAATGTTCTGTAGATCTGTATGCTTGTTTTTGTATGTTTCAACACAAGTCTTTGAAACTTTGACTTCTGTAATCTTTTGCTAGAATCTGGTTTACTGCATTGGGTCTCCCCATCCGATTATGCCCATGTAATTCCCGACGTGCTCTGGATGGGCTGCAGGCAGCACACACCCTGACAACTTCAGAGGTTAGTAACACTTGTCAGAAAAGCTGACACTTTTGTCATAATTTATTTTATAATTTTAGCTTCACACAATTCGAGTATTAGGAAAGAAAGGATCTTGTCATGCCATATGCAGATCCATCTATAAAGGAAACATCCTCTTAAAACATATTTCACTTAATTGTTTTGCAGTGTCTTCCCGTATAAATAAACATATGAAGTTGAAAAGCAGTGGGTAGTGGATGGTTTTACATATTGTGGTTGCAAAAAGCAACAGGCCACACAGTCAATTTGCATTCCTTCTAAATTCTCAGCAACAGCTTTGGATGCTTTTGGGCTTCTGTTACTCAAAAATCCAAGTGATAATGATGAAAAAGGAACTTCAACCTCATATCTAGCAAGCTCAGTGATGTAAATAGGGCAAGTCCCAAAGTCTATCATAAAAGGAAGGGGTTATGTTCCCCTTCCTGCAGAAGAGAAATAAGAAAGTTAGAAAAACAGAACCAAGCAAGTTTTTTCCATTTTTCTAAGGACTGGCATAAAGTTTCTAGCCTACATTACAGAAATAAGCCTGTTGTTAACAGAGAGCTTTGGAACACCTGGAATCACCAAAACCAGTCTCCTTATTTATTTTAAACATAATCTTTCACCTCAACAGCACAAATATAAAATATGTTCAAGGTTTGTACAACGAGAATGAGAAAGAATTGATAATTTTGAAAGTAATTCAACACAAGAACATTGAAAACATTTAATCACTTTGTTACCTCAAACTTCTTACTTCTGCACCAGATTTTTAGGCCTTTTCTCCCCAAAATTTGACTATACTCTGAAACACAGCATCAATCTTGTGCACAGTAGTTTGAAGTCCTCTAAGTAGTGCTTTAATTGATGCTCATGTGACCATTCTGAGATATTTTCCTATTGCAAACATTCAAGTCATCACTGTATGGGGTTTATTTCCCTACTGAATATTCAAATGTCTCATAGCTATTGAGCTACTCATCAACTGACAACTGCATTCATACCGAGCTGTATATAATAGCTCAGTCTCTTCATTATCTTTATGGGCAGCACATTTATAGTATTACTTGCACAGTACTTTCTCTTCACTCCAAAATTCAACCCCATCCATTTCAATTTCAAAACTCACTTTTTCTTCCAGTTCAGTTAGAGAAATAATAGAAATACTCAAGATTTTTCAAAACTACTTCTCGCATTGAGTACATAAAAGGTTTAACAGCAAAGGCTTACACTTCTGGAAGTTAGCTAATAAACTTGGGGTTATATCCCTACACTGACTTCAGTACTGCTACAAAACCTTACCACTGTTCTCAGCTTTCAATATCTAACTAAATGTAACTATATCTTCCATTCATGCATGATGTCCAAACCAATTCTATTTTTAATGCTTTTTCAGACAAACAGGTTTTCGCTGTCACATGCACACTGTCAGACTTTCTGCTTGAAGAATGTAAAGCTAGAGAGTCTCCACAGACAGTGCTTGGACTGTTCGTTGTCTGCACATTCACCTGCAGCAGAATGAGACTCTACAGAGTCCTTAGCTGTAAATCTGTAATCCAATAAATATTTTACTGCATGAGCCACCACTGCAGGCAATAAAAAGCATCCTAAAGAACCAGCAGTCCTGATCTCCCCTAACAGTTTGTTCCTGCCCCAGACCATTTACTGATATATGCAGTACAAATTTTTATATGGCCACACAGTGAACTGCAATTATGAACCTGATCTGGCTGAAAACTAATCTAGGGATTAAAAAAACCCCACCAACACAGAAAAACAAAATCTGTTCATCATATAGCTGCCTGTGCCAATGTAAAGCAACACAATATGGCACACGCTCACTTTCAGCAGTGGTACCAGCTGACAAAGTCTGATACTTTGAGCAACAGACTCAAGTCTCTATGGGCAAAGCTTCCAATTCCAGCACATGCCATCAATGAACCAACTAGAACTTTTCCATCCTAAATTTATGTCACAGACCTGCCTTACATCTTACTGTAACAAAGAAAACCAAACTGAATATACTTTTAGCAGTGTTCAAAAATACATACGTTGAAGTTCCTAAGTTCACAGGCTAACTATGGCACCATAAACCATACTAAACCATATCACTATTACTTGGTTAATTAGACAGTTTGTGTTTGGGACCTTGACAGGAAAAAACAAAAAAGGACATTTTTTCTGATGTTTTATACATCAACTCTCCTCAAAAGTTACATGAAGTTTATATATCAAAAAAAGATATACATACACACAGCTGAATTGAAGAATAATTTCAGAACACCTACGTACTGCTATTATTTACAAATACTATTTCAGGTAAATAACAATTAAATTTATTATTACTTCTTATTAATTTTAATAACCTATTAATTCCAACAGTCTAACAAATACGAGTACATAGGATATTGCATATGTATTTATGAAGTTCATGTACATGTATTTACTTAAATTTCATTAGAGAAAATGTATGTGGTAGTGATGTTCAAGTATTTAGAGTATTAAAAGCTAAAAAAAAAAAACAAAACCAAAAAAAACCAACCACAAGGTGTATCAGCATCCACATTCCAAGAATTGAGTAAAATTCTCTGGGTTTAGGGCTCAGAAAACTACTATTGTTGTATTTACCCACAAGAAAAGTTTCCTTTCTGACCTGATCTGCTTGGAAGTGTTTCATTACAGTAACAAACAGAGCCCCACAATATTCCTGAAATTTATCTTAGAACTTTAGTACAATCTGTTGGTACCTTAGTATTGCAGACTTAATTATGCCTTCTCCTGGCTATAGATTTGCTGCCTATTGCATTTTGTTACATCCTAATAACAAGTGTGGAAAGTTAATGGAAAGCTGTCTCCCTGGTTCTTCTCAATAGAAAAGGAACTGATTCTACTAATTTCATTTTCAGGCTAACATGTTCTTGTATTTAATGGAAACTTAAAATGTATGAACCCTACTACCACGTTGCAAAGTAACAAATGTCAGAACAAATTCAAGAGAAAAACCAGTTTGCTTCCACACCAGACTCCCATTCATAACACAACAGACAGGAGCCAGATATTAGAGGTTTCTGATTGAAGCTCTCTGATCTGCACTTATTTAAAGAAGTCAGAAACTATCATTTAAAAACCAATACACCTCCAGTGAAGTAAACAAGACTTAAAGGAATCCATAGGAATTGGACGTAGAAAAAGCAAGCTAATTTAGTCCTGTCCACATTAAGGTTTTTACTAACCCTGATTTGTATGTTGGGCCAGAGCACACTGTCCCCGGGTCTTGCCACATATCAACCTTCCTGCATGGCACACAAAAACCCCAAAAACCAGACAAATGCCACATATATTAAACTTTCACAACCCAGCCCTTTCCAGTCATCATTTCGTGTTTGGTACCTATCTGATAGCTAGCTACGTATCTACAGTAAAATAACAAAGGCTTTTAGAATAGATATACTTAGCCTAGGAAAATACACTTCTGCTAATATTTCTATTTTTTCCCTGGCTGCCCAGTGGAAGCAACAAATTCCTTTGCTGAGAGCACGGCCTTGCCATCTCCGTGCCTGCACTCCAGAAGTGCTCTGTACACTGCAGCAGCAGGAAACAGGAAGTACAGCCACAGCGGGCATAACGCTGATACGAAGTATAGGAAACAGTATCTATACCCAACATCAAGAAAAGTAAGGCGTGGCCTGCTCTTAAAAAACAATCAGCTCACCACTACCCAGCTGGTGGTCCCACAACTGAGCCATAGTAACCGATCACATGAAGGCTCCCAGCTCACCTACTGATGAAGTTAAAGGCACTACCTCAAATAGCTTCATTTCAGCCTTTTCTAATAAGCAGAGTAGAACAGCGGCAGGATTCCCAGCAAAGCTGGCCCATTTAGCTGGACATAAGCCTGCAAATCTGCACTACTATCCTGCTCATGTGGTGTCCCCTCACCACAGAAACCTCAGCCACCACCTACCTCAGCCACTCATCCTCAGCAGCTACCAGAATTTGCACTGGCAAACCTGATGGATGCCACAAAACTTCCCTAGTTTGACATACAGCCGCAGAATTCCTGAAAGTTTGGAAAATCATCCTACAAAATCACGAAAAAACGGAGAGAGCAGTACTTTGCTCCAAAGGACGTACTCCCAGACTGCCATGCAAGTAGTTCAATTCACTGGAGAGGTGGCAAACAGTAAGTACTGGTAGCTGTAAAATGGCAGTAACAAAAATGGTGTCAATTTGTGTCACTGTGACATAATTGTATTGCTGCAGTTCAAATAAACAAACATATCAGATCTACTGTTACTTGTAAGGACAGGCCTAAAGCATTTCATTAGCTAATGGCACTACTAGTTTCTGTTTTGATGTAGTACTTCTCAATCGTATCTCAAAGTAACAGAAGCCATGGATTCACTTCTGCAACATAAATCTCATTTATTTAAAAACCTCCCCCACCCACACCAAACACTAGCAAATATGCTCTTTGGCTTGTGCCAGGAACTGCAGACCAAACATTAATAATTAAAGCTTCAAAGTACCATACAAATGCTTTGCCCATGCTACAGTGCAATCTCATGAGAGATGCTTCAGCTCAGTCTGTTCCTGAACCCATTCACTTACTGGACCCATGTAGCAAAGAAACAAAACAAACAAAAAGCCTACCATCAACCAATTTGTACCAGTTGTACAAGTGATTTCTAGCAAAGGCAAAAAAAAAAAAAAACCAAAAAGAAAGCAGACTGAGCTCTCCACTGTACATAACACATACAGAACACATACAAGACTTTGTTACTCTGAATCTATGTAGAGATCTTAGTCTCTAATTCAACACTGAGGCACTGATGAAGAAATTAATCTTAATCCCAACATAAAATTCTCAAACCACTCTTTTCCAATGTAAAGGACATATTTATCTAGTTATTCTACTGCAGATTTTAGGTTACATTGTAATGAATGACCTTCACAATGTATAAAATGTTCCAGAAGAGCTATTACATATAGCGTAACTAAATACTTTTCCACTACCCAGCACGAATAATTTATCTTGAGTTAAAGTAACAGATCTGGGTCCTAAAAAGACAGCTGCTCTGATAAAGAAAATTCAGTCAAATGTATACAAGTTTACATGATATACAAGTTCCTGTGTTAACAGGAAGACTAACAGAACTCAAAAAAAGGAAAAAGAAAAACCCAAAACAAAACCAAAAACTCCACCCATCCACCTACCAAAAGGTATTTTAAGGACTGTTTATGTTCCACTGAGAACAGGATATGTATTTTGCTAATACAAGATTTAAACAGAGGACTGCTTAAAGAGTAATATACATCCACAAATGGAAAAAAATACCCTGAAGTGCTTCTCTAAATCCACCAATTGTGAATTTGTAGGGACCTGAGAAGTCCCAAGCAGCTGTACATACATTTCCATTTCTAAACTGCAATTTACTAGTTCAGGATATTTTCACCTGAATGTGACATTCTTTCCTCCTGAAGAAACAAGAGTCATTGAAAATTATTTAAAGCTAATCTGTCCTAGCTGAATATTATTTGAAGGCAGTCTTACTGCTGAGTGTTCAGCCCAATTACAATGTTTCTTCAAAACAGATTAATTAGGTTACTTGTACCTTTTTATGGTGTCCTTAGGCACTTGACCACAGCCAATAATAAATACCCAGTACTTTCTAACTCCAAAAAAGCAGGCATGGTAATCTCTATTCTAAAGATGAGGAAACTGAGACATGAGTAAGCAAAGCCATCTGCCTAATGTCACCTAGCTGAGAGCAGAGAAGCCAGGAATTAAATACAGGTTTTCAGAGTCCCAGCCAGTAGTTCAACAAGTACAAGTGCCCGATTTTATACACAATTATATACAAAACATAGTTGTATAACCTCAGACTCAACTCTCCAATTTGTACCACACAGACCAACAAAATACTAAGCACTGTTCAGTCACATTTATTTGACAGATATTCTTGCCTTAGACAGGAAATGGAAAAATAAAACAAACCAAAAACTATATCGGATATGCCATCATATAATCATAATTCACATGTATTTCAGTTGTGGTACTGTTCATCACTACTTTAAAAAATTTCCATCGCCTTTGAACAAGATTCTGTCAGGAAATTTATGCTTTATGATTCCAAAGTACAGCACCTTAGGAAATTAGGTGACCAGGATATTAAAACAAAATATCCATGAAAAAATCCCTTTATGCTGACCAGTATAAAGGCATTTTTCACAATGTTCTGTAATATCAAAAATATTTATGATGGTTGAGTTTGAAAAATTGATTCTAGGTAGAGCCTTTAATATTTCCATCTGAAGTAATGGAGGGTTTGTTACATGCTTATTCATTTCAGGGCATAGCCCAAGTTCTCTATCTTGACCAAACAATTTAATTTAAGCAAATAAACCCAAGTAATATTATCTTTTTCCCTGATATTAAACAAGTACTGCTTTGCAAAACACAACTCTGAGTGAATCAAAAATTTTTGTCAAATAAATCCTGTAACATTAACAATAAAAACCCCAAGTTCGGAAGATTTACAGTACTGTCTAGAAAAGAAGTGGTAGTGAACACCTAGAAGTACACAAGTGTAATCACTGTGCATACACAATGGTTTCATTTAAATACTCTAAGCAATAATTTCTGTCAACCCAGCCATATCAATTTAGTATGCTGACATCTACCACCACTGCCAAGAAAGCATACACACTTCATAAAAAAAATTATTTTTAATAATGATTTGAAAAAAACCAAACCAAACCTTTTTCCATAGAAAACTTGAAAATATTTTATCTCATGGATGCCTTATTTAACAAACTACAGCACTGTATGTTAGAGTTTAATTTCTTAGAAGAAACAGAGTTGCCACTTCCACCAGGAAGCAAAGAGTTAAAGACTGTGCAATTAACCTGTGAGCAAGCACTGGAGAAGCGAGTTTACCTGGTGTACAAAGTTCTAAGGGATGCAAGCCCAGGGAAGGACAGCAGAATTTTGGAAGGGAAGGCAACATCAGCAATATTGGTTCTTACCCAAGCTCAACCCTCCTCCTACTAAAGAACCTGTACTAGAGATAAAAGGAGGGAAAAAGCGGTAATCTGGCTTTATGTAATCTTTCAATCTTTAGTAATCAGGCAATTTCGCTGCTGAAGCTACCAGAACAAACTAAAAGGAGGATTTGCTTATTGCCAAGTTTACCTTGTATTTTACATTTGCTAACTACTGAGAAATAAGTGTTGCATTTTTCACCTTGAACAAACTTTGTTTAGAACTTGCTAAGTAGCAAGATACACTTTCCACATCCCACTATCAGTCTGTAAAATGTTTAAAATAAAATAAAATATAGAGGAATGAATACAATATTTTGTACAAAAAGCAGGACAGAAATATCAAGTGGATATTTGCTAGCAGAGATTTATAAGAAATTGCTCGGATACGGCATCACCTATTTAAAATACAAAGCTTTCATTGTGAGAAGTGAGATCTAGGGTCTATTTAAGGCCTGTTTAATTAAGCCTTTGAAACAAGTACATGTACTGCATCTATGTTTTACACTGACTTACTAGCAACTAGTTATTTTGCTCCTTCGTTTTTCATATTTTCTCAGAATCCACTTCATATCCTGTTAGTCAGTAGTTATAAAAGTCTGCCAATCTTTCTGTCAGGAGTGTTCAATTGATTCAAAACTACTGATGCACTTCTATCAACTTCAGCCCAAGCTAAGAGTTTTCTTACAGCACGCTGGAGCACACAGGGCTGTCATAACCAGGTGCAAGCAGCACTTACCACAGCAAAAAGCAATCAATGTGTTACACTGATCACTGACTGATACTTTAGAGTCCATATCAGGAACAAGCTTGGCATTTACACTGGGTTTAGCTTGTTTTCAGTAACTTTTCACATCTATGAAAAAAGCATTTAAACCACACACCACCATGATATAGATCAACCCGTGTACTTGACCCTTTAAACTTTTACTTAGCCATGAATTCTACAACTTCCTCATCTTTCTCTGCAGGATTGCAATATGCAAGCAAAAGCCGATTTCACATATAAGCACTTTTTAAGTTAGAGCTCGTATGATTGAGGAAGTTCCCTCCTGAAGAAACATGGGTGAAATGGCGTATTTCACACTTCACTGTAGTTCCCTTCACTTTCAGACCATACCACTAAAGCAACTTTTATGTACAGCTATATGAAGAGCAATTGGTTTTGAGGTATTCCCAAGCAGAACTATATTGATGCCTTTGTATTTAACTGCTAATGTACGGCATGGCAAACAACACTATCATTACAGCAGTTCTTTCTGAAATGAAAAGTTCTCTTAAAAATACATAAAAGTTAGAAGTTCACAAAACTTAAACCCCACTGGGCACATGGCATTCCCATGTTAACTTAACCTTTCTGTCTTGTGCAAGAAACTGTATTTATTGATACAGAAGTTACCATATATAATAGAAGAGACAGTGCAACCTAAGAATCTAATCCATCCTAGGTTTTTTGTTTGGTTGGGGTTTTTTATTTGGTTTTTTTTTTTTTGTTATTTTTTAAAAATTAGTATCACTGTCAGTCTCATCTTTCAAGAAAAAAGTAACAAACAAAAACAAAACCAACCTTTCTGATCCCCTCAAAGAAAAATCTCCACTCATTTCAGTTTAAAGTAATTGGAACCCTGCTTCGGGTATTTCTACAGAAATGTTGCTTCCATTTAGCTTACTTGAAGCGCTACTATAGTTAGTTCACACAGCTCTCCAAACAGGTTTACGAGCTTATATATTATTGTATCAAGTTTGTATTAACATACTGCTTCTTCCTAGGCACTTATGAGACACTGATTAAAGCTCAGCATTTTAGATGGATTCTTAGCCTTCAGCCATCTCATGTGCTACAATATTAAGTAGACTCCTACATCTGTTGTGCCTTCTCTTCCTTTGCTATTCAAGTGAGCACACTTCTAACATTCAGAATTACAGGAGAACTTAACAGCATTAAGGAAATAAAATTACTTGTTTTTAAAACACGCCTTTCTAATTTTTATTTGACCATTAAATTCAATACTTTCCATTTATGGACTTCTTACTTTGGTTCATTGTCCAACTAATAAATTCAGAGACACATTCTTTGCCTGGGTAAACATAACAACTTGCATAGATTTAGTGATGTACATTAAAAAAAAAAAAGAAAATAAAAGCAAGCCTTCTTCGGAACAAGGAAGCTGAAGAGGTAGCAGGTTGTGCTGACACTTAAAGATAAGAGCACAAAAGTGAAGCTCCGGAATCGCATCTAACCTTGCAGCTGACAAGCAGAAAAGTAACAGTTGCACAGGCAACCAAAACCGGTCAAATTACAGGGATGGAAACCTCTAAGCCTTGAGCTTTCAACCTTTAACACTATTGCGGGGTCTTTTGGGATTGCTTTTGTAGTGACAAGAGCCCTTGCCGTGTGACAAATAACGCTGATCGCACCATTTTCTCCTCTTCCCAAGCTCAGCGCTCAAGGCCTACAAGAAGGAAGCTGCCCCGGTCCTGCGCGGTGCCGTGTCCAGAGGAGAGAGAGGCTCTTTGCCTGACCCTGACGCGGGCGTGGGGTGGCCACCGGGAGCCCTCCGGGCCCGGCCCGACGAGCGCCGTGTCCTGGGCAGGGGGGAGGGCGAGAGCTCCGGCCGCCGTAGCGGCTCCGGGCGCGGGCAGCGGGAGATCCCGGGGCGGCGGGGCCGCGGTCGAGGCCGGGGGCGCGGCCCGGGCAGGCCCCGCCGGAGGGACGCGGCCGCTCGGCGGGGGAAGGAGGGAGCCGAGCGCAGACAAAAGCGGGTCGCGGCCGGCGGCGGGGTGGGGCCGTGACCGGGCGGCGGCGCCTCCGCTCCCGGGGGAGAGCAGCGGGAAGAGGCCTGGGGTGGGCACGGGCTTCCGCCGGCCCCCCGGCCCGGGCTGGGCTGGGGTGGGCGTCCCGCGCCGAGCGGCGGGCAGGGGG
>VWZP01006607.1:661091-964543 GCA_013396995.1 Dicaeum eximium
CATTAGGCTCCAGCGCTGGGAATCCTGTCGTTTCCTCTGGTGGTGGCGGGGTTGGGGGGCGTGTGGCACATTCCTGATGTTGGGGGCTGCAGGGGCTCTCCCGGGCCCGGGAGACAGGTGAAGCCCTCAGTTTGTTGCGTAGCGAAGGCAGGTAGCTCAGGAAGGAGAGTTCACGCTTGTGTCAAGCACCTGCCGCCCTGGGGACCTGGAGCAGTGGCCCAGGAGGTTGTGGTGAGTGGGGGCTATAAATGCCGGTTTTAACAGTTTAAAGGGCTAAACAGTTCTACTTGGGATGCTTGGTGAGATTTTTGGGGGGTTGGCACTGTTCAGTTAATCTGCAGAGTAATAATCTTCTCAGAGCTTCAAAATCGGTTTGAGTGTCCGGGAGGAAATGGTTTCTCTTTCCTCGTGGCACCATGTGACAAGACCTTTTCTTTTCAGCTTCCTGCCTGTGTCGAGAGTTGGTGGTTTTCTTCACCTCTCCATAAACGTGTGCTTTCTGTTGACGACTCTACACCCACATGCTTTCTCATACCACTCTAAAATTGGATGTTACGTTCAGCTAATTGGACTAATGCAAAATGCTGTTGTTTTTTTTTTTAAACTCCCTGCAGTTCATGTCAAATTCATAAGCTGAGGTGTTTTCAATAGATTCAACTTCATGCAAGCATCCTCAGCATTTGTTCAGTATATGCTACTGCATCTCTGTATGGCTACAGACCAATAGTAGTCTGTTTTCTCTAGGAATGCAAATTAAACTCTGGAGGGTTGGGTTGTTTTGTTGAGGAAATAGGAATGGTAGAAGTCAACATTAAATTATCACTACTATTCCTAGCAAATTTGAAGCATTTTAAGTGTGCTTAAACTTCCACTGTTGGACACCAAACAAACCTGACAGTCTGAGGTACCTGATACTGAGGTATCATGCAGTAGAAAATAAATTTATGACAATATGCACACAGTTAGTTTCACATAAAACAAATATTAAGATAATTCTACATTAACAATGCACGTTTTTACTGAAATTACAGTTTCACTGACTTATATGTAAGTAGTTGTTTTATACAGTTCATAATATTTCACATATGCAAATTTATGTCTGGACTTAGTCCACATGAAGCCAGTGGCTTAATTTCTGTGCTGTGTGGCCAGGCAATTACAGGCTCAGAGGAAACCTTTACTTGCTGATTGTCTAAAAGTCTTATCCAGTGAAATCTGAGCTAGCACAGCTTCAGTATCAGTGGTATGAATTAGTGCTATTTTAGTGGTCTCATGTCAGCCGCCATGAAATGGCTTGTGGCACACAGTGCGGTTTTGGGCACAAACAGTACAAAAAGTGCATGCAAACAGATGGATGGCGTGGGGAAAGAAAGACTTTTGTACAATAATTTCTCATTTTGACCATGATAGACTGATTCCAAATGTTTAAACTTCATTTGAACTGGTTTTGAGAACAGATATTGAAGGATATAAAGAAGTAATCAGAAATGAGTGGATTACTGTGACTTAGTGACTTCATATACTTGTCAGCATGTGTGTGGTCCATTACTGCAGCTCATCTCCTTGCCTGGTCCCATTGCAAAGGAGAAGAATCAGTGTGCTTGCATGTCTAGTTTACAAGATGTGGTCAGAGGGAAACACAGATTGTGCACCAGAGAAAATTCATAGATAAATGAGTGGGTGTCAACAAAGTTAGTGAAGCTTTGAGATTCTCTCTAAAACAGACAGCTGGCTTTGGTTCATGCTTTACCTAGCCTGCCTATTGAGTGTAGCCTAGAGCATATTATTACCCCTGTCAGGACAAGGCCTGTAATTTTTTTTTTTGTATTCCAAATGTTATTTGCACAGCCTTGGACAACACAGTCCTAGATTCTTTGACAGAGGTGTAGTGGCACAGGAATCTAAAGAGAAACTGATTTGATAATATTAGCTTAGCTAAAGCTCTGATACTTAATAATTCTTCCCTTTAGGGTCTGGAAAGTACAAGGCAGTCCTGAACAACTGTAGCTCTGCATTTAAGTACTGTTACAGTGAATTACTGGGCAAGAGGGAACATTCCGAATGAGTCCCGAAATAGAAGGCAGTTAAGTACGTAAGGCTGAAAATTTAGCATTATATGGAATCCTGAGTTCAGCCTGTGCCTTAAAATATCTGAATGCAGTCTCTTCAGCCATTATTCTGTTAGCTCATCCCTGCAGTCAATTAGCAAGCTAGAAAAGCAAACTGGATGAAATGGATGGCAGTACTGCTGGTTAAGGCCTTTAATTGTTTCTTTTCTTCAGGTTGTGTTATTAAAGTCTTTGTGACAAAGACCTGAAAAATTAATAGCTGAGACTTTCAGTGTTCCTGGAACAAAACACACCTTGTGAACCCTTAAGGACAGTAACATTTAGGTAAATGTTGAGGATACTGTAAGCAAAATGAAAGGTATTTTTTAGAATAGTTCTAACTAGTCCAATATATCACCTAAGAAAGAGCTTACTTTCACTGAGTGATGCATATAGAAATGAGGATTGACATGTGAAGAGCACCAGATAGGTGTTAATTATATTATTATACTTACTACTGGCAAAACTCTACCAGGAAAAAATGTAATTTCTTATTTAGGCTTCTGGTTAACCTTGCTTGCTTAAATTAGTGATGTAGGTCTAGAGGTACAACAATGTAGAGATGTGTCTCGGTATGGGCAAAATTAAACTCTTGGCAAGAAGAAATTTGATATGATGCTACATATGCTCTTAATAGATGAGCAGAGCAATACTAGGCCAGCTCACCACCTTTTAAAGCACAGAACAAGCTCTAAGAATTATTGACCTTGTTAATGGGGTGGGGTGAAGGTTATTTGATTTTGCAAATAATAGTGATACCTGTTAAAGGAAATCCTTGTCTCATAAGGCAGGAATGCTAAAATTCACACTTCAAGTCTACTTCGGGATAGAATTTAAGTTCTTTCACTTAGGAATAAAGACAACTAACTATATAAAAGAAATGTTGCCCCAACACCAGTTTAAAAAAAAGAACAAACCCAAACCACTACCACCATCACAACAGATTTTCAATAATGTAACCATTAATTGTCCCTGACTTCTAGACAAAGCAATGTTACCTCTTGCATAGTTAACCCTCTAAGTTGGATCCTTTAAAAACGTTATGAAATGCTGGAACTACGAGGCACAGAAAAATGAGATGGAGAATGTATACATCTTTGCCTTCTTTATTTGTTTACTTCAGCCCAACGGTGTTGAGAAAATAGTATATTAATGAAGAAGAGTACTTTCCATCTTCCTGTTTTGCTTTGCAAATAATTGTGGGAATAGGAGAGAGCTTGGTTTTATAAAGCTTCCAATACTACATCTTCCAATGTAGTCCAGGTCAAATATGTCTTCCAAATATGTCTAAGTGTGGATAATACTGGAGACAAAAAATAAATTTGTATAATAGTCTTTCTTAGATCAACAACGTGCTGGTATTTATTAAAAAAAATGCCATAAAGGAGAAAATAAAAAATTGAAAAAAAAAAAGTGTGGATAATTTTTGTTTATTTGAAAACTCACTTCTTTCATAGCACTTCTAAGGAGTTACTTGCCTGCCTTTCACTCAGAATTCTCAAAGGGAAATCCATGTAAGAAAATGCTCCTGAGAGCATGAGAACTCTCTGAGGCTCTTATTGATGTACCAATAAGAGCCTGATGTGGCAGTGAAGGGGATGAGTTTATGGCACGTCATAAACAGAAAACTAAAATGACTACCTAAGTTTATTTAGCTCTTGTGGTGCTTGCAAAGATTTCATGTATACTTAAACTATTCCTTTATTACTCTTTTAATTACACAACTAATCTTACAACTGCTCTGTGGATTACTGTGATGTAATCATAACCCTCCTAGTAATTGCTGCACACTTTCTACTTAAAATTTTTCTTCTGTGTTTACATACTATTACCCAGGGCTAAGTGTAGGCATATGTTATGAGGTGTGGAGTGCAACAAACTTTATCTTACTATCTGTTTTATTAATTCTGGACCCTGGGAAGACTTACAGTCAGTGAGAGAAGAGTGCTCCAGGGAAAGGAGGTTCATTCCTCTTCATTATGGCCTGCTGTTTTTCTTTTCCATCCTTCTCTTACGAGGAAAAGTCTGCCTTATGCCAGTTAATGTCAGTGGTACCTTGAGGAGAGGAAAGCCCTACCTGTGCAGAGCCAGCTGTTAAGCCCAGACTTCATTTCCCTAGAGGAGATCAACTTGGATTATTTGAAGTAATAACAAAGTGCATTATGTCTTTACATTAAGGCTATGAGCCCACAAGTGGATCAACATTATCGATGTCTACACCTATGCTAAGTCCCAGTGATTCTAATTAATCTTGATTGTAGGATCCAGCTCATTATACTTAATGTTGTTTCTGCAAAGGAACTGCCCAGATGGACTCTGATGCTTTCATCGAGTCCACTGAAGTGAAGAGGGCCCGGTGCAGCACTGGTAACATCAAGACCTTATTTTCCAACAATGTAGATCAGAGATCAGTCCAAGCAAGGTAGCTATACCTCTGGACAGTCCCTGGTCTCATTGCTTTATTTCTGTAAATTGCAAGCACATTGCTTCAGATGGTGACTGAGGAAAATATCTTAGTTTGTTACAAAAACAAGGCAAGATGACAAATATGTCATCCTGTTATGAAGAAGGCTGATTTCCTGATGGAATGTAGGTGGCTGGCTGTGACCTAAAGTTGCTATGAATAAGCATCAGAAAATTCAGGCTCAGGAAATAATTGGAGGACTTTCTTGTGCAGCAGTAAGGTGTGCAACTTCCTATGATTCTAGGAAGATCAAGTTCCTCCAAAAAGCTTTTCAAATATAAAACAAAGAGTTTTACAACTTCAGCTGAAATCCAAGTCTGCATTTGGAGAAAAGGGAAATTTATTGCAAGGGATGAGTCAGACACAGCTTACCCAGAGAAATCTTTGCAAAAGAGATCTGTGCTTGAAAAGCTGCTGCAGGGATGTCTCTTGCATGTTTGTAATGTGGGGTTTGACCTGCTATGGGCAGTCTGTTGCTTCCAGAAATACTAGACTGCAGATTTGCTAGCAGCTCACAGGAGGGTATAAAGAAGTCAGAAGATTGTGCCCATTTTCCTCTGCATCATGCTATCAACAGACTTACCTCACCTTGTGTTGTGGAAGTTGATGTGTGTGACTTGTGAACGTCTGGTCGTCCTCAAGAAATTTTAAATCGCTGTTTTGAAATCTTGCAGCAAAGACTGACAAAAGCAGGAAGTAAGTGCTTTGTATGACGTGTCTGGTGGTACAGCATCTATACATCAGTGTTTTCTTAGCTCTGATATGTTTGTGGACACATAAATGACTCTGTGAGATGGTACTGAAACAGACTTCATCAGACACTCAGTCTTAGATGGTAATGACTTCTGGTCATGACTAACTTGATGGCTGTTTCTTTTCTCCATGTCTTTATCTCTTCTCAGAGACAGTAGCCTGCATATGTAACTCTGCCAGGGACTGAAGTCCTAAGTCGTTATTAACTTGTACTTAGCAGGCAATGTCTCTGAATTAAAAGGGCAAATCTATCTTCATCTAATGAACACTTAGAACAAGAGTTACCTGGCAGGTTTGTAGCTAGCTCTAATTGCATTCTTCTTGCTCTGCTGGGACCGACATGCCCAGGAGAGAAAAGAGCTTAAAAACTTTCCGAGAAAATGACAATTGCATCAAACAATATAAAGAGAAAAACATTCCAAAAAGTCCTGATACCAAATATGTTAGTACTTCCCCCTCACTCTTCTTTGTCTTAACTCCCTCACCTTCAAATTTTTTATTTTTAGGCTGTGGCAAACTTGCTGTCATGTAATTTAGGGCAACTTTACATTGCTTTCATTTATATTCTGCTGCTTATGAACCCTGTGGTTCAAAGATGGCTTGTTACAGTGTATTCCCCTTAATTAAGTGTTATTTAAGCAAAAGGAGAAGTAAGACTAATCTCTCTATTCTTTCCTTCTTTTTTTCCATCTTTTTCTTCTTTCTCCCCTATCCCTGGAGTGGGGTGGTCATAACATGAGCAAGCTTAATCACACCTATCGCATTTGGGATATACCTTTTTAATTAGCTGTAATTTCCACACATTACAGGTTCTTCAAAGGTATTTTCTCTTGTGTGAATGAATCTGCTGGCATTTTCATGTTTTCTGAAAAAACAACCTAGAAAGACTTAGGTGAGATTTCTGCACTGAAGCTTAGTTACAAAGTTACTTGTGAAGTGACTCTTCTGACTGGAAAGTGAAGTGATTCAGCATCTGAGAGATTAATTAAATGCTTGTTCTACTCTTAATTTGCTTAGATACATAGGTGCCAGTGATTTTTTGAAGTGTAAAGTGTTTTCTTGTAAGGACTTAATGTCATGGCTTTTATGTTCTAGGGCAAACATTGGAGGTCTCAAGGACTAAGCTGAATCAGTTTGGGTTAAGTTTCTTGAAATGGATTCACTGAAATCCCACACTGTCAGTCTGGTCTTGGCTTTGAATTGTTTATTATCATCATGTAATGAAAAATGTGGGGAAAAACGATTTTGAGCCTTGATCTGTTTTTTCTAGCTACCCTGTCATGGAGCAGTCAGCCAGAGGCAGTTGCTGAGGTGGAGTTAATGGAGGAGAGGTCTAAAGTATACTGGTTTGATATTTGAAATATGATAATGTGGATGTTCTTTATGTTCATTTATGTCTTTGCTTGCTGCAGTGATAACGTTAGCTTTAATGAAGGCAGCTTCTACACAAGTGCCAGAAGTGTCTCCAGCTAATGCAGCATGGTCTCATTCTTGGCTTGTTCTTTGCTTTCTTCTCTGGCCTGCATGCACCCCTCTTCCCCTCGCAAGTAGTGCAGTCATGGGGCAAGGCAAAAAAATGAAGGGTAATAATCTCAAAGCAAAATAATAAGGTTTCCCCTCCTCCTGTCCTATATGCTTTCTCTTCATTCTGAGGTCCATCTAGTAAGCCATCGAACTGCCATGTCCTTAATGACTATTAGATTGGGATAAGAGAGATAAGAGAGATAAGAGATTGGATTAATTGAACCTATGCTAAATGTGGTCATGATAATGATGGACATGATGGGAATATATCAATGATACATCTTCAGAATCTTCAGATCCATGGCTGAATTCTGTAAGAGAGAAGTGCACAATTACCTTAATAGTTGTATAAACAGCCTAATGTTTGGGTTTTGTTTATCAGTAATCATGATAGATAATTGTATCAGCTCTTGGAAGAAAGCATCACATCTAGACATTAAAAGCATGGATTTTCACCATGGACCTAAACACAACAGTAAATCCAGTTGCTATTTGCACCTGCTATGCAGGTAGAGGTTGATTTAACATTAGAAAAGTGCAATAATAGGAAGGATATAAAAATGTATACTGTGTTATGATGTTTGCAGACTTTGGATGCTGTAGACAGTTCATGATGCTTAGATTATGATACTTATCAATCAAATATGAATATTTCATAAGTATGGTATAACAGAAGTCTTTTAAAAGAAAAAAAAGCAGAGGCCAGTTGGAGATTACTGTTTGCAGGGTGTCCTTAACTGTGTTTATTGCTTCCCCTTTTCCCAGCAAATCCAGTATTAAAGAAGGATTGTAAGACCCGTGTAATCATTGAGGATTTACTTTCTTGGTGCCTCAGAGCTGCATTCAGCAACACCACCATTGCTCTGTTTTTAAACATACATATCACCTCACAAGGTACAGAAAGATGTTACCAGGCAGTATTTTGGATAGTAACAACTGCAAATTGTTGCTTGAAATAACATCAGAAATATAAATAGACATGGGTTCAACTTTTGGTCTTACACTGACAGAAGGCACTGTAGTTCTACAGCCATCTTAGATACAACTGATGTAAATTGGGACCCAAGCTAATGAGGTCAAGTCTCTTTTCCTTTTGTGTCAGTACAAAATATTCTAAATTCTCAGTTTGATACTAAAATATAGAAGAATTCTAACTATATAGTAGCTAGGCTAAGGTTCAGGGTAGGGTAGAATAATCTCTGCTGGCAAAATGTTCTGGTGTCTGGTGAATAGAGAGCATAGTATTCTGATAAACTGCTTAATATTTCTTAATGCTTAATGTTTCTGAAGATTAGGGAATGTAGATTGGTGGATTAATTAAATCAACAGTTTAACAGAAGTGGTTTAGAATTGCACTTTACCTTACACTGTTTCCAGTCTTTGCTTCAATACAGGCAAAATATAGAAACATTAGTGTTTATTCATATGCAGTTTTCCTTTTACTTGCATAATATGCAAGGACACAATATTTCTAATTATCCTTAGCATAACAAGGAAAAAATAAATCGGTAATGGGAAAGGTGAAAGAATCTTTATAAATGGAATCTTAATATTAAATTGCTCCATCTAGTGGCTATCTTCTAAAACGGACATTTTTCTTTTGCGATTCTTACCCTTTAGTAATGATTATACTTCTTGACAATTTAAGATTGAATTCTTCTTTTACATAGGAAGCTCTCTACTAAGGGAACTGCACATGTGACAAGGTACAAACTTTGATTTTCCTTCCAGTTTCTTCTGAGGATTTGTACCATTTACATCAATGGAAGCAAGCCTTTTGTGTCCCAGTGTCTCACTGCTTTTGAGGTCTTGGTTTTAGTGCCTTACTATTTTGGTTCAGGTTCTTCTTGGGCCTGGGAGGGAAAACAGGGAAGCTGGATTGCATAAATAGTACAGTAAGGATGAAGTCTCTGATTCTTTGTGAAAGAGTTAAAATACACAGTGAATCGTGTACTGAGTCCAGCATAGTGAGATGCATCTTGTGTCTTAACATGAGAGAAATATCAGTTGCAGATTGTTTCATCCAAATGCTTTAACTGGCACTGATGCTGTACTTTTCATAGTAATAATGAATAATTAACTGATTCGTTAATGTCAATATACTTTGTAAGGCATTGGAACTCTTATGCCAATCAAGGTGAAAACACCTGTGTTTCCCAGCTATGAAAATAGGAGAAAATTCAAAAGAAATATGTTCAAGAAGAGATTTAATCCAGACATCTCTGATGCTTTCTTCCTTTGAACACCTTTAAAAGACAAAATAGAAAAAACAAGAAAGAGGGAGCTCTTGAGGAGACCTGCATATTTCTGGCTGCCCACTGCTGTGACCCCTTGTGCAGCTGGCTTTAAAAGGAACTGAGTTGAGTAAGAACGCAAAATCATAGAACACGGAATCAATTTCAGGGTGATTGTTTGGTACTGTTTTTCAATTTCTGAATAGAGCCCAAAACTTGCAACCAGCAGCTGAAGTCCTGCAGAACACAAAACATTTAGAAATGATAAGCAAGAAAAAGGGCTAACTGAAATAGTCTAAATCCAAATTTTAAGTATTAGACTTTTAAAAAAGGAAGTTGTCTGTTCTTGAAAATGTGACAGGTGCATCGGACTTGCTTACTTCCCTGTCCTTTATTTTTGGCATTCATTTTTCAGTTTTGGTTAGTCTTCTACCTTTAATTTCCTGGTAGATTAATTCTCTCCTCATTTCATGTCTAAATACTCCTTTTATATTAAGCAACTGCTCTATAAGACTAGGAGAGTTGCATTGTATTCCAAGCCTGTTGTTGTTCTTATTATTCACTTGAATAATGGAACATAGACCTTGTAGTGCACTTTTCCAGACTTCCTCTTCCCAATTAGTTTGGTCACTTAAAATTGCAGATTGCTATTCCTATCTTCCTTTCCCAGGCCACTAAATATCACAATTGTGTAACTTCCCTACATGCTAATTAAAGTTTCCTTGCAGAGTGCATTTTAACCTCAGCTGTTGTACTTTTGGCTTAACTTTCAAAGTTCGAAATACAAGGTAGCATATCCTGATAATAGTGCATGAAGAAATAATTAATTGCTGTGAAATGGAATGGTGCTTTATCTTAAAACAGTAGAAATTTCCTTTGAATTAATTAAAAATACGTATATGAAATATTTCTTGTTTCCTGAGGCAGATATATTGTCAGAGTATGCCTTATGATGATTTGTACTGGTTCAGTTCTGCTCCTCTCTGGGGTTGCTTTGTTGTGTCTTTGTAGTGATTTTGATATTGGAAAACATCTTTGCCATGTTACTTGTCATCCCACTGAAAATGCCTTGTTTTTCTAATGAAACATAATTGTTTCAAGCCTGAGCCAAACAGCAGCAGTCCCAGGAAACAGTCAGCATGTGCACTGGGGGAGACAGTATTTGATGTAACTCTTCCACTTTTTTTTCCAAGATGTACTCATCAGAACCTGACTCCACATACAGTGTGAATAAATATTTGGCATTGACCACTTTTTCTCTAGGCTTCATTTTTGCTTCTGTAACACTTCCTTGGTTTCTAGCAGAGTGTGTCTTTTTAAAAATGTTATGGGTGGATACAAAAATGGTGAGCATGTTTATCTCTTTGCAGGTTACTGAGAGTACCGATGCTGATCCATCTGCTCTGAGCCTTTTCTCTGAACAACTTCCATAGGACAGTGCAGGACCTGCAGAGTTTTTGGGGTTTTTTTGGCATTATCCCGGACTTGAAGAGCTTGCTTTTCTCCTAAATTTCTGAAAATTCTGGTTTAATGCACCTTCTTCATTAGACCAATGCCATGAAGTTTTAATTCTGTCTATCTGTCCTGTGGGATTTTGCATTTTACATTGTTTAGTGTATCTGCTTGCTTATTTCATAAGCTTAATGCTAGATTGTGTGATTTAATTGGGCAAATAACTATTATTCTTTTTCATCAAAAAGTGATTCTAGATCTGCAAGCATGGCTAACCTCTTTCATTTTAGATTGTAATAAAATCTAATCTTACTGATTATTCAACCCTTTTTGATCATATAGATGTTATCTCCCTGAAACAAATAAATGCCACACATATTTTAATTTTTATTTGTTTGTTTTCAGCACATTCTTACCATTGATGATTTTTCTAATTCAGTCACATTTAACTCCTTGTTAAACATAGCTGCTCATAGCATCCTATTTTCTTTAGCAGATTTCAATCACAGCAGTTATTGTCAGACTTGATAGATGGCAGCTGGAGTTATGCACCAGATATAGCAGGGAAAATTATTTTAGGTGCTCAAGGACTTGTAGATCTCTCTTATCTTCTCAATTGCTTCTCTTTTCTTTCCTTTTTTTTTTTTTTTCTTGTTCTTCTAAACTGAATTTTGTCCTATTATTCTCCTAGACTAGAACTGTGGGGTTTAAGTGGGTTATGTTATGCAAGGTGGTTTGGAACAGAAAAGAATAAGGGATTGCAGTGGAGGCAAAGATTCCCTAGAAGTAGCATTTTTCAAGCTGCTTTCTGGGTTTAGCATTAGATTTGTGTGTTGAGTGTAGAACTGGACATTATAGAAAGCTCCAACAAAAAGACAGGATGTCCTTCTGAAGCACACAGGTCTTATTTAATAATGCTTTTCTGGAAAAGGTCTATATCTTGTGCCCACAACAAGCAAGACAAGGAATTCAACCACTGATTAAAGGCCCCTAAAAAGTTCTTGTGGGAATTGAGCTGAGATATATGTGCAGATGCAGCTGCTACATGTGTCAGAATGTCTTGTGCAAACCAAAGTTAAAAGTTGTCAGTTAATGTATTTGAGCAAATTAAGAGTCTGGAAGGCTGATGCACATCTGTATGATACAATTTTCTATCTGGTAAGAGGTAGCAGGCCTGTGTTACATTACAAAACTGTAGGAGGATGCAGTGTCCCACAGGGCTATAGGAAATGCACCTGACTTACTGAGAAACAGAAACAACATTTGTTGCTTTCTAGCAATGAGATAGTTTCCAAAGGTGATAGGTTTTGCTAAGAAGGATGGATCGATTATGTTGAACTAAGTTTGCAATTTGCTTCCTTTAAACATAATAATATGTCATAATATTATAACATAATATTATGTCTCTTTCCCCTAGAATGGGGAATACAAGCTTTTCCATTCCTGCATTAGCCACACATTGTGTCACTGATGACTGAATGGGTAAGATGCAAGGATAAAGGAAGTAGATTAATTACTATGCTCATTTAATCTTCTTTTAACTGTTGAGATTTCAGGAATAGTGCCAGTTAGAAAAAATGTAACTGCAGTCTTGGCATTCATATGAATTAAATGTCACAAGTGAATCAAATTCTGTATAATGACTTTCCTACAAGGATTCTAATTCTGCTGGTTTGACTTGGTCAGAAGCTGCTGTATAGAAGACCTCATAAGAGCTCTAGGATCAACGTTTCGTATTTGCCTCAGTTCTGTAATTGTTTTCTTTTATGCGACTTTTTAGAGTGCTCTGACAAGGAAGAAATGAACAGCTTATCTTATCAAGATTTATAGTCAATAGCTTCTGTAGTCTTGTGAAGAAGACATCTGCTGTGCAAATAGCAAGGTTAAAGTGATTGCACATGAAGTAAATACAAACTTCAGCTAGTATTTCATCCTGAAAACCAGTCTGAACAATACTTAGATAACTTCATGTAATGAAAGCCCTTTCATAATCTTGACCCATATACAATTTTGTCAAATCCAAGGTCAGATAGAATTTAAAAAATAAGCTTTATTTGAACTTCTGTAACCATGATTTCACAATTGTAAGCATGCTCTTTAATAAAAAAAAAGCACTTGTGTTGTGGGTTTTAAAAAAAATTCTTATATAAGTCTCAGAGTTTGATCACTTGTAATAGAAAAGAAAGTATTATCTATTTGTTTAGGAAATATCTTCTAAACCATTGCAGCAACAGACAAAAGGAGTTCATTTCAAATTGATTAATGTGCTATAAGTACCTGGAATTGCTTGGTCTAGTTGCTTTGTTGCTTTCTCATCTCTCTGAAAAATCAAATGAAGCATCTGAAGATACCTGATTGATGCAGTCAGCTTTGTACTGATATTACAGTACATTTCAGGAAATGTTCAAAGTGGGGCAATAATTTTCAATCTATTTTCAAGTATGCCGCAGTAAAGTTTTTCTGTCAGATTATACCAAGTCTATTTCCCAAAGAACTGGGGATTTTTGTGTTGTGCATTTGTGGGCAGGTGCTTTTACATATGGACCTTTATAAATATGTATGACACCTTTATAATATGTGTTGGTGATATTGCCTACTGTTGTAGTATGACGGGGTGTGGTTTTTTTCTCCATTTTCTCTTTTTCTTGTTTACAAGCTTTAATTATTTTATTTTCTCAGAAGCCATCTGTAACTTGGTTTCATTTCATAAGGTACGCACAAATTTTCCAAATCTTGTTGCAGAATGTTTCAGGACCAAATCCGGTGATTCATTGGTAAGAATGTTAAAGTACAGGAAACTGTAACAAAGAAGATTATTTTCCTTCTAAATAGAGAATTCAGACAAGATAGTATTACTAATTCCTATATTTGTTTTTCTCAGCTCGCAAGGAAAGGATGCATTATCTTAAATTATCAATTCCACAAAGTCTGTGATGTGGATGTGTTGTGGCCAAAAGAAGTTCATGCACCTAAGCTTCCTGAAGCTATATAAAAATCTTACTATTGATTTGGTTTCTTTATGAAAGCATTCAGTGAAAGAAAAGCATTGCCTTTAGTATCCATAAGCTGTACATGCAAACTCTGCAGGAGATCTTGAGCTGCAATAAAGGTGGAAATATAGAAAAACTTTAAAATTCCTTCAGGAACCCCCTCCAGTTCATGGCAGAATGGCTGGCTGCTCGCCATGCTGTCACTGGCTGCTGGCCAGCACCAGTACTCTGTGACCCTTGTGACACAGCTCATAGGGGCTGGAGGATGAGTTAATGCTGCTTGTAGCACCATTAATGAATCAAATTTTAAATGGGGATTCTCATCCACCGAGCTGTGAGACAGTCCATTGCTCTGAGAAGAAACCAGGGAAGAGAAACATTCTCTTGAATTTAGATTTTGTGTAGCTGAATAAAAGGTCTCTTTTTCTTCTGATCAACCCCATGAATAACGTCGTTGGTGTCTTTTCTTACAACAGCATGAGAAAAGAGATAACTGATTTTATTAGCATATTGCAATGATTTGTATAGTATATCTTGTATGTGTACTCTGAAAGCTACCTGGTGCAGAGTTTTCAGTGTTGTTCTTTCTTGGTCTAAAATACAATGGAATATCCTGGTTCAGAACAAAAAATAGCAGAACACATTTAAGCCTGTAGTTAACTTTCATTGACTGTAATGAGGTTAAAAAAACCCTTTTAAATTCTAATATGCATAGGTGTTCTCATGTAGAAATACTTAGGAAAGATTATTTCAAGATATTAATTCTCAAAAATGGAATGCTGACACTCTTAAAATTTTATTGAACACATTTTGTAAAAAGTATTCTGCTGTCTTTTGAGAGCAAAGCAATTCTGCCCTGAAAATCTGGAAGTGGAGCACAAACATGTTGAAATTAGTCTCCATATCATTGATATAGACCTTAAACAGGGTCCCCTAATGATAATGATTTACCAAAATTACTTCTTTTAAGTAGCTGAAGCAGTAACACAAGTGAATATTCTTTTGCAGTATAAATTGTGTTGAATTCAGTCTCTATTTGCTTGCTTATTGCTGCAGTGAAGGAGGCAAAACAGTTGCATAATCAAGTCTTTATTGTATTGGTGTAATTTGCATGTTTTCTTTATTGTTCCAGAACCATCACAAATTATTATGAAACTCTTATTTTCATGCTGGATGGATGACTGAAACTGCTGAGCGGATTTTTCCATATTTTGGGGGTTGTGTGATAAGGAAATATCAAGACACTCTAGTTCATCTGTTTTACAGTGAAGTATATTTTCCTCTTTTTTTAACCTTTAGCATATGCAGCCTGATTCTTTTTTGCTGAGGTGATTGTGTGCCACAGAAGTTATCAATAGCGCTGTATCCTGAACACCTTCCTTCCTACGACATTTCTTGTACAAAATTGTACTTGTATGAACAGGGCCATTGTTTTCAACTTGACTACATTTACAGGGATGTGCTCTCTGTAAACTTGGCCTAGTGAGACCAGCTGCAATGTAAATGGAAAATTCTTTTCTTGAGTTCACTGCAAGTCTGAACTAGGCTTACAGTGCTACTAACTAGGCTCCCCCATACTGTTTGAAAATTTACTCTTCAAAAAGAAAGCCATAATCAATAAAAAGGGATTTTGTTGGTTTTGGGTTTTTTTGTTTAATGTTTTTCTTTTTTTTTCTGTTTAGACGTGGGGAAATGTCAATGATTTAC
The DNA here is from genome assembly GCA_013396995.1 of Dicaeum eximium. Classification (NCBI taxonomy): domain Eukaryota; kingdom Metazoa; phylum Chordata; class Aves; order Passeriformes; family Dicaeidae; genus Dicaeum; species Dicaeum eximium. The sequence goes on from VWZP01006607.1 coordinate 676,324, forward strand.
TTAATAAAGTTGTTACTGACAAGAGCAGCTCTGGTCTTAGTCTGATCCTATTCTGAGGCTTGATTATCAAAGGCTGTTCCACTGCCCTTTGCTAATCACAGATCAGTTTGTGGCCCTGTGTGTTTTGTAGTCCAGTGTCCCACAACTCCTTCATCACAAGTACTTCACTCCTGTTTTCTGTGTGTGGCTAAATATTGTAAGCAAAGTTCCAAAACAGTTCCAAAATATCATTGTTTCAAAAAAAAATCTGCCTCCAGTTTTAGCCTATTTTCTTATGGATTGTAACTAAAGACAGTAATTTTCAGTGTTCAGGTGTTTGCAGTTCTTCATTCAATCTAAATTCAATCATTTATAGAATGCTACAGTTTAGCTAAGGCATTTTTTAATGTAATAGTGTATGGCACTGTTTTTCTTCTCTGAGTATGTTTCTTTTTCTAGGTTAAGGGCAATTCATTCCATCTAAAACTGTCTTCTTTTTTCTTTTTTAATTAGGCCTAGAGATGTTTGTATGACATTGTAGCACTTCTTCCCCATTCTATTTTTGTTTTGCGAAGTGACATGCTGGGTTTGTGCTTTCTGTGCTTGTATTTTGTAGTGTTTGCCTTTGGTCGGCACTGTGTCAACGCAAAGCTTTAAAAACAATAAAATACTGACTTTGGGGGAACAGAAGGGCTGAAGGATTGACTGTATATCTCTTTAATTTTAAAATTATAACAATAGTCTCATATAGAGCTTATATTAGCACCCCTATCAGCACTGAGCCACCTTCTCCCAGAAAGTACATCTTCCAGACCTCCTGAGTACATCAAATATGTCCCTTAAGAAAGCAATTTCCCTGCAGAATCAGTGAGCTTTGCCACCTCCTTGTCCTTCTTGAAATGTCCTGTGCTTCTGGCCCTTTAATTTATTGTGAGGCATTCCTGCATTCCGGCAGCAGAGAAGCAGAGACAGATTATGGCAGAGACAAATCAGTATTACGAGAAACATGTAAAGAGCCATCCAGCCTGCAGAATTCTGGACAGCATAAAGGGGAGACACTTAAAGACAGCTTTCTCAAAGTCATCTCATTAGCCGGGGAACCAGGGCTAAGAGATAAGAGAATTCTTAATCACAGACTGGAACTTGCTTCTTGTGTTTATTGGAAGCTTGTTTTTCTAAAGGTTGTACAGTGTATTTTCAGGGGGTCTGATAGTTAAGCTGTAGTAACCTGACCTGTCTTGAGTTTCTGTCATTGCTGCTTGCAGACTGTGAACTAAATCCCAAATGGTAGTTCCATAAAACAATAACTGGAAATATCTGAAAGTAACCAGAATTTATAGTAAGTTTGGATTCTGGAATCCTTACATTAGTAATCTTCTGAAATCAAATTGTTTTCACACAGGTAGTGCAACCAGAACTGGGCAGGCAATCTAATTTTCCTCAAACGCTTCTCTCATGACTATTTTGACATTAAATACAAAGTTGATGGAGGCTTGAGCCTCAGCTCCTGAGTAGCAATTATACTTTCCCCTTCAAAAGTATGTTTTGGAACTAATAATTGAGATCACTGTATAAGGATAGGAAATATAATTTTGTGAGATTCCTTAAATAACGGGAAAAAGCTTTTGTTCTGGAAAGAGGAAGTGTGTAGGTATGCAGGGGCGGGAGGGAGAGGGAAGGGTGCATAATAGTTCCCACTGTAGTACAAACGAGGAACAGAGCTATCAGCAAAGTGGAAAATAGGAATCAGCTTTGCTTCTAAGGAAAACAACTCCCAGGAGGAAGCAAAAGTCCATATGTAATACCATAACTGCTGATGTGCTGTTACTTCTCACAGCACAATGAAAGTTCAGCTCATTTTGTTTCTTAAAGTGGCACCCATGAAATTATGGAAATTCTCATGTATAGAGTTTAGCACAGGGCATCTACTAATATAATGAGTCACCTGCTGCAATGTGTATTTTTCTCGGTTATTCATCTGCAGAGGGGGAGATAACAGCAAAAGAAATTTCATGCAATATGGACTGAAGGGTTATTATAGCATTTTCTTAACCAGACCTCCAGCCCCAACACAGTCATCTAAGCCTGTGACATGCCAGAGAATCATCAGTGTAGAAGAGATGACAGTTTCCGAAGGAAAATTTTAGCCTTACTTCAGTGTCTAGCTACCCTTATTGAGCCCATGCTTATAAATCTATATTTATCTTATTTGTTGGTTCAAAGCTTTGAAATGTGTCCCTTATTTAAGCCAGTAAAAAGGTGCTGATGCTCATGTCTTGCCTACATTGAAGAGGCAGGAATGAATGTTCTCTTGCAGACCCTGCTGGGTGGGAATGTGATGAAACTTCCTTTGACTTACGTCCACCAAGGAAACTTATGCAGCAAATGGAGGTGCTGGTGTCCTGGAGCCACATGTGACATATGGCCAGGGAAGCTAAGCTTAATTGATACAAAGCTTTTGCCCCCATAAATACCCTAAATGTAGTATTTCAAAATAGTTGCATTGGTAAGTATTTAAGGTTGTAGTTATGCTGCTGCTGTCATTTGTAGGAAGTAGGAAAGCTGGGGTGACATGAGATATAATCTTTGCTTTATGCCAGTAGGAATTTTGTGTACATGAACATACACTGGCAAAATTGTCACTGCTGCAATCTGTTCTGTGCATTATGGCTTAACTGTATTGGTATAATGCACATCCCTGTTACATTCACAGTAGGAGAGCATTGGGGTATTCCTGCATTAGAGTGCCTATAGCAGAGCTGTAGAACGAGCAAATGCAGGCACGTTTCTGTGTGAGACACGAATTCTTATTTACTCGTGTTGCTACAGCTTCACAGTGGAGTCTGAGGCCCTTGCTTACAGAGTAAGGGAGAAATTTAAAATCCTGGAATATCAGGGTCTTGCACTTGGAGCTCTCATCAGGAGGCTGCTGTCACGGCTGCTGAGAACAGGTTGATGTCTGAAGTGCAGCCATGGAAAATATGTTAGCTGAACGCCCCCTAGCTGAAATAATTTTCAGAACATGGCTAAGACAAAGGTTTCCTGGGGATTTCAATATACAGCTGGGGGGAATTCCATGTTCAGGCTTCCTTGTTTGTTGGTTTCAGCTCAGCCAAGCAGTTCCTCTAAGGATGGATACATTTCAGTTCATATACCGATCATTTTAGGAAAGTGTCTTGAATTAAAAAAGCAATCTTCATTTTTTGTTCCTGTTAATTATGTTGGTACAAATTTGGACATATGAGGCTGTGCTTGCAAAACTCATCTGAAAGCTAGATTGGCATGGATGTGCTCCTACTTTAGAGCCAAATTAAGCAATCCTACAAATACAAATGTCATAGAGCTCTGTGCTTTCTCTGGTGTCATAGATTGCACAGATACTTCTCAAAGCAAGTGAACTCTGCCTTTTCTTTTAGTAAATCGACTGAACTTTGAATAAGCCAATAGCTTTGGTTTCATCTTCATTGAAGTGGACATTTTAATATAGGGAAAGAAAAGAAGGAAAACCTCTTTCTATGTAGTTAAGACTTTGACTTTATTCTATTATATACACAGGATGGCATTAATTCCATCTCTTCCTCGATCAGATTGCTCAGCATGGATCCATCCACAGGAATTTCTCAGAGTTTGCCAGCACTGTATACATTCAGGAGAGGTTTTGATGTATCCAGTTAATAAATTGTTTCTATTGCCCATATTCTCTCTCTCTCTCTCTCNATAAGTCTCATTTTTAATGTCATGTTAGAGGGAAATACATGGCCAATAAAACCCCAAAGCTACACAAAGTTAAATATCTCAGGTGACTGCTGCTTGATTTTGGACAGATTATGCTGTGAGAGTTTCTTTAACCATTAAAAAAGTGTCACTTGGCTAGGAAGTGGGTGGTAGGCTTGTTAAAATGGTCATACAGCCCTTCCTTTGCAATGCTGACATCACTGCTTACACAGAACAGAGTTTTTGAGGATGAAGTAGTATTGTAACAGTAGATTAGCCTGGTAGTTGCAAAAATTAAGATATTGAGGATTAGAGACTTCCTTTCCTGACATTATCAAATGAGATTTTGTTGTCTTAGTGTTTCCTGTGCATGTAGGAGTGCATGAAAAGGTGGACCGTCATCACAAGCTGTCTGTATAATATTCTTCCTCAAGCAGAGTGTACAGAACTGAGCAGGAGTGATTGATAATAGACTACAGCAAATGCTGTCTTCAAGTTTACAACAAGCATAACAAAAGTATATTCAGTATGTCTCAACTGCTAAGCAACAGCAGTTGTGAGAAAAAAAACTGACAAAGGTTTAGTGCTTCCATCCCCTCCAATTAGTGCTGAGCAAAACCTGGTCTCCCTTGTATTTCAAAAAGCAAAAAGTAAGCTTTTAAGCAACTTGTAAAACAACATCATCTTGGCATTCTGCAGAATGTATAAAAGCAGCAAAAAGACACAATCCCTGTTTTTCCTTTGTGTATCACTGTTATGCTCAGAGATCTCTTTTCTCATGGCTACAACTGCAGTAGGCAAGCCCAAAAGTTGATGTGCTGTCTTTTAAGGCCCCTGGTCTTTTTTTGCATCTTTGGGGAAACCAAGGCTGGGAGACACATGATAGAGTACCTGAAAGAATAAGCTAGTAGCTCCTTTCCAGCTGCAGCTACCTAACATTTTAATGGTTAAAGGTGCATTTCCAACAAGTACAGTTTTGGGGTTTTTTTAAATGAAAATCAGTGAGATCAAAAAAGCGAAATTTGGAACTTACTTTTGCACAGTTCTTTATGAAGTGTGGTAAGACTACAATAACAAGGTGCAGCAATTATCTGAAAAAAAATCCCTTTACTTTCTCACAGGGCTTTTTTTCCTTTATTATTCTTTATTATAATGAAAAAGGACAAAATTACATTTCCTTCCTTCCTGCCTGCCTGCCTCCCTGCCTCTCTTTGGGAATCACTGATAATAGGCTGCTAAGTAGTAAGAAATTAGTACATTTACCACGTCATCCATTTTAAAGCAGTAATCTAAAGCATGTTGCATATGAAAATCTCCAACAACTACACTGGTATCTGTAGTTTTTGGATAAATAAAGATTTGATGGGGCATCTTTATATATATTTTGTGTGTACTACTTTCAGTTAAGAAATGAATTTGCCGATAAAACCTTTGAGAAGACTCTTAGACTTGAAAAATCAAGAAAAAGATATGTTAGACAATAGCTTACATGTATTAGTCTTGCAAGTCTTGAATATGCCAAACTATAATGATTATTGTCAAACATATACATTACTACCCACCTGCACTACCCACCTGCACTAAAATTAAATAAAGATGACACAAACTATGAATTGCTATAGTAACATTTCTGAACCATTATTAACTAATTCCACTACCACCTACTAATTAGTTGCTGAGGCCTAAATCTAATACAATTGCTGTTTTGTATCAAGGTAGCAAACCATTGTAAGGGAACAGAGGAAATTAAAGTTTAAGCTGTATTAGTTTAGCATGTGTTTAAATCATGCTGCCAAATTACTTCTGCATTTAGCTAAATAGATAACTTTAGTCATGAAACCTCAGCAAAAGAAGTTGACTCAAATACTTATAGTCAAATAAGTTTGAGTGCATAATACTGAGTCAGGATTTTGGCTTATCCCTGCAATTGACATTTTTACTACAAAGATCTTTGTTTGGATCCCAATTATTTAAAAAATCTAGTTCTAGACCCTTCTGTAACAAAATATCAATACAAAGTCCTTCTGTTAGAGGCACTACAGCATGCTTCTGTTACAAACAGATGGGTTATCTAATACTCATTAGTGCCTCAGCCATGAGGTTTTGTTGCCGTTAGAGTGTAATCAGTCAGGAGGGAGAACTATTTGGTGCTTGTCTAGTGCTTTAGTAATTCATTCGCTATAGATCCTCATTAGAACGGAAAATTACAGCTGTTGAAATGTCTTAGTTTCAAGAAACAGAAGCACCATTTCTCTTTCCCCTCTTTTCAAAATAAATGTTCCATGGTTGTAGTTGAAGGACATGGACATTGGAAGAAAAGCATCAAATGGCTGCTGGTAACTTTTGCATTATATTTTTAGCCATCAGGGAAGCTCCCTGCTCTATACAGCTGTGCTGGTTGCTACTTTAAGTTCTCTAAGTTCTACACTGATACAGGAGAAAGAACCAAGGCTGAGAATCAGTTACTGTTGGAAGTAATGATGTGATTTTATAAAGGGTCACAGGAACTGCAGCATTTATTTCATTTGCAGGAAAAGGGAAAGGAAAATCAAAAAAAATTAGAAAACCATGAAAAATCCAAAGTCAGAACTCATGGGGTTTCACATTATTTTTCTACAGAGAGCAAGAAAATTGGCCATGATTTTTTACCACTGACATATTATACTATGAATCCACAACTATTAAATTTTAGTGCAAATCTAAGTCAGCTCTGCAAGCGTGAACAGTGTTTGCATGGTGGAAGAAATGTTAACATTGGGCATCTGTGCTAAAGTATGCATGTCCTCTAATGGAACCACTCACTTAGTTTAAAGTGTGGGCTGAAGAAGAAAGAATGTGCAGGCAGAATAGGTGTCTCTCAGAAGACAGGATTAAATGAGAGGTTTATGTCTCTGAGGTGACTGCTCTTTGGCTATTTTCCTATAATCACACTTTAACATAGAGATAACCACAGAACTGTATTTCCATAGTGCAGCTCTTGGCTCTCCCTCTTCTGTAGTCTATATTTCTAGTGGGAAATACAGATCAGGCAAAGAGGCTTCTATAGATTTGAAGAAAGTTTCCTTGCTTGACCTAGGAGTGTGCATGGTTGATGAAATGCCAATGTTAGGCCAGACCTATGCAGGCCAAATTCAATCTGACCGTCTCCAATTGCCACTTTAAGTGATAGTCAGATCAACATGCCTTGTATATTTAGCAAGTCTGGGGTTTTGGAAGCTGCTTGAGATTTGACCTTGCTTTTTAAATTACTCAGAATCATTTCACATACCTAATTAGTGTGTGAGAAAATCACTTCAACTCACCTCATTTGACATTAGTCCATTAAAGTAACTCATGAAGTTTTGTCTATTGTTATATATTACTGTCAGTTCTACATGAATAAAGATTCAAGAGGAGAATTGGCCTAAACAGAAACTATAAACCAGTGAATCATGCAATCTTTATGGCAGTTTTACCTTGGCCAGCAGATTGTCATGTGTCACTTCTAAGTAAAAGAAAGCCAGGAGGGAGAAAGGTCTGGAGGGAGAAAGAGGAAAAAAAAAATCTATGTTGTGCTTGTAGGAGGCACCATTTAATCAGCTAGACCAGTTAATAACTCTTGCTGCCTTTTTTATTTGTCAAGGGCTCAATATTTTTTCAATATGAGGTCTGCTTCAGTGTGCTTTAAATGGCAGTTTATAATTAATGGTACTTGAGTGTGTCTCTTATTTCAAAAATTCATACAACATTCTTGGTTACAATTTATACATGATTTTAAAGTATAATTAATGTTCAGCTTTACAAGATATATGCAAACAGATATGCAAATTTAGAAATAAATATGCAAACATATAAAATGTTGTTGAATTAAGTAGTCCTTAACATTTTTAATGAAATCAATATTTTATTCATATTTTGCACACAATTTTGAGTACTTAGTGATTTGGTAGTTCTCAGACTTTTGTGGACCGTGGCTGCAGATTGATTCTCTTGTGGCTCATCTTGTCTTCCACTCTCCTGAAGCTCATACTTTCTTTATGGAAAACAGGAGCTAATCCAAACCCCTCTAAATTATTTGGATTCTTTTCAATTAGGCTTTGTGGATATTTGGGATAGTAAACTTAACATGTTACTGAAACAGTTGAAAATAATCTTTATAAAAGCTTTCATATTGAATCACATTAAAGGTTTGTCTAGCCCAATATCCTGTTCCTAAAAGTAGCTAAATGAAAAGGCAGAGATATGAAAATATACATCAAATATATCACCTAGGTGTTTTTTGAGCACAGAGCCAACTGAGTCAAGAAATCTTTGTTTTTATATATATATATGTGTGTATGTATATTCTATCTTTGTATATGTATATATAAAACTGAGAAAAAATACTGAAAATTTTTCACAGGAATGTAGACTGTTGGTTTATATAAGCTACGATCTATAAATTTTACACAGATCTTCTGAAAAAGTTGCCCTAAGGAAAGGGATTCCACATTTCATTTAATTTCTAATTGCAGCTTTTGCAAGTTTTGAGCCAGTTGAAAACTTGGCTTTTTTGCTGATCTGAATAATATATATATATATCTCTGGATGTATACACATATTCTTCCCTGCCAGTGTTGGTGACACACCAGTTTACCTGTGCCTTCTGAGTGGTAGAGATCCCGACCCCAAATACACTATTACAGATGTGGTCTAACAAGGGATGAGTTTCTCCTCCCTCAGTCTGGTGATTATGGTGTTACTACAGTCCAGGATGATGAGTGCTGTCTTCACCAGATATGTGAGCTCAGTGCTGCAAGCAAGGACATTGCCTCACCTGGCCCAGCCCCAAGAAATGGATCCTGGCAATCCCTGCAGGCCCAGACCTGAAGACTGGCATCCTCTCCTCAGGAGCTCATACAACCCAAATGTTACCTCCAAAGGACATATAGTTAAGATACCCAGATAGACAAGGTATAAAGATGTGTGGAATTTTGTATTTAACTGATAAGACAGGAAAATCCTCAGGGGTCCTGAGAGAAAATCAGGGTTCTGGATGTAGTTGCTAATAAATAACTAGCTATTAGTACTGGGAGACTGGTGCTTGACAATTGTCACAGACTGAACTAGGAAGTCATAAAACATTGGTACTTCAAACTACATCCTTTATAGTGTAATAAGGTAATGCATGCCAAGGAGAGGCACCAGGAGCAGTTGAAGAGGTTGGTGTTACAAAGGCTAAAGGCTGGAGTAGCAGGCAAGGTGTGGAGGCAGGTTTCCGTTCTGCCTTCATTTCCATCCAAAGCATGCTTTAAGGTTACGCTTGTTTAACTAGGGAAAGGATTTCTGCAACTGGAAAAAATTGCTGAAATTGGCTGTTTCTTCAGACACCTAAACTCCTCTATCTAGATTCTGCTGTTAGGTTGGCTTGGACAAGCATTGACTTGGACTGAAGGAATTTGAATACCTGAGCATACAAATGTAGAGTGGATGAGTACAGCATAGAAAATTGCATTCAAGTCAGAATGTACCACAGAATGCAGGAGGTGTATCCTGTTCAACTTCCAGTCTCAGAACCTGAGTAGATGTTACATTTTAAACTTCATGTGCTACAGATCCCACAAGGTGACTATCACTTGAAGAGTAAATATGGTTCCCTATCCTTGGTTTGCAAGATTACTAATCAAGATCACATTCCTGGGCTTTCATTTAGGGTTACTACACAAACTTGTTACATACAAAAAGAGTCATGCTGAAATCTATGTTGTTGGTCATATAAGAGTTGTGCATTTTAATAAAGTTTGTAGATTTGGTCACTTACATTTTTTTCAATACAACCTAGAATATGTTTCATTTAGTTTATGTTGATGCATAAGTAATCAAAATCATAATTATATTGCTAAAGAAACATCACTTAAAAATAGACATAAAAATGCTGTTTTGATCATTGCAAACTGTTATTTGTGGTGCAGTGTTTTAGTTATGAGATCTAGAAAAATTTATCTGCCTTTTCAGGTGCATCCTTAAAATGCTGTTTCAGGGCAAGTAGTGCTACAGTATTTTTCTGAGAAATATTGATTATTACTACAGGTATAGTGAGAGAAAACCAATACACCTGTTTCCCTGTACATCTGTGGTGGTTTCAAAGTTTTCAAAGTATAATTGACTGAAAGAAGTAAGAGCCTGATATACTTAGCAAACCTGTGTTCAGAGCTGTGCAACACCCTCTGCCTTCATACCAAATAACATTGGTCTTTAAAAGACTATACCTGTGCACTGCTCATATATTTTTTATTCTCACAGCATACTTCAGTGCTGGATTCTTGCAAGATTTTGTTTCTGTGGGCTAGATTTCATTTCAGCAGATTGCCCAATCCCCTCTTCCTTCTATTGTAACTGGTTTTGAGCTGTCTCAAATTCACCAATGGCTTTATGACAATCTGAAAATTAGCAATGGCCCCTTACTTGCACAGGGCTATGTGATTCACAAATTCTTTACTTAACTGATACTTCTTTTCTCTTTACTTCCAGCCAGGCAATCTTGTGTGCTTTTTAAACCCGTGTAGAGGCAGTAAAATGTGTATACATTGAAACCTTTTCTTCCTGGCACTCCATCACTTGGAAAGCAATCTGAGGCTTTTCCATAGGCTGATGTACTGGCAGTAACTTAAAGAAACCCGAAAAATATAGAATCATGGGTTTTGGTTATGCTATAAATTGGGATTATTTCCTTCAGGCAGGCGGAAGGGCATGCCAGCTGGACTTTATATGTTGGCTGTTAAAAAGCTTTAGGAGCCAAAATTATAATTAGCTCACTCATATTGAAATATATTCTCCCTAGCTGTTTTATTTTTTTGCCAGAGCCTGATGCAGTTCCTGAAAGATGCAATTTCCTTCAGCACAGGAAATGTGCATCATACTGTTGGCATTAAGCAACCACCCGTGCGGTGGCTGTTGCAGTGCTTGCAGGAGGAGGTGATGCATCTGCTCCTTGGTGCATTTTGGCTGCAGGGCCTGGTGCAGAGCGCTCGCACTGGCTGGGACAGCTCAATGCACCAACTGCAGGGATCTACACTCCAGGCAGAGGGGGCATGAATCACCCAGACTTGCAGGAAATGCTTTCTAGAAGCAAACTGGGTGAAAAGCAGTGCTAGTCCAGCAACAAATCATCAGTGCAAGAAAGTTGCTTGTATTTCAGCAGCGCCTAGTTTTATGTATTGTAAAGCAGTGCTTAAGAGAGCCCACTGAGATCCAGGTGTCACCTATACAAAATCACTATTGCACACTCTAGGTAATGGTGGGAGTGAAGGATTGATAGGCATAGCTGAAAGAAACTTTATCAAGAAACATGGACTACAGCACAGGATGCAGATCTGAAAGACATCATGGATACTTACTGGGACTACTAAAGTCTGTTGAGCAGGCCAGTGAGAGTAAAGCTAGTCTGGGAATGTTTCCATTCACTCCCCTCTGTCACTCTTCTGATTTTAGCATAGATGTGTTCACTGTGAGAACTGGTCCGTAACTTCTGTAGATCACCAGAGATGAGAAAGGGGGTGGAGAGTAGTGAGTGAGAAGAATCCAAATTCTCCAGTTTCACAGTTCAGTGCCATCCAGTAGTTCATTTCAATTTGATCTGAAACTGTTACTATTTTTTTCCCCCACTGTTTGGACTGTTTATTTGCAAGATGGATATTCAGTCATATTAGGGGTGGTAAAATGCTTTTCCCCTGAAAGTTCTCTCAGATTCTGTGTTTGGTTGATTCCTTTTACTTGCATTTGTTCTTTCTCTCTCTGTTGTGGGTGCTATCCCATGAAGGGGGAAGTTTCTCAAAATGAACCGATTTTTAAATTCTATATTAGATATTTATGATGCTTACACAGTTGCATATTTTGAATATTTTGTTTTGTTTTGTATAAGAGATTCTTATCCAACTCTCCATTTTACTACTTTCTTTCCAAAGTAATATAAAACCTTAGGAACATCATTTAGTTTGGATAAAAGACTCATAAACTTCTAGCATTGGGGAAAAACGAAGTTCCTAGTAGAAAATACGAGAGGCTAGTAGTCCGTGCGAGAGCCGTACACCGTTGGCAGCTGCGGCTGAGCCGGCTCTTCCCGCAGCCGTGGCTGAGCCGGCGTTCGCAGGGTGTGCACGCACAGCCCGGAGGCGGCTCCAGGGCAAAGAGCCCTCTCCGCGCAGCAGCCGGACACCCGCAGGACTCAAGAGCTTGTTAAAGAGTACTAAATAAGTTTATTGTATTTATTATTTCAGCATAACACCCTATAGTATGTTCATGAATTGTTAACTGATTTTATGGACAGCCTCCCTTCAGTTTGAATTCTCTAACTGGTTTTGAAACTGATTCTTTGAAGACACAGGAAACACATGGAGAATGATATTCTTGCAACTACAGATCAATTCAGGTATTTTGGTAGGCAAAAAGAAGAAATTCAAAGCTAGAGTAGAAGAAAGAGCTAAAAATTAATGGACCACTTACTTTGAAGTTTGAAGGCAAGCAGTTTACGTTACTCTATGAGGCTGATAGTAATCCAGCTAGTTTTTTCCCGGATACTGGACTTGATGCATGTGTCTCTCCTTAAAATTTATTTCATCTGTTGAAATATTAGGGAAAGAGCAGATTATTTCATCTGCTCTTTTTATTTCATCTGTTGAAAGATTAGGGAAAGAAATCATGCTTATAATGTTTGAGTTGAAAACTTTCTTACTAATATTAGTAATATGTAAAGGGGCAGTTGAATGCCAATTTGACTTCTTAATGAACAGACATCCAATATCTTAGTTTTGCTTAGATTCCTGAATTCATGCAAATATCAGTTACCATCCCTACCTCTGCTTTTTTCACATGAGAAGAATGAATGCTGTTGATCATGGTACTACCAGATAATACTGAGTCACTGAACAGAATGAAATGTTTAGAATTACAACTCCAGAAAGTAACCATGGAGTTTTATTACTTGAAAATTACTGTAGTTTCCATGGTGAAAAATGTAGAAGGATTGTAATATGGTTTGTAACATCTATAAAATGCATTATTTTGATTGACCATTTTCTATGTTTTGAAACCAATGAAATACAAATGATTGGAACGTGATAACAAATATGAATGGGGTAAAAACTTGAAACCTTTACTGCTTGAAAAAAGGGAGTACTCAGACTTTCATGCTTTATGTTCTGGAAACTATTAGTAGCTGAAATTAAAAATCTTAATTTTCCTATAAGTTATACAGTGACATACTTGTAAAGGCAATATATTTTCTTTCTCTTTAAAGCTGGGTGTGTATTATAAAAGCAGTTGCATTCCACAGTTTTTATTGACTTATATTTTCATAACTTTTTTTTTTGGAACTAGTTTTTGCATTAAAATACATGATGCCACAGTAATTCTCTCTGTTGTACATATTTTCACAGGACTGCATGTTGCCAAAGTAATTCTGATTATACTTTCAAAAATCTCTAGTGCGCAAAATGCAGTTGTAACAAATACCTGCTTTGTGCTTTTGGAGGAAACACATGTATTTGAGGAAAGGAAGAGAAGTTTGTATGTGCTTTAGATCTGATTCAAGCACTTCTGTTTAGTACAATAGTACTGATAAGCACTGTTTTGCTATGTCTCTACTGATTTGCTACAGAACAGCCAATGTAAACAAAGCTCAGCAATCCCCTCAATACAAGTTCAATGCTAGGCCTTGTTAGATTCCTGCCTCTTGTTGTTATGTAGGTAAGACAAGATATACAAAGGAAACACGTTTCACTAGGGCTGTTTGATCTGAATTGAGTTTGCTTTGATACTATTTTTGCTTTTTGAAATTGGTCTGCTTGGCTGTCTTTGCCTAGAGTACCTATAACTGCAGGAGTTAATGAATGTTTAATGCATGGACTTACTTTTTGACAATACACTTATCTTTGTGACCTAGTGTGGACCTCCAAGTAAAAAGCACTGTCCTACTCTAATATTTCAAGAGATCATCTGCAAACTCTGGCTGATGGTGATGATGCCACAGGAGCCAGTAGGAAGTGTGTTATGCTTCCTTCATCTATAGTTGGTTAACCATTAGCAGTTACCAAAAATTAAAGCATTACATGTACATATACAGTGAAAAAGAAGCCAAAACTTTTTGTGGGAAAAAAAAAGTAAGAGTGGAAACTGTGACACAAGGAGGGTAAAGCTACACACCCATACAGAAGTTCTCTGTATCATTTGGTGGCTTTAGTACACGGAAATGGCTGTGTGGAATAACAAACTCTTGTACCTCTGAACTTACTATTGAATAAAGGATCCTCAAAACAAAAAAAAATGAGACCATGAATAAGCGATGAGCTGTCAGCTGAAAAGAAGCAAAGGAAAACTAGGAAGAGAGAGAAGAATGAAGAGGAGTTGATGCTGAAAATGTGCCAAAAAAATCAGGGTCTGTCAGATTGGTACAAGTAGACCCTAGTTCTCATTAGCTCCATATACAGTGCATGTTGTTAAAGTCCTTTGATCCTACATTAATTTACTAAGTATTTTGATAAACAATTTATTCTTCCCACAAGACATACCAGTGGAGACAGGGAAGGGAGGAAGCAATGTCTAGGAGCAGTCATGTAACAAAGGCACAAAATGCAACCAAGGGTTCTAAAAGTTTACTGAAATGCATTTCTCCTATAATGCAATGATGAGATCAACAGTCATTATTCCTCCTAGGACTTCTATAGATCACCAAAGAACAGAATTTTCTAAGTTCAGCCACTATTTATATGTGATACTAATATTAGAGAGATAGTAAATGTACTTCATTCTTTTTATGCAGCTCAAGTGACATTGAGGAGAAACTGTGCAATTATCCAGCTGTACTGACACCATTAGGGAGCTTATTCTGGATCACAGGTAAGTCAGATAAATATTTTGGCTTTGCATATTTGGGTACAGACCCTGTGGTCAGCAGTTGGTATTTGGCATGCAACTGTCTACTTTATCCATTTTTATGCACCAACTAATTTCCTTGATGTAGGGATTTGGGGATGGTGAAATAATTTCATAAATTATAAGCAAAAAAAAAAAAATCTGTTTCATCTACTTCATTCTGGATAGCCACTGCATAAAACCTGTCAAAAACATATTGCTTCGGGTTCATCCCTGCTGCAGTTCCATTGATTACAGTGGAGTTAAATCAAAGATGAATCTGTCTGTTCAATTTAAATCTAATGATTGGTTAAAAAGTCGGGGGGAGAGCTCTGTCTAAATCCAGGGCTGTTTTATCCTTGTGTCAGCATTTAATTCCATTTGCATATAAGCCTATTTCCCTTCTCTAAATTTAATTTGTTAGAGCTTGGCCCTCAGCAACAACAGCAGCAACAAAGTAATTGCACGCACTACTGGGCAATGGTGCCAATACAGCATGTGCTATAAAAATGTCTCGTGCAAATTTATAAAATGTGGGCATTAGTGACACTCTGCCTGGTACCAGGTATCTGGATACCTGAAAAAAACTCCAAGCTTGAGCTTCGTGGACATGTGACATCTAATAATACACATATGAAGAAGCCTTTTTTTAATAGCAGCTATTAATTGTAGACGTTTCACCAAAGGAAATAAGATATCCATGTCTTGTATGACCAGTGGGAACATTCTAGAGTTTCACTGCAATGAGATAAAACTGGCTGAGGCTTAGTTCTCAGGCTGCACTAGATCTCATCTGTGACTTTGCACAAGGTACTTTTGCAGTGTGACTTAGCGAGCTTGTTTTAAACTGGGGAGGAGTGGTTGGCATTGTCACAATATACCTTGTTTGTTTAGCTGCTACACTCCACTGCAGTACTGTGTCTCATATAACCTAGCCTCAAAACACAGACCCGATCTTCACTGAGACCTTTCACCTGCCCATTTTTCAATAAAAAGACTCTTCTTGTTGAACTTGACCTGATCAGCAGTCATTCCAATTCAGCTGTTCTTCCAAAGGTAGTGGTACCTGCCTTAAGTTAATAGAATGCTTTAATCTCCTTGTTCTTATCCTAAATATTTGATTGCACCCAAAGGGGGAAACCCTCAAATGAAAACATTTTGTAGGTTTGAGTTTTTCTTTCTGCTTTAAACTCCAGCTGTTTCATCATACATTCTGATGCATTAAAACTAATCACAGTCATAGGTTCTTATGTCTTGTCAATTTTGCACAACTTCATGGTCTGTTGAGAAGATGTCACTTCAGTTTCACCATTTGTGGAAAGAAGACACTGATGCTAAGGGGTAAATATATTGACCTGGGACACTGTGCAATTTTATGCAAATAACAAAGCCTGGAAGAGAAGCCAGGTTTTCTGAATTAGGGCTGCATGATGTGGGACTGATTTACAGAGTGTGGAGAATAAACACACATCCTCCCACTTTCTAGTTTCTGTGCTTAGATAACTGAGGTTATTTCCTAATGTATCAGATCTTTTTAATACAAACTGTTCCTCATGGTGGCCAGGAAAGCCCACTATTACCTCTGTTACTTGCTCCCATTACCTCTTGATGCACTTGCAGCCTATCCTCAGTAGGATTAGAAGGCACTCAGGACCTTTCAGGAGGCACTTACCACTTTACAGGATTAGGATAAGCCTGCCTTTGATGTTTTTGTGATCATACCCATCTGTCATAACTGAACATGGTGAAGTAGGCTTTATTTTTATTTAACGTTCTAATTATGTTTAAAAGGTCAAATATAAAAATATTTTTTCTTAGTTTGCCTGCTTTTCTTTAAAAAATCAATGAGGATGTGTTGTTTTTCAATACATATGCTAACATTTGAAAAGTAAAAAATCCCCTTGGTTAGAATTTGCAAATAAAGATGCAGTTTCACCTGATTTTAAGGTTTAATAATTGTACTCTATGTCACACTTCTTGCCCTTCTTCCATCCATATATTCATTACAAATGTCAGATAAGGCTAATCCTTCATGTGACATTACTACAGATGGTTACACTGGGGACTTAAACCAGATGCTGATAGTCTGGATAATCTGGATAAAAGCTGGTAACCTAAAACAAATCCATTTTGTATATTACTCATGCTAACAGTTAAGATACATATAAAGTCTTTATTACCCTTTAACATTTTACATAACTTTTTTGCTTTCCTCTTTTTATACTTTCAAAGTTGTTATTTTAGAGAAGATTTTTCTTCATCTCCCACTGTCCTTCTACCTCAGCTAAATCATGCACGTATGTATGTAATTAGGTTTAGGGAGGAGAGAGACACTTCCTAGATAAGAATGAACACTACATTTATCTTTTGTTTTAAAATTCCCATTGGGTTGAAAATTGGCACTGGAAAGTAACTTTAATTTACTTTCATAAAAGGAGGTTTAATGAACGCATTAGCAGTAAAAAAGTAACTCCCTTCTGTACTTTTGAAGAGTCATTGAATTCAGTGTTTAGGATGTCTTCTGCTGAGTTGCCCAGACCTCTGAATACACTTATGTATTCAGAACCCATTTTTCTGTCTATTTAAGAATAGCAATATCCTATCTTAGCTGAGATTTACTCCGAGTATTATGTATATGTTTATTATTTCATTTAGTAATGCAGTTTGTATTCTGAACTGGAAGATTTACAAAGACTTGTTAGTCTAGGAAGAGCTCTTGGGTGTTTGTTAAGCAGCTAATTATTTACATGCGAAATTCTGTGACATAAACATACTGGATCCTTCCTTGTCCACCTATGACTACCACTGAACGCTGCCCATGGCTAGAGGAATTGGAGAGGAAGATACTAGCTTATAGTTTGTAGCTTAGTGTAATGGTATTTTGGGCTCTTTCAGCTGTATTATTTTTTATTTGTTACCAGGTTTTGTTTCTAAGCTGGTCACTAGTCTGAAAGTATAGGAAAGTAAGTTTACCAAGCACCTGAGCTATGCAATTATTGTGTAGTTTTTCATCTGTTGCTTAGCACACTTGAGATTTAGATTAGGGTAAGCAACTTGAGCAGGTCCCCATACAGTAAATGATCTTGGGTCTAATCTGATCTCCTTTTAATCCGGTGAGCTATGAGGGCAGTGGTTTGGAACATGGAGCATGGTTTCTGTGATTTGCTTCTGAGCTTCTTTTGCCCCTAGTGTCTACTAAAGGAACAGGTAGGGAAATCAAGGTCCCTGGTCAGCCAAAGCACGTGTAGTACTGAGGTTTGAATGCTGGGATTTAATACAGCCTTCTGTTGCCAGTCAAAGCTCTCAGCTGGACAATTGTCATAGTCTTCAGCAGCATATCCAGTAGCTAGTAATGACTGTCTCTCTCAGAGTCCTTACTGTTTCACTGACTCTAAAAGTGTATAGATCACACCATTGACTCAAATCTACACAGTTCTATTGAAATCAACAGAATCCATTCGACTTATACCAGTGGAGAACCTTGATCCTTCCCTTTGTGTATGGAATGATACAGCAGTGAAGTACACTGCTCACTGTGAGTTGAATAATTGTTAACAAGTTGCTGAAATTGTTTAGAAGAGTAGTCAGTCATTAGGCCTTAGAGCACACTGCAAGGATATATGGTGCAAACCTTCTGCATCAATGGAGATGAGTAAAGACTTATTGTCCAGATATTTTCTGTTGTAACATACTGTTATTTAATACCATCATAATTGTTGTTCATTTTGGGATTATAAACCTTTGTAGTAGAAGAAAAGGTAAATACTTTGGTCTGAAAGGTTAGCCAGAGGAAGACAAATTATTGCAGAAGACGTGGAAAGGTGAAAAAGGTGAGTAATTACATGAACTATTGCAAGCAAGGAACCAAACTCTTACAATTACATGTTTTGCGGCAAATGCAGCCTTGGTGGGCTGATACACATTACACTAAATGTCATAATTAATAGTGATAATGTTATTTTAGTGTTTGTGGTAATCAAAGAGTGGAAGCAATAACTGGATCTAATTGATAGCAACATTTGACTAACTTTTGACAATTACTTTTTAAAGTGTAAATTTTTAAATTGTGCCTTTAAACTGCAGCAGTTCCTTGGTGATTTAGAGGCTTACTGAAAGTATGAAAATAAAGTTCTATTATTGACCATATAGAGGTGGTTGAAAGACCTGTGCATGGGGCAGATATTTTGCTACCATCTGTTCCATCTCAGAGAAAATGCCCAATTCAGCAGAGCTATTTCTTTGCATGTTGTAGGCCTGGAAATGCCATTTCAGCATTATAAAGTCTGATTCATCAAGAATGAAACAGCACTTTCAGGAATGCTGTTTAGTGGAGTATGTATGTATGGAAATGATGTCCTGGTTTAGAGAGGGTCCTGGGTTATGGGTATTTTATGATCCACATATCTCTAATTCATATTTTGCTTTGAAACATAACACATGTTCTAGCTGCACTGATACGGGTTCCTGCTTATTATAGTTAATGGGTTATTCATCCTCTTTGTCCTTGACATAATCCTAAGTATGTGCATAAAACTCAGATCATGTTGCCCATAAAAACCAATCAGCCCATAGTTCTTCTGCAAGGTGTTGAACATTCACCCAGAGCAGATGGTAAAGATAATGTTTAATAAAGAGTTAGAGGATTAGTTGGAACAAAAATAAGCTAAGAGAAAGGGATAATTTCATTTCATATGAAACTCCATGACATTTCATGTACCCAAGGACTGATTAAAATTATGCCAAAAGCTGCTCTTTTTGGCCAGTTTGTCCTAATACTGACCCTGCTTATGCTGTCAGCTGTTGTATCTGCATGTGTTATTTTACCAGTTTCTGAATAACTCAAAAGAAAGCTCTTCTGATTCTCCTGTGGCAGGCAAAAGTAATTCTTAATTAAATAGGAAGAGGAGAGATGATAGGATTCTGCTAAATGTGGTGAATATATTTAAGCAACTGATACCTCAACTGAGGTTTAGAAGAAAAGTTTCATAGGTAATTTTAAACATAAATAAATTTTAAATGGTAGTTTTCATAATATGTGGAGTCAAGCTTTGGTTTGCCTTGAATATTTAGATGCTGAATGGAAAACAGAGCAGGGCATATAGTACATAAATGGTTTTCAGTCTTGTTTTAGGAAAATTTCTTTTTGCCATCAAGGATGTAGTAGAGTAACCAAATCAATGTATTTTGCATATTGCATAACATTTGTAATGAATATCCAGTTGTTCTTTAATAAGGATTAATAATAGAAATTGAATAAAACAAACCAGAAGCAAATATTTTACAGTTATGGTATTTCTGGGCCCATGGTTATCTGCTATAAATTTAAGATTTATAAATCAGAATCTTTGACGAAGTATGTCAGGTATGAATGCTGCAGAAGCAAGTAAGTGGAATTTACCTTTGTTCTGAACAAAAAAAATTAAATTATTAGAAGCTGTTCTCATAAATAAACACATGTTCTTTTAAGCAGACTTTTTAGAATGGTTGGTAGGAGACAGAAGACAACTCTTTCTTTTAATTGTTATGGCACAAGGGCAAAACAGGATCAAAATCCAAGCTATTAACTTACTTTACTGAGACTCAGTGGTCACTGAAGCATAAAACCAGATGTGAGCATCTCTGGACTTACTCCAGCTGACGCTTGAAGCTCTGACCAGTCTTTAATGGTAAAGAACTGTTAGCTGCTTCTGTAATGCAGGAAGGCAAAAGTATTCTAGAATCAACATAATGGCTTTTGCACTGAAGTGGGCCAAAGCCGAAACCTTTGAAAGCCTCTTGATATTTGCTAGCTTGGGTAATATTACTATCTAGTACTTCCAGAATTCAGCTGAGATCTCAAAACCTGCTCTGCATTTTAAAGCCATTTCCTGTGCTTAAGACAGTGTTTGGCTCCTTAAAATGAAGACCCTAAAGTCATTTTCTGCTGCAGATTATTCCTAACTTAACTTATGCTCCTGTTGTTTCTCTAATTAGTTACTTTTGAAAATGTTCCATCGGGCACTTCAAACAGCTGAGTATATTTAAAATAGCCTGAATTAACATAAAAATAGCAAGACACGGTTAAGAATGAATTGGAAATTAATGAAACCTTAATTTGACTGACAATAATTGTAAATATTTTATTACAAGATGAAGGTTTAGCTGACTAATGGTTGTGAAACACATTACTATAAAACTTATTTCCAAATTTCCTTTAGTCTGCTAAATACTTGTCCATACTTCATTGTAGCCATCTTTTGAAATCACAGTGGCAAGAATAAAGCTCAGTAAGTCTGTCAGCTGATACACAGTATCAGCATGAGATAGTGCAGCTCAGCAAGAAGAGAGGGTCATATCGCACAGCTGAGATGAGACACAGATAAGTCTAAAGCAAGTTATGGCTTTATCTCATCTTAACCTTGAACCAGATGCCCTTTCCAAAGCCCTCCCTTCCCCCCCATCCCCCCATGCTGGTAGTGCACTACAGCTGTGCTGTAACAAACAGCTAGAATTAACAAAACTGGAGATGGGAGAAAGGCAGCCTTAAAAAGGATATTTTTCATTCAAAACATGTTTCTTAAAGTGTACAGATAGCAATAAATTGATTGACTAGCTGAATTTTTAAATAGAACAAGCAAGTCAGGTATGAAAGGACTTCTGTTTAGCGCTTCATGTTAGTAGAAAAATGATACCAATGAAATGTATTGTGAAACAAAATATTTTTAACTTGTTCATATTTTTAATTTAAATAATATTCCCACCACAATAAACCCCAGAAATTATGGTCATTGAGGACTGGGTAAGTATTCTAATTCTTTCCCAGATGGTGAATGATTAATGTACAAGTAATTTCTCCAAGCACTTGGAATGTTGTTCACCCGGTAAGTCCCTTCGTTACTCACTCCCCAGCCTGCCAATAAGTGTGTTCACATCATCCTCAGATAATGCTTTTTGCCCCCATCTGTATTTTTTTGGTCTTGGCAGGGAAATGTCAGAAAATAAGCTTTGTTTTGGTTTCTTCCCCTTTGTTTTTCTCAACTGATGCCTTTTCAAAAGTTTTCAGAAATCAAATGTGTGTGGCTGCTTTTTAATTCCCATTTTATCTGCAGTGGTTTTGTAGCTTTCATTCTCCATCTCTAGTATCTCCTTTAATGGGGTCTCTGTGCTTCTTTTCTCACAAGGTGAACACTTTCTTCATTTTTCTGTCTGAATTATACACTTGAACGTCAATAAGAGATTTTTGGGTTTTGGTAGCTCTGGGATAAGTGAGATCCTACCACTAAGCATACCACATTTTGAATGCATTTCTTGTATGCATAGTTGCTCTTGACTTGCATTAATAAAAAGCCTTTTTTTTTTCCTCTAAGGCTCTTATATTCAAATGAATAATCTCTTTTGTTCCTTGTTAGATGCTTGTCCAAAGGAAGGTTAAAGTTATGCTTGAATATCATGCGACAGTAATTTTTTTAACAGAAAACCCACAAATTATTCAGTGGACCAATGTAAGGATTTCTGGAACACACCTTTGTGAAGATAATAACTGGGATGATATGTACTTTTCTCTAGCAATAGTTTTATTGGCAAATGTAATGTTTTGCTTCCTAGTTACATCAGGGGGTTTTAATAAACAGATATGCAGCTACAAGAAACTATCTAATGATATTTCACAAACTCCTTTTCCCAACAGGAAAGAAAGCCAGTAGCAGCCAAAGTCACTGCTTTTCATTACAAATAACCTTAATTTTTACCTCATTTTAAACTAGGGGATCTCCAGAATAACACAGTATACCACATATGTCCAAAACTCAGAGCACAGCTAAATTTTCTCTTCCTCTCCAACTTCTCAGGTCCCTGCTGAAGATTTACTGTAACTGTCTTACCAGGTCTGACATAAGTTCATACCCGAGACATATCTCAGTCTGTAGCTGCAGTTTTATACCGAAAAGTGTAACAACAACAACTTAGTTCCTGCTGTTAGATTATTGCTGCACCTGTGACTTCTTAAATTAGCCCCAGCTGGACTAGCTGGGAGTGGGGAGCACAGCTGCCAGTGGGGAGCAGCAGTGTGCTCCAGGAGCTCTCCAGCTTCTCCATCTCGTGCTTTTGAATGGAAAAACAGCACCAAGGCAGGATAAGGGCAGTGCCAAACTCAGGTCCTCTCCCATCTCATAAGAAATAACCCTTACGAGGTTTAAGCTGAGTCCAAGCCATATTCCAGCACCCACTTTCCAGATAAATGCTTAAATGTCTGCATACTGCAGAAATATAATTGACATACTCCCTTCTTAATTTGGAAGATCTCCCAGTCAACTGAAATAACCACTTGTGGCTTTTCACTTTTTCATTTTTCACCACTTGTAGCTTCTACTTTCTCCAGATATGCAAAAAAAGGAAAAACAAACAAAAACTCAAACCTGGTGCAGAAGAAGAACTGGAAAAATCCCATTATAAAAAGAGATTTGAAAGGAAAGGCTACATATTGGTTTTGTGTACATTTAAGTGGCATTATTTAAGCAGTTCAGTTCTCTTGCAAATCAAATGAAAATTAAGTGAATGGAGGATAGCTGGAATAAGTATATTTATCATTCCTAATCTGGACTAGGATTTCTTTCTATTGAAGCTATAGGAAGTCATATGAATAGGGGATCGTTTTTGTTAATTTTCAATGTTTCTGAAATGTGTATTTTCATATGCATCAATGTCTAATTGTCAAGCATGATGGAAGTTTGTAGAGACTGACTGCCTTGTGAATCAACAATGAGGTCTTTTCTTCATGGAACTTGGATTACAAATCAAAGGAAATGAGGGCAAACTAAGAGTTAATGTATGGCAAGGTTGCTTAAGATCAAGAGTGCAATCTGTCTTTTACAAAAATACTGGTCTTATTGAGGCAAAATTTGGTGATACCACCACATGGCATTGCCACAGTGAAAAGATAAATTTAGATTGAATGATTTCTCCATTAAACAGGGACCAACAGGGAGTTTATAATAAAACAATTTGCGCTCACTTTGGAATATGACAATGGCAATTTTTCTTGTGCTGAAAACAAACCATTACTGCTGTATGTTTGAGACCCAGCAGGAAGTTTTCTAATGCAGACTCTTTCCACATCTATCCAGTAGCGGATGTAATTTTTCCAAGTTGTGTAGCAGTATATAATACCATGTATTATTACTCTTGTCACATTTTCCTATCATGGTGAAAAATTTAGATTTGGTAGGAATCCCCCAGAAGTGACGTATGTCCCTCAGCCTTGAAAGTTTAGCTCTTAATGAATTAAAGGCATAAATTCCCTTGTCTCTTTTTAGGTTTCATTAAAAATATTTGTGGTGTAATCTCTGATTCTAAAAAAATTATCAGGTAACATTTTGACATATCTAATAGCAATTTTTCATTCACATGCTCTAATGTAAATCAGGAGGGGTTCCTTTGTCAATGCACTAAATCAAGGTGAAAGGACTGACTTCCTGTTTGCAGGAAATTTTAGTTGCATTTGAAATGTCTGATACTAGAAATATTTATATTACTTGTGGCTTATTTTAGCTGTGTAACAGCTAAAGGATGAAAGGCTGTCAGTATTTCTGACCTGAGGTCTCAAATTTCTGTTTTTGTCAGTATGGATACAACTAATTCCACACAAGATTGGTACAGTAGAGCTTGTGGACAGAGAATTCCATGTAAGAGCTCTCAGGGGATGTCCAGGATCACTTCAGGTCAGATGGGACTATTAGTGCTCCCCAGCATTCGGCAGAGATGTTTCTAAGACTTTCTTGCTGAATGAGATAACACTGATACAGCTGATACTCAACTAGAGAAACAGCTGCCATTCATAAGCTTGAAGAGCTGCCCATCTAAAGGAATGCTTTAGTTGTTTGGTATTGGTGTGCACCATTGATTTATGGGAGAAAAGATAGCAGAAATTAATTGTAAAGTATTGATAATTGCACTGAAATTTCAGTGCAGGCCCAAGGGGAACACATTCTTCTGATTTCTGGATTATATATAGCAGCATCTTGATGCTATTATGATGATTACCACTTTGCAATTGGTATGTCTTAGCACAGGAACATAACATTCCTAATGAGATATAGTAATAATTTACCTGTCACAAAATGATCTTTTCCCTCGGAAGTGACAGTGTCTTTCTGTTACAAATATGTCCCCATTGACTAAAGCACTAATGAATACAGGTCTAGCATTATCATATTAGATATTTATGCCATTTGATAAAGTGTAGAACTTGATCTGGATCAAAACTATTCATATAGTGCATGAATTCTAGTGCATGAATAGTTAAGGCAGTGAGGATATCTTTTCTCTTTTTTTCCTGGCATACAGAAGGCTTTACTCAGGAAATAGCTGAGGTAAATGAAGAAATTTTTCAAAGGACACTAAAAGAGTTAAGCATTGCAGTCTTACTGTAAGTTTTTGTAAGCAATTCCTTTTGGAATTTCTGAGCCATTGTTCCTGTAAGGCTCAGTTTTGTACTCCCTCTTTAGGCTTTGAGCCCACACATTTATGTGGGATTAATTTTAAACATGCAGGCCTGTGGCCTTCAATATGCACATGTGTATGCATTTTCAGAAACAGAGCTGTAGGAGAGATTCCCATTTATTTGGATGGGAAACTGCTGAATGCAGTTTGAACTCTTGTGTTACTAAAGCCATTTTTTGACACTCCAGTTGGACTGTTGTGACTAGGGAGAAGTTAATTCAGTGAGAGAAATGTGTATTGCAAGTTTTGCCACACTTATCAGAGGAAAACTGTTTTCTTACTGCTGAATTTCCTTAGTGATGTAGATTTACATTTACTTCGTAACAGATGGAGTAGCTGATACCTAGTTAATGTCAATATTAACTAAATTCTATACTGCTGCTTTTGCATTATTTTGCTTCCTAGGAATGTATTGAAGAGATGGTACAAATCTTCAAAATACACATTTTATGTGTACTGATATGTACCACTGTGAATTATTTTATTCCATTCTATCATTTCTAAAAGTACTGTATAGCATGGTATTTCTTTGCTGTATTGTGATTTTTGGTCATTTTCTTACAAAATCAATGAGGAAGACTTTCAATACTTGAATAGGGTACGCCTATTGACCAGATGTTTAGAAATGTGTTTGTACTGTGCATATAACTGCTGGTCAAAACCAATGATAACCTAATAGCCTTATGTGGCTCAAACTTCCAGAATTTGGAAGTCAGTTTTTAATAAATATTTTAGGATTAAGGTCACTATTTTAACATAATACCACACCTCCTGCATATTGGTTTGCAGGATCTAATAGAGACCTGGACTTCAAGGTGTTGTATTTTGTGGTAGTGCTGCACTTATTGGCATGAATCTAGACATTGCAGTGTCTGAATAGAACTGGGTTTTGAGGTGAAAGAGAATCTTAGGGTGCAAAATTTCATACAATTTGTGAATAGTGCATGAGAGCTTGTGCGCTACTCTTCAGCGGTGCAATGTCTTTAAACAGGTAGAGGGCAGGGATTAAGATTGATAATTACAGGACTTTAGACACATTACAGCCAATGCACCAGAGTTCCAGGGTGCACTTCACCTACAGGACTGGGCATGATTTCACTGGAAACATCTTCCCTACGTTTTCTGTCTAAATGAAGAAAATGATCTGAGTGTGGGTTTGAGCACGTACTATTGGGAGACACATGTTACTCAATAGCTATAGCCTATCTTTAATTACAGTGATGGTTTTTATTATGTTGTTTAAAAAAGCACTTTAATTTCAGAAAACATTGAACTGCCTTTACCTCTATCAGTACTATCCTAACATGTTGCTTTTTAAAACTAGAAATGTTTAAGAATTTCTGAAAATTCATGTCACTGGTACTAGGCTGTCACACTGGCTCTGTTCTATAGCAGCAGATGCAAAGTCAAACATGCAAACCTGAGCCATGAGATGACACCAAGTACAAATCTGTATGAAGGACTGGGGAAAGAGCATAATGTGAAATATTTGAGGTGGCTGATGGGAAGTCCTCTTGGATAGCATTTACTTTTCCCCCCACATTTACATGCTAACATTAAAAGTATTGATAAGATAGAACAGAGTCCTGGACGGCTCATAAGTCCTTTCAATATATAACAAAATACTCTAATATTGTATATCTACATCTGTTTTAGTTTCCTACAGGAAAAGGCCAGCTTACACCTGATCATTTCTGGAAAATACTGAAGTAGAATAGATTTAAACTTGTATTGTGGAAGTGAAAAACCCTATTTATCTGTGCCTTGACCCTCCATCAGCAGAGTTTATCCAGGATTAGTATTTTTTGCTAAAGGCATTAGAATCACTTGAATAATTCTGGTATAAACTAAGTTTGGATCATCTTATTCTAACACCTCATCAGACAGAGTAATGTGATGAAAAATGTAACTAGTCACTTTGTCTGGAAAGATTAGGACAGTACTTCTTTAAAGTGATTGGAAAACCTCTGATACGTGTGAGGAAAGGAAAACCTATTCCATTTTTACTGAAATATGCAGAGAATCTTTAAACTACTAAAATGGTCCATTATTAATATTGAGCAAATATACAGAAAAAAAGCACACAGAAGGTATATTATATAAAGTGGATGCAAAATATTTCTTTGGTAGTATTACTTATTTTCTGTTACATGACCATATTTGTATTTGCTTTGTAGGCAAACCATTTTCTTTTGAAAAAAAAAAAATCACAACTCACACTTGACATAATTTCTGCTACAACAAAATGAACATGCCTTTAAAATGCTACATAGAAAGAGTTTCTTAGCAGCCCCTCAAAAGGTGGACTTAGCTGAAGAAACTGAGGAATAAAAATTAAGTGCAGAAGTGCATCACTGACCCAAATGTTTTCCATATTTGGACACTTAGTCTTTTGGTTCTGATATTACAAGCAGGTTGATACAATCCACAGACTAGTAACTAGCATGTAGAAATGAACCATCTCTGAAGTATGTAACATTTATGCAAAAGCATAAATGTCAGAGTTAATTAGCAAAATAGGTGCAGCGACAATTTTACATCTGTAAAAGCTGATATAAATTAGTATTTTAATGATGTAATGATGTATACTAAAGCTCCTGTGAGTTTGAAAGCTATTGACAAGTTCTTTTATGTACTCAGTGTACTACCCACTCAGCAGTACACTGTCATTTTAGAGTAATTGCCCAGCAAACTTTTAAAATGCTGTCACAAAAAAATTGCTAAAACAGAGGTAGCTCTTTAATTTGTCTGTCACTTTTTCTGTCACTCCTACTGCACTTTATGTTGAGTGCAAGTTTAGCTGTCACATTTGAAGTTCTTCCACATATTTTTACAGATTGAGTTGAGGCCATGTTGCCAATTTGTCCTACAATGTTAAGGAAAGTTTTAAATAGAAATATTTTTGTACACACTTCTTTTACTTGTATACATTAATATAGAAGATTGGGAATTATTCCTCCTATGGTTGGGGAAACTATTTTGGATTTGTAAAGCAGAATGAATTTCACTTGAGATGATGATTTGTCCAAACCCAGCTGTTTCATAGGAGAATGAATGTGTGTGTCTATATATGTGGTTATTTATATATATATATAATACAGCTGCTTAAGGCTGGTCAGTAGTTGATGTTCTGTCCAGGTACAGCTTCTTGAAATGAAGATTTTCTGTTCATAGAAGATAAAAAGGCTACCGTGGGAAGTTTGAGAACAACTTACTTCAGACTTAAGTGGCCAGGATGTTCAGCTGGACTGTGAGAGAATGATAAGGGAAAAATTAGAACATGCCTGTGTGCACTGTATTTTTGTAGTGATCACTGATTTATTCAGATAGGAAACAGCAAAGCATCTGGAAGCTTTGAATTTTCATGAGATGGGAAAACTTTTCTTCACAGTTCTAGATCCAGGAAGTTTCTTGTGCATGTGCTACTCTTGTGTGATGCTGGAGGCAAAAAGGCAGAAACATAATCCAATTTTTTGTACCTCTTCTAAAAGATTTTATTTTCTGCTTGCGTTTTTAGGGAGGCTCTTCCAAGCAATAAGATCCCATGTCATCTCCCAGGGCAGAGTAGAGGTATAAGGCAGCTATGTCAGACAGCAACTTCTATACCAAGAAATGGGGAAGAGTTGCTGTAAGGCCAAAAGCTAGTTATGCAGTCATCAGACTTCCATTTAGTATTTACAATTAATAAATTACAAAGTACAATTAGCATTGTATTTTGCTGGATATTCTGAGATCATGAGCAAGAAGTATAAGGAACGGAGTCTGTTATCCTTCTTTTAAAAGGAACTTAACTGTGGCATATATTGCAGACTCCACAACTGAAATTGAGTGTAAAATTCTGAATTGCAGCAACTTGATCAGCTAAATGCTCTTACTGCTAGAAAATGGTTTGTGCTGTCTGAATACCATCACAGTTGGAAACTGTATTAGGAGGAAACAGCTGAAGTTCATTATCACATGGATCACTTTTCTCCCTTACTCCTTAAAAAGACTTTTCATATTTAGTTTTCATACTTTTTGAGGGTAAAGTGGTAAAGAAAAAAATTACTCTTTATAGGATTACTTTATGATTTCAGTGAAAGTAGGGTTGCATTTTGATTTTCACCATCATTTAATTCTCTCAAGTAAATAGTTACAAAAATAAAAATGAATAATAAAAAAATATGAAGAGCCAGGTACAATTTTTACATTTAAATTATGGAAAAAACCCCTTCTTTTAACATACCAAGTTACTAACAGTTTACACATTTGACTGTAGGGGGAGTGAATATTCATAATAGGAAAAATTTCACAATATGAAATGGTAGTAGTTACTGACAATCTGTAGATATCAAAGAATGAGCACTGGCACATTAATAAGGAACTTAAAAGGAGATCCACAGTCTAACATCTTAGGAGCTATAAAACTACAACTTCTACATGAGTCATATGTTTGAACTCCAAACTATCTTATAAAATTTAGCTGGAACACATTTTTCTTGACACAAATGAGTATATTAATCTCCATAAGATATTATCTCTTACCATATACTTAATTTGGATTTCCTTTCTACTCCCACTAAAATAATTGCTTACAATATATTGACTTGATTTTATATGGCTAATTAGAGCAGTGCATGGAAAAAATACGTTTGCAGGTAATAGTGAAATTAAATATGTTAATCTGTAGCTCAGTGCACACATTTTGTATGAGCTTTAATTTGCTATATAAATTATAGTTCTGCATTTCTAAAATGCCCTTGAAAGAATGTCCTATTTTTTGAATACTAATACCATAGGGAAACAAATATACAAAGCTTTTAGCTATAGGCTATATTTGCATAAATTAAGACAACTAGTTAGTCTGAATATCCAACTGCAGATACACTTTCAAAAGATATTCTACAAAGAGTTGGTAGGACTCTGTGTATTTAAGATTTTCATTCAGTTAGTGATGTAGCAGCCCTTCGTAATAGGCAAGTACATTTTGAACAATGAGGCATAAATAGTATAATAAATAGGCTGTGGTTTATCAGCCAGAGCACAGAACAAATATTTCAAAAGGCTCTGAACTAATTTCTCTATGTGCTGGTATCAAATATCTCCACTACTGCTCTGCTTTCCAAGTGTATTCTAGAAAAAGCTGGTATGACTCTCAATGTAGCTGCCCATTGCATGACATTCAAAATGCATCCCAGGGAATGCTTATGTTGAAGCAGCATACTAATTCATTTTTATTTCCTTTGGCTCTGTATCAGTAATCAAGATCTTGTATGCTCTAGACAGAACAAAGCATCACTGGTCAGAAAGTTTTTGATGAGTCTATGACTTAGACATTTAATAGTGTTAGAGTATTAACATTTCAGCTATATTTTATTGCTTCCTTTACCATCCTTAGAGGCAGCAGTATGCTCTGAGTCTTCTCACTAGCTTCATGGTTGAACAGAAAACTCAGAGTTAATTTAACCTTCAGACTGTCAAAGTAAAATAAACATTTTTTAAAATGAAAATAGCTAGTCAGGAATAGTTCACAGTGAAGAACTTCATTTTTTATTCATTCTCTTCATACAAGGTGAAGATCATACAAGTGAATGCCTAATATTGTTCCTCTGAGGGAGTGTCATTGAAAGTATCACCTAGAATTAATGGTTTGATGATGCTGAACAAGCCAGAGAAAATTGCCCCAGAATGTTTTTTAGTGACACTACTGTTCTTGGGTGAAGATTTCCCCCTTGGATTTTCTTCATTCTATATAATGCTGTTTGTGCAATTAAATAGTGAATTTAACATTCTGGGAAAATAACCCTTCAACATCAGCTTTCTAATAAGATTATTGTGACTGGTATATGGAAGTTAGTATAGCACGACAATAACTCTCCTTTACTAAAAGAAAAAAGCACATTGCATAACCAAATGTCACCAACTATGACTAAGTATGTGACAGTATGAGCCCTAGTTAAGAGAATTGGTAGAAGAAATACAGTCTTTAGTGATACTTTCATCAATCTTTAAGCCATGTCAGAAGTTTACGTGACACCTTTATATCTGTCTTCTCCACTACCAATCTAGGAACAGCTACAGACTAGCAAATAAAAAGGAACATTTAAAAGATGAAAATTGCCAGAAAACTCAACTTAGGCAATGTAATAGTGTAAGGTCTGAAGAGAAATCTCCCGCAGGAAGAAATCCAACCCAAAAGTATGATAGAAGTGAAGTCAGCTGGCCAATTTTGAATTTTTCTTTTTTTTTTTTTTGAAATATAGGAGAACACCTAGTGGAAGTTTACAGTCTTTAGGGCCAGTTAACATGGAAGACCATCATACACAATTTCAAGATGCACTGAAAAAAACCCAGCTGGAATGGTCACAGAAACCAAGCACATTGACGGGTTAACTGTGACTATGGAGGGTAACATGGAAGCTGAAAGATAAAGGGAGTACAAAAAGTCTAACACACCTTCCCAGATTGACTTAGCCTATGAAGACATTGGCCAGATTTACTGAGAGGCTCTGCAGATAAAACCCACCAACTCCACTAAGGAACAGTAGAAATCAGGGGTGAAGGAAGGAATGAGCCTTAATCCTTTCCTCCCATTGCAATGAGACCTCATCCAATCTGTACTAAGAGCAATGTAATTTTGCTTCTGCCTGAAAACTGTCAGCTAAGACCAACTAAAACTTAAAATGGAACAATTTCCTGCAAGAGTTGCTAAATTCTGTCAGTCTTTCTTTGGAACACTGGGGGACAAAAACAGGGTATGCTGAAGGTCTCCATTTTAGGATGCTGTCTGGATAGAGTCTATGTAGATGGAATACTGGAATGTTTGATGGAGCAGAATGTGGGATTCATAGGCATTCTAAGAATGGGAAAGCAGAGGAAAGTGAGAAAGGAAAGGAAAGAAAACCCCATTAATAAAAACTGTTCCTGCTTTTTAAAATCATATGTTTACCCAGATATTGCACAAGCTCAGGATCTCTGAATTAGTGTTTCATTGAGGTGAGAACTTAATAACATTTAAAGCAATGTTTTGGATGGAAAGGCAAAGAATTAACAACACATTTATTCCTCTTCAAAGATGGAAAATACCTAAACTAAAACATGCAGAGAATAGCAAACTAGAATCTTTTTTCTGACCAAAAGTGCTGTAGGGCATCAAAAAGAATCACAACCCTTGCATCTGATACAGAATCCTTTTAATTAGTCAATAAAGGTCAGGTCTTAAGTCAATGCACCAGAGTCATTAGACTGGACTGGACTGGACCAAATCTAATTATTCCCAGTCCTACTGTCAGACAAAGATCTTTTGATAATGACTTCTAACAGTGTTTAGTGGGAGGACTCTTGGTTCATACAAATCTGGTTGATGTTCCTCAGTTCTCCCTTTGGCTCTTGCCTGTTTTGTGCTTATGTGCAGCAGATGTTGTGTTTCACTGATACACAGCCAAAAGTAGGATCCTTAGGTTCAGTGGCAAAGTTGCTGAATTTCTAACACTTCTTAGGCTGCCCTGACTTATGCTAGGAACGGAATTATTCCTCAAGTATTACAAGAAAATAAAAAAAGGTTGGAATTAAAAGCTGTCTTCCTAGATGCAAAATACAAGTTTGTATTCTGTATAGTGGGATCTGTTCCTATTTCCTTGATGAAACAATTCACTATATAACTAATAACACAATCAAACCTTTTTATTTCTTGCCATGAAGGTCTGTGGGTATCCATCAAGCTCATGAAAAAACTGCTCTTTCTAGTTTGTTTTGGGGTTGTTTTGTTTTTCACTAGACTGATATAAAAGACCTCTCCTTGGATTGTCTAGCATTGAAGTGTCACTCTGTAATGAAAGGTGGATTGATCCATAATTTGAGTAAAAGAATTTGTGCAATTAAATAGAAAGTATCTTGTACTTTGCCTATAAAGCACTTAAATATTACATAGAGTGAAAAGTTCTCATTCAATGAAATTGTTTAGTGGTCAGATCACAAGTGACAGATCACTTGATTCAGGCAACTGAATAGTAAACTGTATCTACAGATTAACAGTTTGGGGCTTGATCCTATAAACAGTCCTATGAGTAATCCCAATGAAGTAATTTCTTCCTAAATGATTATTTCTAAATGCTTTAAAAGGGTGCAGTGGCGGTATTCTAAATAGATACTGCTTTTTGGAGTACTTTCCCAATTCCAATGCATAGTGTCCACTGCCAGTCTATGCATCAGCTTCAGGAAGCAGCATAACTGTTTTCTCAATTTTTTTTTTCTTTTTTTCAATCTGTGAAAAATTCCAGTCTTGTGAAAAGCACTAATTAATGCCAGTGAAATCTGTGGAGTTGGACCCTTGTGGGAGTAGCTAATCAGGGTACACTGAGTAGTATGTTTGAAAGTAGTATTTTATGGCTACCAACACTTGAGCCAGATAGCAACCTGGCCAACAGTTCGTACTTGTGGCACTTACTCTTCATCTGTGAAGAGCAGACTGATGTGTCAAGTGTTGGGCGATGTGTGGTGCCATGAGGGGCTCCATCAGGGTAAGGGTTGGATGGCTACACACATGGCAAGGTTTATTCTTAGAAATAGAGGAGTGCTGGTAGGACTAAAAGGCTGCGCTGAACTACGGGTACTCAGTGGCCCGAGCTAGACCTTGTCCAGTCTTGAAGGGCCCCACGAGGCAGGGACACATCAGGCCGTTGTCCAGGGCGGCTGGAAACTGCGTTTTCTAGGAGAGGCCTTGAGCCTGCGGGACGGTCGCCGAGTAGGACGCCGCGTTTTGCCCGGGGCAGCCTGAAGGGCAGAGCTTTGCCCTGGCCCAAGCGCGGGGCAGAGCGGGCGGCTCCCGGCACGGGCGGCGCAGCCTCGGGCCCCCGGCTGCTCCCGGGCGGACGAGGGGCGCACAGGCGGACGAGGGGCGCACGGGCGCTCG
The DNA here is from genome assembly GCA_013396995.1 of Dicaeum eximium. Classification (NCBI taxonomy): domain Eukaryota; kingdom Metazoa; phylum Chordata; class Aves; order Passeriformes; family Dicaeidae; genus Dicaeum; species Dicaeum eximium. Next base: position 710,249 of record VWZP01006607.1, read on the forward strand.
CCTTCGCTCCGCGGCTGGGAGGCATCACTGGCCCCGCCGCTGCCCCCGGAGCTGTGCCGCAGCGGCGCGGGGCCCCCGGGGCGCCCCGGACTCGCTGCAGGCGGCCCCAGGCCGGNCGGGGCCAGGTGCAGGGCCGGGGCCAGGCTGCCGCCTGCTGCCGGCCGCCGCGCGGGTAATCACGCGTCCCCCCTCACTGCTGATTTGCAAGAGCAGATTAATCAGAGCGCGCGGCTTGATGAAATTTGCTGTTATTGTGCCCATTTTTAGAAACATCTTTTATTATCTTCATTATTCATTTACAGGGGACCGGCATCAATTATGCAAATGAGTTCACAGACTTTGCAGATTACTTCATTTGCCGCTATTGTTTGTGGAAATTTAATTATTAAATATTATTAAGCTTGCGTTTTCTTCAATTTTCCGAGGCTTAGTTTCATTTGATTTTTCCTCCAGCTGCTCTCGTTTCCTTTCAGTGCCAAAACAGCTCCTCATCAAAGCAGCTCTGGCATGTGAAGACCAAATAAAATCTCCTCAATTTAATAATTTTGATGTTAGTCCCTTGTTCTCAGCTGCTTGCTCAAAGCAATGCAGGGAGAAACGCAGAGCACATTCAATTTAATGAGTAGAAATTGAATTCAAGTTTGTTCGGAATTGACTTCAATTAAGCAGAGTCTTAATGATAAATTAATCTCTTTTCTTTATTCCCTAGAATTTGTTTTTCAAAGTAGGAAATTGGACTACATTGAAAGACCAAATAAAGAATACCAATTTTAACTAGATTATGGAACCGATAGCAAAATTTAATTCTTTATAGTAACGTACTTGGACAAATAGCATTCAGTCTATGGCATGTATTATAATTTATATTCATTGTTACCACTCACACTTTCATGGCATGGATAAAATGGCAGTTGAATTAAATATGGGCCTGTAATAGACTTCAGAGTTTTAATCTTTATTAAGAAACTCTAATTGAATGCATAATTAGCTTTTCAGGGTCTAGGAAACTAGGTTTAATATCTATGTGGGCTGAAAACATAGATCAGGCGTTTTTTTAAAGAGCATTTTTCATGAGTTTTATTTTTTTAGGAGAAATTATCTTGTAACATGGCTTGTATAAAAAGCCACATTTTAACTTCATTGCAAGAAGCTATGTATAGAGGAACTGTAACAAGTTTTTTTGTGCTCTGAATGCCCAAACACAGCTCTTGCATTCTGGGTCGATGCTGGGTAGTGCAACCTTCTTTCATTAGGGCAAGCAGCTTGTGCCTGTCCCCATTGAAACACGTAGGCCAAAAAGTCAATGCTTTTGAATAGCAGTGTGCCCTTTTCCTTCTGTGCTACACTTCTACCATGCTTAGACACTGTAGTGTCTTAGTTATTTTTCTCTTATTCTTGTGGTATGACTGCCATATGCTCTATGTTTTTGCTATTTCAGAGAGCAAGCAATTTTTTCATGAGTGCAGAGTAATTTGGGTGCCTGTTCTAGGTTTTCAAAGATGAGCAAGCATCCTTATGATGTCTTACGCTGGCCATCTCATGCCATTGGTAATTTATGAAACTTTGATTCTTTTACCTCTCTTCTCAGTGGAAAAACCCTACTATTTTTGTGTGTATGATTAAACTTATAAAAATATCATTAGATAGGGGATCTTCAAACCAAGCTCTGTCTCATATATGCTTATATTTATGTTTAAATGAATAGAATATCCACCACTAGCATTTTAAAACTATTACGCAAATCTTCTATCCAGTGATGTCTCAGGTATGGAAGGGTTTTTTACTAAGATTAATTGCAGATTCAGGAGAGGTCAGATTCTGTGCTTTTGGTTTTCAGTGAAGAGAATGAGTAAGTTTGGCCAGCTGAGGAACATTCAGTCTTCTGCTTTACCTGCATGTAAATTCTGTGGTTCCCAGGCACTGGGCAATATAAAGCAAAGGTATATATTGCTTTTTAAATAAGAAGTAATAAATGGAACAATTTCCGTTAGACACCTTTTACAATCTGCACCGGACTTGTGAGCACCTCCCACTGTGTGTCCAGCACTGGTATGTTTCTGTTTTCCTAGAGTTTCCTGTTAGATTTTCTTGGTGTAAAGGGTCAAGGGCCTGCTAACAGACTCTTTGCACAGCACACAATTGAAAATATTTATTAACGCAACATGTTTATTTTTACAGATCTGAGAGATTAAGTTTTACTGCTTTAAGGATACCCATGTTCCAAAGATTTGCCTTGGTTTTCTGAATGTGTTTTTCAGTAAATAGCCATTTGGAAATGGGCACCAACTTTCTCTGGAAATGGTAAAGAAAGTTTTATTTGTCTTAAATCCCCTTATGTTTTGGGGATATGGTTTAATGGTGAACATGGTGGTTCTGGGTTAAGAGTTGAACAAAATTATCTTAGAGGTCTTTTCCAACCTTAACGATTCTATGATTCTGTACTTCAGAACTGCAGTTATTTAGAAAGAGATGAAATAAATGTTTTTACAAGAAATTCTAGTTGCAGTTCATATATAGCTGTGTTGTTCCATGTAGAAATCAGTCCCTCTGTTCCAGTAGACATAGACCAGATTTATAAAAACATTAAGGTGCTCAGAGTGACAGAAAGCCTCGTAGAGGTGAGAGATGTCAAAGCTCCATCAGTCTTTGCAGCCTACCTGTCCGATTGAGCCTGGGTTTAGGGATGACACTGCAGGCGTCACACACACGCGTGTTCCAACAATTGATTACATTATAAAACATCTGCAAAGAAGTCATTAAGAGAGTGTTCCTATTAGAAATACCTGTACTATAATAGCACTGTGGTACTCCATATTCCCTTGTATAGCACTGATCCTCTTATCAATTTCTTCAGTGCAAAAGCATTAAAGGCTTTTATTGCATATAGATCTTACAAGTTCACTTTAAGGTCTGACCATTAAACCAAGCTGTTTCCATCTATTTGTCATCATTTGCAGTAACAATTCTCTAGTTTGGTGCCTGCCTTCTGCAGTACCAGTGTTCTCTGATTAGACTCCTGTGGACACCTGTGCAGATCACACTGCCATCTTTTCCTTTCATCTGAAAAAGCCCTACAGGGCCCTATATGTGGTACAGTGAAACAGTTTCTCAAAGTTACTTGTCTTCATGTACAAAGGAACACCATATGTCAAAACAGCTTTTTTAAAAAAACTTAAAATGACTTTCCCCCTTTCACAACTGAATCTGATCTTGGTGAGCATGTCCTTGCTGTTGCCTGGTACATTTTCCCAAGAGATTTGGCTTTTTTGAATCTCTATCAGGCAGAAATGGGATGGCTCCATAAGCAAAACTGAGCCAAAGCACTAAGTTTCTTGGAGAGGAAAAGAGCTATAAAACCAATTTTAACTAGTGAGTATATTCTGTGGCTGATCCACAGAAATACTGTGCATGTATTAATATGCCTTTTAAAACAGAAAAGTGAACGTTTTTACAAGAGACCTTTGGGCCAATTTTGGCTATGCTAGGGAGTATAGTTACTAGCAGATTATCTAGCCTGGCTGGAAGCTCAAGCTCTGGATTTCTCAGAGAAGGGTGAGGCAAGATACTGTAAAATGAGATAATTTGTTTCTACAGGAAAGATGAAGGGGAAGGGAAAGATCACCTTCCTTAAATTATCCTTTACCAATATGGAAGAGCTCTGGTTTGTTAGTATTTACATACCTACAGTGAAAGTAATTCCCTACTCATGACAGGACTATAGTTATTCTATATTCTGAGTTTATTTTCTGGAGATTTCAAAATAATACATTTATTATGATCAAGATTTTACAGCTTTCTTTAATAATTTCTTAATAGGCAGTGTTGTTTTCAGTGCTTCTCTTTTCTACCTCATTTTTTTCTGCACACTCTTTCTACAACCCTGATGGTAAATGCATGAGGCAAGAGTAAGGTTAAGTATTCAAAAGGTAAGAAATGTCACACTTATAAAATCCCTCTAAGAAGCAACTCTTGACTATATTGTCAGCTACTATTTCTGAAATCCAATTATTATATCACTTCAGATAATCTACATTTTGTGCTGTTGAACACTTTGTATATTCCAGAAAATCTGGCAAATCTATTATCTACTACTGCAGTCTCTAACCAGAGGTCTCTATTCTGTGCTCATGGTCAGGGGCAAAGCATGGATATGCTGATACACCAACATCTGAGTACTTTCTAGTGAATAATTCTGTAAGTCACAGCTGCTTTGCATGTTTATTCTACATTACAGGTATGATTATCCAAATTTCAAGCCTGGCAGATCATCTGGGTAGCTATATTTAATTAACTGTCAAGGACAGAACAAAGCTGTATTCTGGATGTATTTTTAATTTTTCAAGATGTGAGAAAACATTCTAGAAAATTTTTTTCAGCAGTTTATTCACTGTTTTTGTTTGTCATGGGCTGGCCACTGTTGTTGCATAGTTTGACTATTTGTCAGATTTATCAACCAGCTTAAGAACATTGTGAGATGTGACTTGCATTTGTAGGATACCTGTGCATACAGCTAAGTTAGCTTCAAAGTAAAAACTCATCTCAAAATTGAACTTAAGGCAGCATTGCTGTTGCTTGAGAAAAGTCTATAGTATATGGCTGCTGACTGAAATAAAAAATATTTACTGAGGAAAGATGAGGATTTAATCACAGAAAAGTTTGTTGGTAAAGACATACTGGACTATTATGGCAATGAAAAATATTATATAGTATTATAATCTGTCTCTGACTTTGTGGGAGAAAAAGTATGATATTGACAAATAAGTGATTATGTAATTAGACTCTACAAAACTATACAAAACTATCCAAAAAAGGTGTAGAGCTAAAACCATTTGGAGTTTCTGGTCTGCCATGTGGCATTCCAAATACAGTTTCCTGAAAAATCTCAAAGTTGAAAATCTTCTACTATGTCAAGAAAAAATATTAAAAAACAAAGTTCCATTTTGTGGAGTTAGCCTTATCACTGCTAGAAGGCTTAATTTCATGTGCTTCAAGGAAACCTTCCCCTTTTCTGTAAAATTTGATGCAGGTTTTATTGCAAAAGACCTGTGCTTTTTGTGGAAGCTCATTTCAAACCTTCTTCAATAAGTAGCTTCCTTTATGCAGGGCTTTGGAAAATGTGGAGAAGGGCTGGTAAGAAGGTTTTCACTGAAGGGGAACTGGGGCCTCTCTTCTTACTTTTCTTGGGGATTGAAGTCTTGACTAGAGATAAGAACAAAAATCAGGCCTTTCAGCCCCAGTGAAATACTATTTTCCAGATGGAGTAAGAGAAGTGGGGCTTCTGCAGCTGTGATATTACCAGGTCTGTCTGTATACAGACCTTTGGATTACTGTAATTCTATTGTTAATTAAGATCATTAGCCTCTGTGTGGTTCACAAGCTGTATAAGTGTGTCCTTAGGTTCATAGTGGCTGAATTTTGCTTTCCATTCTGCCCTTCTAAACCAAAGACAGTACAATTAGTTTTACTACTGATTTCAACAAGGATAAGCAAAAGCATTTCCCCTGAATAAAAATTTGTGGGCCACTTGGAAACACTTCTTAAACAGCACTATATAGAATAAATGCACATTTTTCTCTCTTGTCCATAGCTGTGTCCTGACAAATAATTTTAGTTGTAGCCAATGCCAGAATATCACGGTTGTATCAAAGTGTCACTGGAATGGAAATTCACAGAATAGAAACATTCCTGTGTTCTTTAAAGTGATTAATTATCGTTATTTTTAAAATCTCTGTTCTTATGGTAGCTGTGCTTAAAATCACCATTTCCATTGTTTATGGTGGATGACCATATTGCAAGTTATATTTTGTTATTGCTTACTGGTGGGTTTCTTACACCTTTCCCTGGAACATCTTCCCTGCAGGAGGTAGGATGAGACTTAATAGCCTGTGGTTCTGATCATGTTTGGCAGTTCCTGTGATCCTAAGTTTGTGTACTGTGTTAGGGCTTTGAAACTCTTGTATTAGATGGGATATGGTTGTATTGCCCCAGGGATGCAAAGCTAAAGTACCAAAGGAACAGATTAACAGGATGTCACATTAAAATAATTTTTCAACTCTAATTTAGGTAACTAGATTAATGTGAGTTCATTTAGGAATACTTAAATAAAACGTAATCACGTCTAAATGATGTACAATATCAACAATAATTAAGGTAGAAAAATCAAATTTATGTAAAAAGGAGTCTAGACTTTCAGTGTTTGTACACCGCAAATACATCTGCTGAAAGAAAGAGTCAGAAAGGAATGCTTTAAATTCCAAATCATGCAGTAAATGTGACTTTTACTCTTGGAGTCTTTCTGTAAGAGATTTTTTTAAAACCTGACATTGTATTCTGGCCTATTTTCCATTACCAGGACTGGTCAAGCCCTTCAGTCCACTTGAAAACACTTGAGAATTTCTGGTAAGTACTAAAGCAATGATACCATCACCTATAATAATAAGTCCTGAAAATATGTGTATTTTAAATGTTTTTTTTTAATGTGTGTGCTGTGGTTCTATTTTATAAAATGTACAAATGGCACAGTACCTTTTGGCATGGATGTTTTAACTGCAAAGCAAGTTTTAAGGCTGAAATGAAGAGATGGGCTAGAAGAAAAATAACCTTTGAAGCTTGTGATGTAAGTGAAATAGACTTAATATATGATTAATAAAATGAAAAAACTAATTTTCAAATGTTTGTGGAAAAGCAAGGAATTACATTCACTGGAATAGGTCAGGTTACCCTGAGAGTACTAGCACTATTAATTTAGCCTGGATAAACAGCAAAAATATCTATTTTCATTTTCCCAGAATGGATTTCTTCTACTTTTTAATTTCTTTATAAAGACAAAATCCTGTTTTTCTATTCAGGAGCAAAATTCTTTAGGTGAGTGTCAATGGTCTTTACTGTGTACCATTTCATCTTACTGCAATATAATTTTAAAATTTATTATTTGATTATTAACTGTGACTATTAAGTCAGTTTAACAATGAAGAACTGAAGTGAAAACTCCAAGTTAAACTTGGTAGGTTTTGATGCTACATGAAAAGGAAAAATCATCCATTGACTGGTGACAACCTGCTGTTTGAAATAAGCGTATTTGTTAAGGCTATAGGTGGTTATTGCATTCCATTGTACAGCTTCTTGTAAGTTTACCTAATTTGAGTAGTTCTATTATAGTGCACAGAATAAACTCAGTTTCCTGTCTGCAAACTTTCTTTCTGTAACTGAGGAATCAGTTGGCTGAAATACAAGCTATTGACATGTAAGAGGAACAGACAGGTATTTAATCAAGACTCTGCTTAGATGGAGAGTGAACCACTGCAGTATATTGCTCTCTTCTCTGTGTAGTGCATCTTAATAGAGAATATTCACCTCTGTGCCAAAATTTTCATCGTGGACATTTGGATCCAGAGCTTTTCCAAACTCATGTTTAATTGGTGAGAGAAATTCAACACTGAGCGTGAACATCCGAGTGATTTATAGCCTATTCAACACTACTGGTGTGGTAGTTTGGCAAAGGATGAGATCATAAGCAAGCAGAGAATTTATCCTAATTAAACTATATATGTATACTGTGCCTAATACAAAAGCAATCCAGAAGTAAACCAAGAGAAGTCATTATTAGATTCTATTCCTCAGAAGCTTGTTTTGTTTGCTGTTAATGTTCATCTTATGACTGCTGTTGAGTGATCTACTCTTAAAATATCTGCTAAAGAAAAAGAAATTATTGCTTGAACTTTCTTAGATTGCAGCCATAAACTCTTTTAAGGGAAATGTAACGAAATAAGGAAGACTAAGACAATGGGTGAAGAAAACATGAGTCAGATTAAACAGGACAGAATGAGTTGGAGAGAGTCAACAATGGAGACTTCTGCTGAAGCTGCACTTCTGTTCATGTGGGTTTGTCATGGTTTAACAACCCACTTGGGAACTAAGCCCCACACCCACACAGCTGCTTGCCCACTCCCCCACCAGCAGGATAGGGGAGAAAATCAGAAAAGTAGTAGTCAGAAAACTCTGACTATTACTTGAGATAAAGACAGTTTAACAAGTAAAGCAAAAGCTGTGCATACAAGCAAAGCAAAACAAGGAATTTGTTCGCCAATTCCCACGGGCAGGCAGGTAGTCAGCCATCTTCAGGGGAGGAGGTCTCCATCAGACAAAATGGTCACTTGGGAAGACAAAAAACCATAACTCCAAATATGTCCCTCTGCCTTCCTCTTCCCCCAGATTTCCATGCTCACCATGATGCCATATGATGTGTAATATCCCTGCAATCAGTTGGGGTCAACTGTCTTGGCTGTGTCCCATCCCAGCTTCTTGTGCACCTCTGGTGTACTCACTGGTGGGGTGGAGTGAGAAGCCGAAAAGGCCTCGATGCTGTGTAAGCCCTACTCAGCCATAACTAAACCATCCCTGAATTATTAATGCTGTTTTCAGCACAAATCCAAAGCACAGCCCCATACAAGCTACTGTGAAGAAAAATAACTACTTCAGCCCAAACCTGTACAAAATGTCAGTTTGCTATGAGCATGGGAGGTTGTGTACACAATGCAGTAAAACTGTTCTGAAGTGCATTTCCCACACAACTGATAAAAATAATATCTGCTGAAAAAGAGAAGTGACAATCCATGAACTGTTCCAGTGTTCTAGTGCGGCAGATTTTCTCCCATCAGGCATGAGAGTTACAAATGGAAGTATATGCGTGTCTCAGATCAGTAGTGTCACTGAGGTGAGTCACCTCAAGACAGAACAGTTGGTGGAAGTGCTGTGTTCTCCATGAAGGAAGAGGCACCAGGTGGTGACTGAGTATCTCATGTTAGTTAATAGGAAGCTCCTTCAGGGACTGTATGAATCAGCTATCTTTTAAGCCTGCTTCTTGAACAGATTGCCCGATGCCTATCCCAGAGAGAGGATGCCTAGGAGAAGGTTTGTGTATGATGCCAGCTGCTTTATCTGTGGGTGAATTAACTTGGTTTTGTTCCATCAGTATAGTAACTTTCATCAACTTCCAGTTCTTAGAAAGTAAAATGTTTTAGACTGTGACTGAGGTGGTGCCTGTTACCCACAACTTCTGTAGTATTAGCCTTTGCTATTAACTGTGGCAAAATCTATTTGCCACTTTAGCTTCTCAGTAGTAAGTAGTAATTATTCAAGGCCTAGACTTGAGATCCATAAAATAACCAGCAGTATCATACCCATTAAGCTGTCAGTTTTCAGCAGGACACTTGTGATATTACCTATGGCTTCCTGACCTCCTTCAACAATGTTCTCCATCAGCTGTGTCTCTTATGCCCTAGAAACTACTGTCTGGGGCCTGGTGGATGGCTCATTTGACATGTCTGTCATGTTGTGAAGTTTGTGTAGGAGCTGGATTAAATTAAGAGAAGGTTGACTTGTCTGACTGTCTACTGAGGAGCTTCAGGTCTGGGAAAGCTTTCTCTACATTAGGACTGCTGTAATTGGAAGAGAAGAAAAGTAGAAGGCAAGGACAGCTTTGTGGTGAGGTAGGGAGAGGGAGGCAGCAGAGCCTGGATGGAGATGGCTGAAGTACATATGCTGTTGGAGTATAGGAATATTAGTTCTTTTCAGTGCTATATTTGAGTCTTTGAGAACTTCTAAGGAAGTAATTTACTGTCAGCTTTTTCAGCCTTAGAGATTTACCACACAGGCTCTTCCTAATGCTTGCAGGCATTAGCTCTTCCTGCTTTTGGAAAGTTGGAGGGAGAAAACAGAAGAGGAGTGATGTAGAAGTATCTGTCTGCCTGTGGATAAAAAGACTCAGGTTTGGGTGAGGCATCTTTCCCTCCCCACCCAAACTTGAGTCTTTTGTGGAGCTCACACTAATTTATAGAAAACTTGTCTGAATAATTCTGCACTCTGTGGCTATCAGCTGCTTTTTACAATAGATTTGTAATGTTCTCAAATACAGTGGTGATGCAATGGTAAAGTAAGCAGTGAAAATTTCTCATACATCTTTAAGTGAAACGAGAGAGAGAGTTGCCCTTAAAATTGCATTAATGAAAAGTCATCCTTTTAAAATAGAGGAGTTATTTTTATGCAAGTGCAGATTTTTGATGCCAAGACAATAAAGAAAAACCACAGTTTGTTCCATTAAGCTGGTATCATATTGTCAGCATTTGCCCATATGGAAAACATATAAATTGTCATGAAAATATGAAAATGGGACAATCTAGTAATGTTTTGAGTAGGCTTTATAAATATCATATGTATTTTTAAATACATAAGTGATGCAGTTTTGAACACAAAAGAGCCACAGTTGTGGCAGCCAGATTTTGCTGTGTTCTCAGAGCAGCAAAATTAGCAGAGCTGCAAATGTATTTATTCAAAAGTTGAAAATTTGGAATAAGTCAGAAGAAGTATTAAGAGATTTGGTGGGAAACCAATAAAAGCTAAAAGTGGCACAAATACACATTCTTTTTTCTCACCAGAGGTCAGAATTTGTGTGTGTGCTTTTACATTTAACTGAGCTTTTTTTCTTTTGTAGGAAGACTCTATCATTAAGCTTGACAGCTTGGTGTCTGGGGCATATTTTCACCTCATGGGTGGCTGAAGTTGTGGTATTGTTGGGCAAAGGGTAGAAATGTGAGCAGCTCTGTGACCTTTCACCACTTTATGAGCTTCTGTGAGTCTGGAAAGTACTGAGGCTGGGTCTACAGGTTTATTCTTAACCTGCTGTTAAATATACCAGTTGTACAGAATGCCAGAGCTCAATAGGGATGAATGGAAAAATGAGGCTATGCATTAGCTGAGAATCTGGCTCATTATGCAGAGAGGAGGAATCAAAAGCATCTTATGGGTTTTTTTCCCCTTACCTGTTCCACTACAAGTCTTTCCTGTAGGTTTTTTGTTGAATTTGTGATGGCCTCAGTTTCAGAAAAAATTATTTTGAGCACTGTTGAGTATTATGATGTTTATATTTCAGTAATTGATGCAGAGACTAGGAGGTGTTTGGCGAGCAGTAGTGTTATTTTGGTATCCACTGTGCCCGGGATTCCTTCACATGCTAATCATTTGGTTGCTTTCTGCCAAAATCCTTTCTGCCTTGATTCCATTTGTAGAGTCAATAACATTCCTTTCTTTCCCACCTTGTATAAGCTCTTCCTTATGGAGTTTAAAGTCTCCAGAGCACATCACACATGCCTAGCTAAGGTCTTGTAGTACTACTCCAGTGCACCTCCTAATGTATTAAATTGTCATTCACTGGTGTTCTGGGTCTTGAAAACAACGTCACCTGATTGTACTGGCTTAGCCTGTGAGTCTCCTGAGGCACCATCTGAATGAGAATAGCTCACATCTCTTCTCCACAAAGGCCAGCTCATGTGCAAACCTCACCTTTTTGTCTCTCCCTGCAGATTTGTGACCTACCAAACGAGGCTATTCCATCACTGGGGAAGCTGTGCTTCCAGCTGTGGGTTTTTTACTGTTTTTCACCCTGGTACTATGAGAATTTGCTTCCAAAGCTGAAGATATCTAACTCAGAATGCCAGTGGTTTTAAAGTATATTGTAGAGGGATTCTGTCTTGGAGTCTCCCGAGAGGGAGGAAAGAGAACATGCAATTAAAAAATAGTAATTTTTGGTTTTAGTGACATGACAATAATAACAATGTCTATCTTGTAAAAAATTCCAAAGAAGTCCCACTGATTCATATTTATATAGAAACTGATATTGGAACATTTATTTCATAGCTAGTGGCTAAGGGATAAGATAAAATTCTGGTGCTGTATTTATATTCTGTTTTGCAGACATATCTAATCTTCAGTGGCATGAGAAATGTTGTAGAAAAGTATGTCATCAAAAATTGCTTCAGCATCATGCTTAAAAATCTGTCCTCTGGAAAACAGGTCAGCTTTCACTGTAGCTTATGGTAATACACACAGACACTACAGAGTATTTTATATCTTATAATGGAGATAGTATAGATAATAATATACTTTCATCTATTACTTTTATCAAATCGTCTTATCTCCTTTGTGGCATCAAAAGCATGTATTCAGAGAAGACTGAGACAGAAGTGTCTGCTTTATTTAATACGCACATGCAGGGCCTGATTCTGTTTACACTGAAGTCAGTGGAGATTTCTGTCCTTGATGAGAGCAGAAACAACTGTCTGAATTCTACTCACTCTATTTCATTAGTGTTCTTTATGGTATGCATGTGGGAAATGGAGACTGACCTCTCAAATAATGAAAATATTGTTATAATTGAAAAGATATTAGTGCTGTAACTTTGTCGTCAATTAACAAACCTGTCAGTTCTGTTCTGTCAAAGTGTGTGCGTGACCTCTCAGTGTTACGGTATCCGAGTTCTGGCAGCAAAAAGAATTCAAAGTAAAATGCATATACATTCTCTTTGTCTTCCAAGCAATTTTTCAGAGTTTCCAGAGATGATTGTCTTGTTGGAGAAGTGATAGTGCAGAGCATTAGTGATTGTCACTTTTCTCCTGTTTTTCAGTTGTCTTGAGTGTGGATTAGGAGTTTTTGCTTTGTTGTAGAGTTATTTGGAAGAAGATGCTGTTTATGTTTCCTGCAACTGTCCCAATTCACCATGTAATACTGATTTTTCAGTCAATGGTATGTAAAGGTTTTTTAAAAGTCTTTTTTTATGTTTTGAAGAATTTCAGAAGAGACTAAAGTTTTAGAGTATCTGTGAATCAAGTCTTTGGCAATGCAGTGGACAATAAGTCTCTGCATTTGGTTTGTGAGGAAAAATATGAGTAATTTCATAAAATTTTCTTTCATCCAGCAGCTTCTTTTGACTTTATGGTAGCAGTAATAAGCTAAAATAACTGGTTTTCTGTGGCGTCTTTATTGTGGAATAATTTTTTCCCTGCTGACCATATTATTGCATATTTTTAGTCCCCTCTGGGGAAGAATGTTTCTGAGAGAATTCAGTTGATCCCAGTTGTTTGCCCTTCTGCATCTCCCAAGGAGGTTGAAAACCAGCTATAAGTGACAGTCTAAGATCTTTTTTATGCTTCCAGAATAACTGCTTAACTGTAAAAGTCAGAAGTTAAATAGGCAGTATAACTCTCAAGCCAGTATTCCTAGGCACCTGTGAGATCAGACCGATTGAGAGTCACTTTTTCAGAAAGGTTTTAGAAGCTCAGCTCACATAAGCATCAAATTATCAGGATATTTCTCTCAATTTCAAAGATTTCCTGAAACTGTAAATTGAAAACTCAGTCACATCAGTAGGTTTGTGAATCCATCCTTCTTGTTGTATTTAGAATTTTTTTTTTTCACCAGAACCAGGCAGGGTAATAAACTGTAAAATTCTTCTATAAAATAGTTGAAATTTTAATTAAATGAATAAATCTTCTGTTGATCTCATTAAAGGGGTTGGTATTTGTTTCATTATACTTTTGTTTGTCTTTAATATTTTTAAATATGTAATATAGTTCAGGAGCACAGTGAAAAGATTTTTCTTTTCTTTTTGGAAACACTAAAAAAGGTTCTTAATTTTAAAATAACAACAGTTTAGAAAATGGTTTTTGAATTCAAGATCCAGTCAGATGTCTTTAAACCTTTGGTGAGATTTCTGTACTTTCAGTGATGGGGTATGAAGAAAATGGTTTTTTTGTTTTCGATTGCTTTTAGAGACAGAAGGCATCTGTGGTGAGTCACGGAGGAGTTTAGCTGTGATACGTTACTAAAATGCATTTTGGCAGCAAATGGAGAAGTAACTACTCAATCTGTTGTGAAACAAGAGAGTCTTTCAACCCATTTTTCAAAGTGCTCACAGTTCCCATTTGAAGGCAAGTCAAACAATAAAAGTAGTGAGCAAAGAAAATTAATGTGTGTCTGGAATACTTTAATTAAAAATAATAATTATAATGGACCCATGGTGCTCATGACCTCCTATTTTCTTCTTATTGTTGATTAATTCTGCTAAATTTTACCCTCAGCAAATTGTGTTGCTGTTCTGTTACATTTCATATTTGATTACTGAGAGATAGTGAAGCAATTTTAATGGGACTTCTAGGAAAAAATTAGACTCTGGTTTTCAATTGAAACAGTATCTGTTAAAATAAAGTTGTTTTAGTGCAGTGATTATTTATAATAAAAGATTTTGCAATAAAGATCCAAAGAAAGAATTAAGTACAAGAATTAAATAGTTGGAAGACTCTCTTGAAAGCATGAAGCAAACGGTAACTTCTAGGAAATTAAAATGCAGCCTTGGTAATGACTGAATTTAAACGGAGTGATTATGGGAAACAATGAAATTATTTCTCATACAGGCTTTGCTTCTAACTTGAAGTTCTCTGTTGTAATCTTTATCCTGGAATGCTGAGTTTCTTCTGAGTGTGCTGTCAGCTCTACTCCAAGAATCCTCTTTCTGTTAGTAGCATAAGCTGGTTGTGCACAGGCTCTTTCAGTCTGGAAGCCCGTTCTTCATGTTCTGCCAATGGGGTTAAGTTGCACATAGTTTTGTTACTTGATGCACATCCTTTAGGACAGAACAGATCTTTCTTCTCTGAATCTAACTTTAGAACACACTGTAATTTCTCCTTAATTTGCAGTGTTCATGTATTTCACACTGCAGTCCAGAATGATTTAGGTATTGTGGCAGGAAGAGGAGAATGACTGTCAAACTGTCTTTACTATGAACCCTTAAAAGTAAAGTATGACACTGCAGATATTGAGATGTATGAGAGTGACAGAGTTTGCCATCAGAACAGCAGTCTTTAAAAGAGGATTGTGGTTCGATTGTCACAGCTTACTGAAAACAAAAATAAAACACTAGTTTAAGAACACTATCTTTTGTTATGTGCTCTGTAAGACAGAGAAAGTGACTCAGACCAAATCTGATCTAATTCTGAATCTTTTCCTCCAAAACTTGAAGAGAATCCAAATAAAGTGATGGGCTTCAAGTAGTATGACCATGTTTATTTTTTTGTGGTTTTTTTTCTAACTTTTCTGTGCAAGAAAAGGTTGAAGGTTGTTCAAGAGAATGAATATTGTCAGAAACTTTAAAAGTCCATACTGAAAAACACATTGACATTTCTCAGCTTTGTACTTGATTCTTGATACTGGACGTCAATGGACTCAAGGCTGTGACTGAATTTATACATGTTTTTAAATGTATTGCTTGAAGTGGCATATGTAAAAAAATGTTTAGAATTTGAGCCTCATTTTCTTCATTCAGAGAGAGAGTTGGCAGCAATATGCAGGACTGCTCATGTCTTCAGGTGGTTCAGCTATGGCGTAGAGTAAGAGTGGAAAAGAAGCCAGTTTTGCATACTTGAGAAAAAAGGAAAGAAGAATCACAGATTCTGTGGGGAAAAGGTGTATCTATGTAGTTCCACTGATACATCTGTGAGCAAAATGTATCCACTTCGTCCAGAGACTGGCAAAATGGGAGGAGCAAAAGCACTGCTACTCTACATTAGAACATAAGGTAACAGTGGATTCAGCTTCTGAAGAACAGAGAAACAGGAAACAGGAAGTATACAGAACAGAAAGTTTTCATAATTAGACATGGTTTATCCAAAATATTATTTTGTAGCTTTCAAATGTATGTTACCTCATGAGGAACTCAATCTGTTCTGAGTGTATTTTCTGACTTCCTTGTTTCCTCACCAAAAAAGACTTCATGGAGTCTGACTGTTTAATTTTGAATATGAGATCTATCTACAATTTGGTGGAAAGGACATGTACAGAATAGTTACAGAATCAAACACACCAAATTCAAGAAACAGCTGTATCTGTCTTGCAGTTTCTCCTATTGTTTTGCCTGAAACAAAGTCAGTAGGCACATACCTAATTGTGTAATTAAACGTTGTAATAATTCAGACCATGTAAGAAAAATGGCCCATCACATATGGAGAAAGAACATAGGAAAAGTGTTATTCTCTGATTATGTTTTTTTTTTTTAATAAACTGTTAGAAAAAAAAAAAAGTTGTTAAGAAACTTTTATAGTTATTTAGAGCTCCAAATAGACTTTAATTCATTTGATTTTTATAGACTAGTAGTCTTTAATCTCCATCGCAGAATCTGAAGTATACCTGTTACATACTGGTAAATTAGTTGTCAATCCCTTGGGCAGTATATTTTAATATCAGTATTATATGGTAGATGATATAAATTTTGTATATGGTATTATTAGCTTAGGCAGCTGCTGACTTAAAAAGGCCAGTTTAACAAGTCACCACTGTATTATGTTTAATTAGGTACAGTTTATATAATGAGGTGTTCAGTTCTAATGGAAAGACATGCTGTGAGCAGCACATCTGCAGGAATAACTATTACAATCAGCATTGCAGAGACCCATGGAACTGCAAATTAGACTTACTTATCTAGAAATAAATTACATCCCAATGCCTTCATAAAGCTCATTAATTAATTCCACTGGCATAAAGGTCTTTTTCTTAATTTCATGTTCCATTAGCATAATAAACACAATTTGAGTTACAACAGTATGATCAGTTTAATGGATGCTATTTATTTTAGTTTTTTATTTAAAGTCCCGGTAACATAGAATTAACATCAATATGCTGTTTGGTCCTTTATTAAAAATTCCCATAGGATAACCAGCACAGATGTTCAATACAGCATCATATATTTGCTGCATTTTATGACTTTACTAATTGGCCATATGGAAAGGTGTTGCTTGGATTTCATTCTTTTTTTTTTTTTCTTTTTTTTTTTTAAATCTGATAAATTATATGGATTCTAATAGTCACAATTGGTTACTATGTAAAATTGGACAGGTTAATATACACTGCATGCTGGGAGCAAAATAAGAATAAGCAAAGTTTTTATGTATGTGGATTCACAGTGAATAGTAACAATGTACTTCCTGGTGTATTACAATCAGCTTCATTTGTATGTAGTTCCTGACATAATTGTAATTCTTTAATTTATGCAGACCCTGTCTAATCAGAATGAAATGCTGCCAGCTATTTGTTTAGTCACAGTTAGCTTATAGACAACCTAGTTGTTCCATTCAGCTTTTCTTGAGTCCCACTTTTAATGATAAACTACACTGTTAGCAACATTTATGGTAAGAGGTTACTAGAACAAGGGGTTTCATTACTCATCTATCTAATGTATTAACTGGTTATTGTAGATGAGGAAGATACCTATGATTTTGTTAATTTGTTGTAGACTAGAAAAATGTCTTTAAAATTTTGGTTTTACCTTATATTGCCCATTTTATGCTAAAGCCTAACTGTAATATAACCAAGCTAATTTAGTCATCAGCTTGGTAGAAATGTTTTCTAAGGCTTGTCTCTTATATTGTTTTTGTATTTCTTGATCTTATTTCTCTTCTCTGCATTTAGTATCAGTGACTGTCTCTGCAAATATCTTCTCCTTCAGCCTTTAATGCAGCCCCCTTTGAAAATTACAGAGTGTCTGGGTAATACTGATGCATCATGTAAACCCATCATCTGATTTTTCAAGTAAAAACTGATTTCTGTCTTTACACTGTAATTCACCTTTCTATTTCTCCCATGCTTTCCAAAATCATCTGAACCTGCAGCATTTATTTTTGCTAGTGTGATTTTCCTTCTGTTGCGTGACCTCAATTATGTTATCAGAAAGAGTTGCACCAGAGCAGATGAGAGCAGGTTGCCCTAATAGGAGTGTGTATGTCTGTTTAGGTATAAACATACACAGGTATATAGTTCTCAAGAATCACATGGAAGCATTTTGCTTTAAAAAATGCTCCATAGCTCATTGTATTTTTAATACCCCCAGCCCAGCACATGCCCATACCCTTGGGATTTCTAGTTTGAGCTTGTTTTTTTTTTAACAATTCCTTCTCATATACTTAATGACTGGATTTTTTTAGGCATTTAACCATGGATATAATCTTAAGAATGGAATTTTACCTTGAAATTTAGGTTTTTATTGTAATTGGAAATTGTCTAGCCACATGCAGAAAAAGAACTAGCCTTTAGTAGCATCCCTTGTGGGTGACTGAGCTGTAGAAAACACAAAGCAGTGTAGATTGCATAAAACAGTGAAATTGTATGATCAGAATAATGTCTCTTTCTTTGTAAATTCTGTTTAGTGCAGATGTTCAAATGAAATTTTTAAAATGAATTACTATTTTCTGATGTTTTGGTGTTATGAGTCCTAAGACACACATGTCAGCAAAAAATGATTTTGCACTGAAGGACAAAGCTAACATTATTACACAGCTGCATTGTCTGTGAATATAATAAAGTCTTTTAGTGCACTATATAGTCTCACCCTGTAAAGATAAAAGAGAGGTGACAATAGGGGATTGATTCTGTCCCACATATAAGAAACAATGACTTGAAAAGCTTGTGCATTTTCAAATTCTTACATAGATATTTGTTCTATGGTCCAAGCTGGAAATATGTGTTACAGGTTTTTGACAACAAAAGCAAGCTGGACAAATAGTGCCAAGTCGTGGCCTTTTCCAGGTGACAGGGCTGGTTGTGGTTACATTGACATTCATGTACAGTCTTCTTTAGCAGTGTAAAGTGAACACTGTTCCAATTACATGGGTGAGTAGAAGCTGAACCTTGCTCATGTGGCAGCAAACTGCTAGAGGGGATGGCCCGAATGCATTTGGAACAGAGGGAGAGGCAGATTGTACCTTTGGAAAACAGGGTATCAGAATGATTCAGGTGATGATAGCTCTTACTACACTGCTATAAAGTGGCAGTGAAGTAGGAAGCTGAGCAGTAAGAATCCATGGGGACTCTGCAGCCACCTATAAAGCTCTATGTTGATTTCTTTTTGCTTTCTGTGCCTTGCTGTGAGAGCTTAAACTTATCTCTTGCTGTTAACCTGTGTTATTAGCTTGTGTTACAAGGGCAAACATATTCTGAAAAATTTTATCCTCAGGAAGAAGGTAAAACCACATTGCTTTACATCTGGTTGTAGAGAGTTATTTCTGTATTTTATTTGGGTATTTGAATCTGTAATTCCAATTCATGTACAAAATTATATTTGTAATGACAAGTAACTGGCATAGAAGATTTTGGTGAATCTTCTACTTTCCATTCCCCTGATCTCAGAGCCCCTGAGGTATCTGCCTATATGAAGCTGAGCATTTTGATTTGTCTGGCAGTGCCTTGGGCATCTGACAGCTTGGGGTTTTTTTCCTCAGCTGTCTTTTTGTCATAGACACTGCTATCCTATCTCCACTTCTACCACCAGCTTTGCACTTTGCAGCTGGACAGACAGTAGTTGGCTTTGTAGGGTTGAATGCCTGAAATGCACACAGCAATTTTCTTTGATCTGTTGGATTCAGATTAACAGAGAAGTCTTAGAATCAGAGAGAGCAGGTTTCTCATGTTGATACTTACTCATCTGATCATTTACTCAATTGTGTCCCAGTGATGACTGGATTTGCTTAAAATCTGAGTAGATGGAGAAGAAAGGATAATACTCAGGGGATAAGTGCTAAGACACACATTAGAAGGAGATGATTGTTTATTGAAGGGAAAAGCTATCTTTATACTGAAGGGAAAAGCTATACTTTATGCTGCACTGCATATAATCCTCTGCAAGGGGGAGTTCTGATGGAGGGCTCAGAAAGAATAAGGAGAAAATCTAGCACAACACAGAAGTTTCTACATATAGGCTTAGTCTTCCTCTGAAATAAGGCATCTTTTGAATATTGCTTGCTGTCTGATAGAGAGAGAGAAGTAGCAGAGGATCAAAATTAAATTGGCTTCTCACAGTGCCTGAGGGTTAGGATAGAACTTTGTGTCATTGAGGAATACAGAAAAGCGTAGTTGCAAGTATCCTTTCTTGACATGGTCCTGGGAAAATTTGGCTAGGGAAGAGGCAAATTACTGCTAACTTTCACCAGAATCTGATCAGACCAAGTACAGTTGAGTCAGAATAAAATACCTTTGCCACAAAGACATAAATGTCATCTGCATTCAAATGGAGCTGTACTGTGTTGTTTGGTAAGCGAGGCTCCGACAAGAATATTTTTACAGAAGTTGAGAGCTTCTCCAACCTCTCACCAATACCTAGAGACTTCTTATCTCATTAGTGTCCCAATAACAAGAGATGTGAGATTTCTTATTTATTTAAAACAGTATGATCAATAAAAATGCTTTGTAATGTAGCCTTAATATAGACATTGACCAGGTGCCAGGTTGGTACAACTAAGTAAAATGTTAATACAGTCAGATGTATTTTGTAAAGCCATCCAACACATGTTATTTCCACAGGACGTTCCAGATGCTTTATTTGCATCTTGGTGATAAATATTTAAGGAACAGACATATTTTAAAAGCTTGTAGGACTGCAGGTGTCACTTTTCAGAATAGAATCTATTCCCCCTAGTCGTTTATATGGGTGATCCTGTAAGTACCCTTGGAAATGTATGCATTCCTTTCTGCTTAGGAGTTCTCTCTGTAGTCTGTCCTTTGCATGGTCTCCAGGAGGCAATATCATGTATCATGCTCGGGCCTTAGACTTCAGACCACAAACTGTAGGTTTCTGGTTGTTAATTTTTTTTCCTCAGTTCATGCTTAGAAAAAGATAGATAACTTTTAGGAAAAAAAATCAGAAATACATAGAGAAACTGAACAGTAACACTAATGTTGAATCCACATGCCTTGTAACGTGTTTCATTTGTTTAAGCAGCCACTTTTAATTATAATAGGTACTGTTGCACTCAGGTAAACATTAGTTTTCAAGTACCATAGGTACTTGAAAAGAGCAGCTAAGAAGCAAAGGATTTGTACAAATTCAGTACATCTAGCTGAACTCCTTTGAGAAGTTGCTTTGTTCTTGTCATAGTGCTTGAAGTTAATGGACAACTGAAATAGAATGGCTGTATGTGTCATACATTGAGTGAAGAGGACTGACTTAAAGCCATTAGTGTCCAGAAAAGAAAGACAAAGACAGAAATTATATTGCTTCCAGATGAATCCTAACTGTTCCCCAAATTCTGTGTTAGCATGACAGGCTATAGGAAGGCCATTAATCGGAAGGTCAGATAGCGCAATTTTAGTCAGATTTTCTTGATTGAAAAAGCACCAGGAAACTCTCTAGAATGTTACAGAATCTACAAAATACTTTTTAAAAACTGGTTTAATGGCTTGATGGCCTAAGTGACAATTCTACCTGTCATACTAAAAGGAAAAGTTAGCTTTCAACACTGTGCATGGTAGAAGTGCTAGAAGACCTGAGTTATGCTGTAGTTTGAAAAAAACAGTTAATTATTTTTTTTTGTTTCTTCAGAATTCTTTAATGCAGTTAAAGCATAAACCTTAAAACTCTCTTCCATTACTACTGTTCTTGAATTGATTTAATGTCAGCCCTCAACAGCTTCTTTGCTCCTGAAGAAGTATTTTGGTAATAGATCTTTATCAGCATTTTCTCTTTAACAGTATTAAAAAATAAAAATTTAATAGTAAGCTCCCCCACATTCTAATATAGATTTTTAATAAGCCTCATCAATCATACTTACTATTATATAATTGAAGTACATTTCAAAACAGTCCACTCTTGAAATCAAATACTAAATACAAAACAGGTACTTGAATATATGCAACATGGAGAACTCCACTGTAGATCATTTGTGTGTTCCTGTGAAAAACATGTCTCAAACCCTTCTCTTTGATTAGCAGATGTGTCTGCAAGAGCTTTTAGTACTGAAATCTGTACACAACCTCTAGTTTTCTGACTGTTGATTCCTCCCACTTCTCAGTCATTATAACACCCTATGTATTAGCTGGGCATCTGTATAAAGTTGATTTGGTAGGAGGCATGGCTGTCTACTTCAGTTTGCCAGTCTTGAAATTCTGAAGTTAGACTAGAGCTGAAATGATGATCGAGAGAGAAGGAAAATCTTAAAATCCTCTTTTAATAACCAGTAAAAGTTTCTCAGCCAAAAAACCTCTCTTATTTATGGCCTCAAGATTAACATAAGGCAACGTTTGCTCTTAGGCCTTTTGTCACCTTTGTTCTCCTGTCACTACTTTTCATTCTTTACTCTCCTTCTGTCAGTAAACCCACATGAACAATAACGGAAAGATCATTCTTTTAGTATAATAAATACTGTAATGCATCATTGCTTGAGCTGACTTATCTGCTGCTTGAAGCTTGAATGAATGTCCAGGAGTTGCGGTAAATCTGTTTCTCTGTAATGGAGCAAACCCCAAATAGTGCATAGCAAGAGTCATTGAGCTAGAGTCACTACAGCTCTAATTCTTGTATCCTTGGGCTCTCAGTACATGTTGGATACCACTTGCAGTTTTGGATGAGAAATTGGACAGGCTACAATAATAAGTGGTCTAGTTAGTGCTGGCTGCAGAATAGCTACTTGTACCAAACAAATGGTGTTTTTGCTGTAAGAGGGGGAAATGCTGCTGTTTTAGATTAAAACCTTTCATTTTCCCATTTTGGTTGCAGACATTTTTCTGTGGAGTGGGAGTTCTGAGGAAGGTAGAGCAGATGTTCGTTCAGGCAGTGGTATTTTGTCATTTGACTTAGTGCAAGGAGAACTAGGTGACATTTTAAAGTTTGTGTTATGTAAGCGGGCAAATGAAATCATCTAATGATGCCTTTTAGCCTTGAAAATTAGTTAACCTGTACTATGGGGGTTTTATTGGATAAGCTTTCTGTGACTTCTTTTCTATTTCATTGTATTGGAATGTAAGCAGTCTTCATTAGTAATAGTTAATTAGTCTGGTTGTAGAGATTCTAACACATTCAGGCCCAAAATAGGAAAAAAATGCTGATGTAATGTTTACAGAAGTACTCCTGCTAAATTTTGTTACATATAGTGATGTCATGCATTTGTGCATTGTGAATTGTGTTCACAGTATGTACAAACACCCTTTTTGAAGTGAGAAAAACTACCCTTTGTGCCACTCCTAAATAACCTAGGTATTTTTAAACTTTGCATTAAGTACATGTGACTTTACTGTTCATATAACTTGTCATGAAAAATATCAGTGTCAACTGTTGCCTTTATGCCAGATATTATACAGTTGTCAAAGACAAAAATTGCATTTTTCCTTTCCCTTCATATTTACCAACTCTAAGAGATTTTGTTGTCTGATGAGCAATCTCAGAAGGAAATAAATGACTACATAGGATGGAACTTCAGCTATAAGACTCATTGTCTTGCTTTTTGGTTCTTAGGCCATTTTCCGTCAGTGCAGTGAAATTGAGTGCTAGTGCCCAATGTGTTGGAAACTGCACTGCTTTTCATTTTTGTTTTGCCTTTTACCTTTTGCTGTTATTTATCCTAAATAAAGATATGACTTGTCCTGAAGCATTTATCAGTTAAATGCGGCATTGTAATCAATTTTATGCGTTTTTAAGCCAAAATGCATATCAAATTGCAACTGAGGGCACTCAGCACCATACAGGGTGGGGTCCATAGGGAAAGCTGGCATTTGAGGAATAAATATTGTATAATAGTTTTAAAGATTTGTGAGATTTCATGATGAAGTTTTGTTTGAACTGGTGGAAAATTGTCATGGACAGAGTAATGCACTTCATTCACAAGCAAGAAGAAACAGTGCATTTTGTTTTTATCAGGCAGTGTGTTAACAAAGTTCTATGGTAAATGTGACTGCTTCAACAAAAATCCATGGCAGGGTACATGTGAGTATTTACTGCTTGTGAACAGGGTCAGAAAGAACTGACTGAAACCCTCCTATTGAGTCATGAGGTTCAGAAGGGACCCCCCCTTTCATTCTGAACTCCTCAGAGGGGAGTTTTTATGCAGCTGGACCCAGATTTAGTCCCAGACTTGGTGAATGATTTATGTATAAAGGATTATATATGCACATCCTTTTCTCTATATCACTTAGATATGATTTAAAGTTTAGTGTGCTTATTCCCAATTCACTTACCAAGTGTTTGATACAATAAGGATTATTTTAGCAGTCCTACTCAGGGACTTCTCCTAATGTGCAGCCCACTGCCGTTCAGGAGAGATCAGTGGGCCCTGGGCTGTCCATAAGTATATGGAGCAAGATGATTGAGTTGTAGTCATATTTGTATACTGACTACAGATGTTAGGTTTGTCCAGATTTGGCTTGAATAGGGCATTGGCCAGCACTGTGGCTGGGAGTGTGCCTTGCTCAAATGAACCTTTGGCTGTTGCGTTGTTATGTCTCCCCTGAAGCCACGTTAAGCTGGATTCAGCCATCACTACCAAACCACCCAGTAGGACCATCACTGGTGGTTATCATTACCAAACCATCCATTAGGACCACCACCACCACCATCACTTGAACAGGTTCACAGGAAATAGAGATCAGGTTGAGACAGAGAAGGAGAAGCACCCTGTCACAAAAAGCGTGGCAACAGGACAGGATGTACATAAGGATGTATCCTATTTTCATAGGATAAAATGACTGCCCTTGGCAAATAATATACTGTAAGATATACTTCCTGATTTTAGATAATGCAATTATGAGAGTTTATAATTTGGAAAGCACTCCAAGCCCATATATATTGCATCCAGAATACAAGCCTGCAGGTTTCCTTGTGTTTTTCATTTTTACTCTCACGTGACAGCTTAACTTGTTACTACTTGATTATAATTAGGTACTTGATTTTCATCAACAATAATTTCTAAGTGGAATACTTTATGTCTTTTTAAAGCAGGCTTTGCTTAATATTGTGTGATTTCAGCCAAGAACATGGATTTCTCTGCCTCAGTTTATGTTTTCATACTATGGATAATTTACCTAACTCAAATAATAATATTCAGCATAAAAAAAATTCTATGTAACATTTTAAGTTCCTACTGATGTTAGGAGTAAATTGAACTTATCCCCCATACTATGTTACATTAACCTCTGAAATCTTGACTGAAACTGGTGTTTCAGGCCTTAAAAAACCCACTGTTATCTTTTGTAACATCTCTTTTCTCTTATTAGCATAGCATGCATCTGTTTTAATTTCATTGAACAGTTCTAATTTCAAAGTCACATGTTTGTTGAATTTCTAACCCTGAAGAGCTACCCATGATTTATCAAAGCTTAGTCTGTGTAGAGAGTCTTTTGATTCTCTTCCTTTTGCTGTCTTTAACAGGACATTGCCTGTGTAAGCAAAATCAATGTTAAATGCTTGTTAGAAATGTTGGGAAGTTAACATAAAAGGTTCTGTCACCCAAAAAAGGGTCCTGGAGAAATTGGAAAACTGTTTACCTTTACATCAAGTTCTGTTTAGCGTGCTGCAGTCTGACAGGGGAGTTCTGGCAGCACCCAGACGTGTGCACATAGGGCTGAGTTCCATTAAACCATTTTCCATGCAAAGTAAAGGTAGTCAAAAGAAACTGAACAGTAAAGTCTTACTGGAAAATTATTACTGAAAAATTGCTTGAATACTCTGTGTATGTAAAAAATATGAATCCTGATTGGTTTCTTGTAAGGACACCGGTGGAAAATGGTTCAGGGTTATTCTGTCCTACCCCAGCAGCAGTGCTGGAACCATGAAGTAATTTCTTAGCTTAATCAGCACTGTATCTGTTTTATAAACAGACATATTCTATTGGGTTAATGAAAGGCTAGATTCCAAGTTGTGGAAATGTGATCAATGTTACAGAAAGATATGTATGCAAGTTTAAATGATGTGCTTTCTGAAATGCATGGTTACAAAGTTTGCTGGATTACACAAAAAGTGATAGAAATAAATTTGTGTACTGTTCTTAATGGAATTTTTGTTTTGGTTTTGCTTTTCCTGAACAAGACAAATTAATATGGATAGAAATCACATAAGTAGTTAAAATCTTCTTTTCATTTGTTGTGTCTGCCTGTGCATTCATAGATGTGTTTTGGGAGAAAGAGAGAAAAGGCAAGAAACATTTGTACATGTGTACTTGAATATAATACATATTGAGCAATGACCAAGGTGGCAAAGTTTTAAGTTCAGATTGCTAAAATTGCTTGAGGCTTATCTGACTCTGATGCTGAAATCTGTTATCAGTTCCTGCTGCCTTCAGGGAGAGCAGAATTAAATTAATATTGGAAGTTTTTGAAAATTAGACAAAATCTTTGCAAAACTGGAATTGATTCGCCTGACCTGGTTCTAATATGCTATTATTGAAAATTTAAGGTAAGCACAATTTTTTTATATTCAAAACTTGTTGAACACTTGACTATTCTTCTGTCTTCTTTTGAAAATCTTGCTGCCTGCTGGTGGGAATCTGAACCTGCTTGTGCTGCTTAGAATGAGACAATTCCAGTAGTGGGCTTGTCTTACTGGAATGACTCTGGGAAAGAGCCAAACTGCTGCTGAAGATGCTCAACTGCCATGCTACTGAATTGCTCTCTTGGATATATTTCTATATTTCTTGGATATATTTCTTATATTTCTGCCAGCATCTCAGAAGTGAAGAATTTTAAGAGGTATAAATTACAATTACTATGTAATAAATTATTCTGTTATATCAATATCTTGATATGCAAAGTAAGCTACTTTGGGGAAATGAACTAGACTATTGTTTTGCTCAAGCTGTGCATTTAAAAGAGAGTTATCCATAGTGCCCTTGTTTTGCCAGATTCAAACAGCTACTCAAGAATCATAGATGTTTAAACAGCCTGAAGCATTTGTTTTTTCAAAAGTATGCAATGACATTTGTCTTTCCTCAGTGGATTTCTTGAGATTGTTCTTATTTAGGATACTGCATTTAGAAATATTAAAGACTTCTAACTCTAATATAAGAATTTAGATTATTTTTTAGCTTGAATATAAAGCAGAAAAAAGTGAGTGGGTAACAAAAACATCCACTTCTTGGGCTGACCAGTTGATTTCAGCAGTGCTGGTTTCAGAAGTTGTCAGTAAATTCTGCCAGAATTAAAATGCTGTGTTTATTTCAGCTAAGACATGTCTCTGGTGAATTGCTCAGACAGAGGTTTCAGGGCTTTTTATACTAAATTTAGGGTTCATCTAGTTTGGCTGTTTTCAGAACATGTTAAAAGTATTGTACTCTAAGTGAAAAGCATGAACTCAGAGATCTTGGTTTAGGAAAAAGCTCTTCCTTAATCCAGAAAAGTACATGAGAACTGATAGCATCAGTACATCTTATCATATCTTATCTGAGACCGGAATCTTGCCCATTCTTATGTACCCTCATAAAAAGTTAGTATTTCTATTGACATTGCAAAGTAGGTGTCTCTTTGCGGGATCTGGACCTTATCATAGCTGTGGAAGTTACCCTTCTCTGGATTAAATATTCCATTTGGTTTTTTACGGCTGGCAGACTCTCAACCTACCTGATTACAGGCAGAAGTTACACAAAGTATTTATTTATTTACCTTTAAAATACTGTTTTGTGGTTTTAAAACTTCTATCTTTCTAATTTTTCCTTGATATGATTAAGGCTGTTTATTATGTGGAAGAGTACCTAGTGGTACTTAGTAAAAAACATGTGGATGTTCTGTAGAGGAAGCGACATCCGCTCTTATTTACTGCAGCTTTAATTTCGAAAGACCTAATATTTACAGACACATTTGTCAGGAATTGCTTCACAAATGTATTTTTTTCCTCTGCTGTGCTAAAGTCCTTTTTTTAGATGTAAATGAGATAGGATTTTAAAAGTTTCACTCACAATTTAAGGTTCACATTTGTGATCAGTGTTATATTCTACAGTAAAGTTCTCTATTGAGCTATTGTTCTCTACTGTGCTATTGAAGTTCTTGAGTTAATCATGAGTGCTCTGCCTGAACTGACCTGAAAGTGGATGTACTATAGCTGAGTTTACACAGTTCTGTGTTGTGTGGTTTTGCTTGGATTGTTTGGGCTGGATTTGGGATCCCTGATTTGCAATGTTGCAAACTTCTCCTCATCAAAACTTCATTTCCTGTTTCATAATGTCTGTGATTTTGCTTTATCTGGGTTGTTTCCTTGGATAATAAAGGGATGAGCTGGATAATGAACTCTTATTTTCAGTATTGTTTCCTGTCCCTTCCTCAGCAGTGCAGGATGCCTTACTTGCTGTTGTGGTCCCTGACAAATTGCTGAGCAACCCACAGCACTGCAGCTGTACTCCATCTGTACTCCTGGGGCATTTAGACCCTGCAGTGTGCAGGCTGAATTGGTTCTTCCAGTTCATGATCCTTCACTCATTCCTGTAGTATTTTAAGTGATTTAGTACTGTACTGGAGGTTCAATAAGTGTACTTAAATCCTTCCATCTGTTACTCAGAAGCGTCTTATAATGTGACAGGTACAGGTGCAAATGTCTTCACTCATATATAATTCCACTTACAGATCAATAACTATCTTACATATTGGAGCTATGATAGATTTCCTTGGAAAATTGCATTCACCAGTGAGGTGCAGTGGGGAGTATATAATTTCAAGTAGCTTTTAATACAGAATTTTCTTTTAATAGAGAAATGATCTGTTATTTAATTCTATAATGAGATGGGTAGGCAAACAAGTTACTACATCCATAAAGCAAAAATATGAACTTGCAGCACCACGCTGCAACCTGCAGGCTTGATTGCTCTTAACTCTAGGTAAATATAAGATAACATATTCCTCAGTAATATGGTAACAATGGAGGAATTAGCATAGAGAAGCTGTAGTGTGTAATAACCCTCTCCAGCTTACTCCATCCATGTGTTTACTTGTCCATATTGTAATTGTTCTCTATACCTGAATTTTTTTCTCTTGGTTTGTGATTAGGTAATTTCTCTGATGGCTCCTTGTTATTGTGGAAGAGCTGCCTTTGTATTTCATTCTGCTTCTGAAGCATTTGTTTGCATCACATTATTTTTCTAAGCAAATAAACAATCTTTATCAACAGTGTAATCATGGTGACTGCTGTGGTGAGCTTGTTGTGGGCATGGCTTTAGGAAGAGGTTTAAGGGAACCCAGAGGGTGTTTGGGCACTGGAAGAGCTCCCCAGGGCAGTGGTCACAGCACCAGGCTGACACGGTTCAAGAAGTGTTTGGACAGCGCTCTCAGGCACAGGGTGTGACTCTTGGGGTTGGTGCTGTGCAGGGCCAGGAGTTGGACTTGATGATTCTCATGGATCCCCTACCAACTCAGCACATTCCATGGTTCTGTGATTCTGTGACTATCCTGCTCTTGGATCATGTGTGATCACACCCAGAATGACACATAGGACAGGGAGTCTCTTTTTCTTCCCCCATCCAGATTGTATGTGGATGGGGCCTGCTTTCTGCTTTGACTTCTGTCATGGAAGATGTGCATTCTTATTTAGAGTGCCTTTATCCCTCCAAGGGAGATGGTTTTCCCTTGGTTTTTGAACCAGACTTTGAATTTGAGATGGAAGTGTGAGGAAGGTTGGATGTTCTGTTTGTAAATTAAAGATCACTAGTCTAATGTGGGGTTATGTCCTGTAATTATGCTTTGACCTAGAGAGGGAGGAACAGATTCTATTCTGCTTCTGAACTTTGAATTTATTTTTGTGTGGGCTTTCCATTCTACCCTCTAAAAATATACAGACTTCTCCTCTTTGGATCCTAGCCCCAAATTATTTTGGGCATTTTTCAGGTACAGAGTTATGGGCATACACATGCAACATGCGAGATTTTGTGAATACTTAGGCAGTATTGCATGTGTATATGTAAATTGTATAGATTTTGAATCCAAGTGATACACATATTGTCAGTGGATGGGTTGCAGAACCTCCTGTCATTTATTTTTATAGCTAATGGCTTTTTTTATATTCCATTTTCTACAAGTTTTCATTAAGCAGTGCATGTAAAGTGCTTCAACTTGACTGATGCACATTCAGTATCAGAAGGAAAGATCAGGCCTTTTATCTCTAAACTACAGATCAATTACCTTTCTAAACACTTACCTCATAATTTTCCCTTAAATAAAAAAGGAAAAAAAGGAACTACAATCAACTGTATTAAAGACAAGAAAAATGAAAGTGGTTGGAAAAAATGGAAGTATCACTGAAGATAAGATGTAAGGGACTATGGACCTGCCATTATAGGATTAGATACTAGTGCACAATGATCCCATAGAGTGTAAAAGAAAAAATAGTACCTTAATATTTGGAAGTTAAAAAAATCTGTAATTTCTTGAAGCAGGAAGGTAGCTGGCTTGCTAATGAATTAAATATGTGACAGCTTTTAAGTGAATCACAGCTGCTGAGTTGTCAGAGCAGGTGACTTTATCATCAGCAGATTTTGATGGTATTATGCTTAGGATGAAATAACCACTTGTTTCAAAAAAAGTCTCTAATATCCTATCTGAAGGTCAGTCTCATAGATTTCAGTCCTTAATATTCTAGCTGACATTCCCATTTTCTGAAGTATGAGTCTTTAGAAACATAAGTCTTGGATATTGTAGTATCAAAAAGGCTACAATGTGCAGCATTGCAATTAGGTAGAGAAAATCCTCTTACTATTACATCTGTGAACTGTAAACCAAAAGTTCCAATTTTTGTTGTTTATAAATTTTTACTGGGGCTCTCATAGTAGTACAGTCAGGTTCTAAACAGGAGTGCTTTTTGATTCAACACTGTAAGACTTTAAAAAAAAATTCAATAGAAATAGTGTTGGAGTTGAGTGTAAGTAAAATACTAA
The DNA here is from genome assembly GCA_013396995.1 of Dicaeum eximium. Classification (NCBI taxonomy): domain Eukaryota; kingdom Metazoa; phylum Chordata; class Aves; order Passeriformes; family Dicaeidae; genus Dicaeum; species Dicaeum eximium. Next base: position 740,734 of record VWZP01006607.1, read on the forward strand.
CATCCTCTTATACAGCTCTTGGCTGTGTAGGTTCAATTTGTATTTTTCTTTTGAAGTGACATGACATTGCATTATTATTTCAGAAAGGCAGAAAAGAGACTGTTATTATATTCATTTATATTCCAACTATATTAAACATGCCAGTTTAAAACACAAGACTCCCCCTCTTTGAAACGAACAAAATAGTCAAATGCAGAAGAAGCTATTCAAAATTGTCTTTTAATAAAAGTTTAAAGTCTTCAAAATATATTTGCCCCTGGAGCAAACTTTTTTCATTTAATATTGTGTCTGTTAATTAGTGCTTCAAATTTGCAAATTCTTTATTGGTTTATATCAATGTAATACCCAAAGCTCATCTCATTGCCAGCTTTGAATGAAATATGATCCTGTTTATTCTATTAAAACGAAGGCTTGAAATTGTTACCCAAATGCCACAGGAATTCTTGCCATTTTCTCATCAAATTCCTCATCAGATTTTTTGTTAAAGTCACATTGTTTTAGATTTTGAGCCTTGGCATTTAAATGAAATTCAATGTGCCCCACTGGAGAAAACATCTGCAGGGACATATTATGTACAATATCCATTCCAATCAAGCAGGAGTGCACTGTGTGACTGAATGAGAAGCTTATTCTTACTCCACTTAGGTTTACCCTGATGTGGCTATTGAGTCGGTCTGTGACAAGAAATGTTTAGAAAATTAAACTAGTAGAACAGCAATGTTCTTTATTTTAATACTCAGAGCAAATACTTCCAGTTGCACAATATTAATTTAAGAATGACATTTGAAAAAAGAACCTGGAGGAGTTTGATGCCAAATTCCCTCAGAAATTCAATGGAACTTGGGAATTGGAGCCTTCAGGTTACCTTGGTAAATCTCTCTGAGTGATTATTATTAAGGGTTTTATTTGAATATAAAATCATGATCTACTGAAACTGAAGGGAGTAGAGAGGTGTTGGGGAAGAATGAAAAGAAAATGAAAAAATCAATTCTGTAATACAATAAAACATATTAAAAAGTTGCAGAAATTCTCAAAGCATGGAGTTAACCTGGAACAGTCCCTTTTTTTTGGGGCAGCTGCCTTACACACTAGGAGTGTCCCCTCCAGCTGGTGGGCAAAAAAAGGCAGTGTGGAGGAGCAAGCCCTTCTACAGCAAATGTGGGCATTTGTGGAACTTGCTCCTTTTTCCAGTGTAGAATTCTGACCAAAAAATAAAAAAGTTTCTGTAAGATGTATTCATGGTGACAGAGTCCTTTGCCATCCTTTGAAAGACTTCTTTTACAGGCAGAGCATCTGCCTGCAACATCTCTTTTGCTGCAGACCTGTGAATAAGAGCTGTTGTTATGAGCTTTTCAACTGATTTTTAAAAACTAGAGATGTGGCAGTGGAGGCAAGGGTGTCACTCCAGAGAATTACTAGAATTTATCTGTCTTTAGCACTACAGGTCATGAGGACCACATCAAGAATACCAGGTCCAATTTTTGTGCTCCACAATACAGGAAGGACATTGATAAACAGGGATAAGTACAGCAGAGGTCTAGCAGGATGGAGCCAGGCTCTTGACAGTGGGCCATGGTGGGAGGGGGAGAAACAATGGGCATAAATTGAAGAAAAAAAATAGAATTTCTGGCTGGATGTAAGGGAATACTGCTTCCTCTTGAGGACAGACAGGCATTGGAAAAGATGATGCAGAAAGACTGGGCAGTCTCTATCTATGGAAGTTAGCTGAAGCCGTGTTAGATGAGTTACATGAAGCCCTGTTTAACTTGATCTGACTTCAAAGCTGTCTCTGTTGTGAGCTTAAGTTTGGGCTAGAGACATTCTGAGGTCTCTTTCAACCTGAGTTTTCCTATGATACAATTGGATTTGTAGAGGAGCTTTCATGTTTCTATTTAAAATCTTCCTCACTCCTTTCTTGTCCTTATCTCAGTCTATTATTTAGAGTTATGTCAATGGATCTTGCAGTGGTGTATAGTTCCTTTCAAGAGCACTTCTGGAAGAACTGATTAGTAATGAAAAACAAAACAAAACAAACCCCAACAAACAAACAAACAACCCCCCCCACCAACAAAAATCACAACAAATCAGAAAATACAGTCTGCAAAAGTTGTCCAATATGGTTATCAGATAGAGGGAATTCAATCAGTAGGGGACAGAGGAAAAAGAAAGAAGGTATAATGACAATTAAACATTAAATTTATGGTAGAGTTCCAATTCTGTGTGTAACTTGTTTACAAAATGTGCCTATTTGATAAAAGCAGGCACATTAAAGCTTAGAAACATATGATTAACCCAAGTTCTAAACTTCTCAGGTTGGCATCTACTTCCCTCAAGTTTGATGAGACAAGAGAGTTGCACACTGAATTTGGAATTCAGGAAAGCTGTATACCAAACAAAAAAGGTGTTACTGAAAATATTCTCCTTGAAATCTCTTGCATTTGATACTCAGAAGGTATTCATGTAATGTTAACAGCTGATCCTAGCTGTCAGAGGAGCCATGCAGTAAATAAACACTTCCTTAGAAATTAGGTAGATCAGATAGGAATTCGGTACATCAAAGCCCACTACAATGAGTAGTCTGTGCTAATAGAAAATAACTGGTGCATCCTATAGCTAACTGCATGAAAATGGTAATTTTAAGCACAAATTGCAACATATAGTCTTAAGAAGTATTCTTCAAATTTTTTTTTTCTGATTTGAAAGGATTTGCAAACTAACTGCTTTCACCCTATTGTACATGTGAGGTTTTTACTAACTATAGCTCTCTAGCTTACCACAAGAAGTGAAATTTGTCTTCTTTCATAATTTGCATACAGCTACATAGAGTAGAAATGGATGGTGAAAAGGAAGTGTGAGTTATTCTAGCACCTGACAAGTAATACAAGTTGTTTGGGGCTTTTTGGTGCCCAGGAAAGGATTGAAAAAGCTGATCAGAAGTGATGTTCCATACTTGTTCTACATGACCGTTAAGGGAAAGTTGTACTCCTTGGAGGGTGCAGTGTTAGTAGTTTTTAAAGAGAAATGTGAAGCACAGTGAAATAAGTCTGTAAATATTTTGTTCATATTGGGACAAAAAGGAGAAGAAGCGTGAATTAAAACATCACCATGCTGGTTCAACAATTCAGTTCACTTCTGCTGGCAAGAAAGAACGTTGCCTGATGACATGGTAAGTAAGTACCCACAGCAAGGCTAGATTATTTCTTTTTTCATAATGTTTCAGCCTTTGCTGTATTCTTCAATAGTACTGGGGAAAATTTAGTGCTAAAATGGGAGCAGATTCTTTGTTTTTTTCTGTCTGTGATTCCCCATTACATTTGCAGAGATGACATGTCAAATTTCTGAACTGCTTCTTCAGCAGTCTCAAATGGTCTCTGAATTTCAGGCTCAGATGCTTTCTAGCTCAAGCATAATTATCATGAATAACACTTTCAGTAGGTCTAACTCTGCTTTCACTTACAGCCAGGTAATCTCCTTATCTTTTGTAGGCAGAATACAGGAAATTCTTTTTCTCATGGAGTCATTCAATTTGGGGTTCGCATTTGTGCTATAAAACTAATTCTTCATAATGCATATGTTGAATTTGTCCTGATTTTCTTTAACTACTGTCTCTGCAAGGCTGACATGAGTAAAAATAGTATTTTAATATTTATTTATTTTTATTTGTTCATAGGTTAATAGATACGATTCTGAAGATGTGACCTCTCATGTGAGTAGCAGACTTATTAAATAAGCAATCGCTATTTTTGCAGGCTGAGTACATGTTCAAAACAGAAAGCTGCTAATACCACAGAGATCAAAGGATCATTTGCACTAATTTATGAAGCTAATTAATCAAATGAACTGAGTATGTTAAGCAGTTGGTGATATTCTGCTGAGCAGAAACTGAAACAGTTAGAAACCTTGTCGGTCTTATTTTTGTTATTGTCATGACATGACTTGTATTGCAAGTTTCCTCCAATAATAGCCTTTTCATAAACACTGGCAGCTTAAGCAGTTCAATAAACAAGAAATGGGAATGCTCACAATATCCAGGCAGATTCCTCTTTATATCATAATGTTTCCTTAATGAATTACTGAGAATGAAAGACGGAATATGTGAAGACCCCTCTGGCTGTAAATATTACAGGTATAAAAATCTTTTAAATAGTTAGTACATGTTAATTATTAAGAACAGTAGGGATTGATCTGAATTTATAGCAAATATTAAAAAATACTAAAGTTCTGTGGAATTTTAGAAGATTCAGAAGATTCTGCAGTGGAAAAATGTGTTTTTACTAAAATAGTGTAAATAAAAATATCAACGAGTTGTTGTTTTATATTGCCCAGAGTCTGTATGAGATGCAGAGGCAATGCATTCCAATGTTAGATCTGTTGGTAAAACCAACAGCAAAGATGAAGCAAAATGTTTCAAGATAGATGCAAAAGTTTTTCAGAGGCAAGCCAAATAATGCCACCTAAATCCTTTAAAGCATGATTTAGGGTTACCTTCTGACATGACAGAAATGTGTGTATTGAACCCATTTTGTCTCTGGAAGCCAGTGGGAATGACACAGGCAAAATAAATGAGAATTTGTCTGTGAGTGTCCCAGGCAGATCTGTGGAAATTCATTCACCCACTGAAGAGTGCATAGGACAGTTGATGTGGGAAGTGCTTCCCAGGCATGGAGCTCTACTCTACGCCTATGGGCTTCTGTTTGCTGTGTGTGTTCTGGTGCCCTGACAGCACCTGCAGGAGCCTCACAAGAAATAAAACCTATAGGTCTGGAATGAAGTTGTATGGCCAGGACCAGCATGGTAAGATTCGGTAGAGGTAGGTAAACTGTACAGTTAACCAAGGGCATGTGCTGGTATTCAGTGCCAAAGGAAGTGAGGTTGTGCAGCAGAAAGTTTTGAAGTAAGATGGGAGAGGAAGTGGCAGTAGTTTATCTGATTTAGTGCTGCTCATGACAGTAGCTGACTGAAATAAATTTAGGAATCCCTTCTATCAAACATAAAACTCAATGAGATGAAATCCTGTTTGTCTGGATTCAGTAGTATCTTCAATAACCCTTGTAGATTTGTTTTCCATTCACTTTTCATTCCTTCTTTTCTTAAACTTTAATTTCCTGCACCTTCTTGCAAAAAACTGCTTACTCTGTCAGTGACGAGTCATGGTGGTAAAGAGAGAGCACAAGAGAAGAATCTAAATAGAAAAGTCAGTTCTTTTTCCAGCCTGTCCATTTCCCATCCTGGAAGATTGAAAGAAATAGCCTCTCTGATACCCTCTCAACATCTTGTCAGCTGACATGATGTGAAGGAACCCTAAAACTACTCAGTTCTGTTTTGTGGTCAAAGCTGAACAAAGTCAAGAAAGGTGTTCAAAAGTAGACATCTGAATTTTATGACGCACACAACACTCACTACATAACAAATACAACATGCCAAACCAGTATTTCCAAGAGTATCTTTACAAGAAATCGAAAAGACGATATTTTTGAATATATATTTTAAAAAAAAAAGATTGGTTATGATTTCCCACTAGCTTTCAGAAAGAGTTATCACTAAGTTTTCATTATGTCTTTGAAGGTCTCTCCTTAACATTTAATGCTGACTAGTGCAGCAGTCATTCCTTTTCTATGTTAAATCATTCACTGATGATATCCAGTCCATAGTTTCAAGGACATTTAATATTTTTTTGCCTTTTTTCAATTTGTAGAATAGTTCCTCCCCCTAGCAGTTCCCACACATTTTTATTGCATACTGAGCAGCCTCAATTGAAATGTCTTCTGTGAACTTGAGCATCTTTATGGATCAAACCATGACTTTCAGAAGTAGTTACAATTTTAGGGATTAGTGCTTTTCAGTGCCTAGAATACATTTTGTAAGTTATGCATTGTGAGAGTTGCTGGTATCTTCTTAGAAACAGTTGCTTCAGATCAAAACCGTTTCCCACTCTGTTGTCCTTTACCATATCAAACAACAATTGAAACAGCAGCAGCAGCCAATGAACATGGATCAATGATATCTTCAGCCACTGCATTTGTGTAAGTTTAATCCATTTATGTGAAAATCAAGTTACTGCTGGCCTGTTTTTTCTTTACTGGAAACAATTGATAATGTTACTTCAGAAGAAATTAATCCAGAGAATTAATTAGCAGAATCTAGTATCCAATAAATGTAGTCTTGAGAAAGATTTCATGGGTGGTCAGTTGTGACATTAAATGGAAGGTAAAAAAGTAGGACGTTGACTTTGGAGAAAATAGGTCACTTCTTGTATCTGTTGCAGAAAAGCTTTGAGAAAATTTTTTTCAAATTTTTGGCTTAGGCCCATATTTAAAGAGTTAAGTTTTTGGAAGAAATACTTTGAAAAGCAAAAAGAAAAAATTATTGTTTCCAGACCATTGAGACCAATGAGACTGATATCTCAGAAGCTCCACTGGTGCTTTAGGATCAAATTCAACCCAAGTCAGTGGGAGAAAAACAAGTTAATGCTTGATCATTCTAGTGTCTTTTAGTGGGTTAAGATTTTGCAGTTCATAGACTTGAACCTTATATCTGATTAGTTAATGCAATTTGACTGGTGAGTGGTAACCTCCATAGCTGCGATATTTGAATTTTTGATTTTGAGTCCAGCCCCCATTTTTAAAATAGAATTTCATTGTTATTATTGAATGGTTGCACTTAAAAATGGAGATCAGTATGCTATTTCATGAGGGCTCTGTGTGTGTACAGCCAAGTACATTGAGCCAGATTTTCAAAGGTATTTAAGAGTCTGAACTTTCAGAGAGATGTCTAAGCGGATCTTTGAGAGACTGTCTGCATGTTTAAGCAGCTAAATGACTTTAAATATCTCGGATTATTTTTGAAAGGTTTAAGCAAATGTTTAAGCAACTTCTTGAAACAGGGTTTTAGTAAGAGTGAAGATCTCTTAAAATCCTGAATAAGTCATCTTTTTCTGGGGATGGGAGTTTTTCATGCAACTCCCAAACATGGAAGACATTTCTAAAAATAGCTTGTACTTAATTTAAAACCTCTTTGTGAACTGGTTTTTACTGCTTACTCCAGTAGATGTAACTCAAAGGAAAATGGAACCACTTTCCAGTTAGAAATTCTAATTTAAGCTATTATCTCTCTTGACCCATAGGCCTACCTATCTCTGACTTAACTGTGGGCTGTAGCTTGTCACAGAGAATGATTCTGCTTTTGGCAGCTGTGCTCATTCAGCATGTTTGCTAACTTAGCAGGAAAGTGCTTCTGTATTTGCTTTGTCTTGGTTTCTGAGCAGTGACTTATTTACTTAAACATTTCTTTTTCTCTCTCTTTTTTTACTTATTGGAATTGATTGTGTGAGTGAAATTCAGGATGTTGTGACTGCAGGATTGCATGCTGTCAGTTTTTCTAGAAGGTTTTATGTGCTTGTAGGATCTTGTGTTTCACTGATTACTCTGACTTAAGTGAAGAATAACTGATATAGGGAATCATTGTCGCCCTGAGTTTTAGCCTTCTAATGTTTTAATTTCTATGATAAAGTTTCTCACGAAGTTTTCTGTAAACAGACAGATGTTTTTCTTCACTGTTCCTTTGTTTTTCATTCCTTCTCCTGGAAGGAGAAAAGTTAATAAACTCTTCTATTGACCAGTGTGATTGGAAAGGTAGTAACCTTTCTCTCCAATCCCTAGCCATTGTCAAAACACTATATAACTCTATAAACTCATAATAAATCTCTCTTTTCTCCACCTTCCCTAGTCCAGTGCAGTAGTCTCTCTGCTGTTTGTGTCGCACTCACTAGTAACAAATCATATCAATAATCACATTAGAAATCTTTTTTGTACAGTCTTACTAGTAAAATCAGGGATTTTTAAAAGATGTGTATTTTTTAGATGTGTTTAAATTAGTAGTTGCTTTTTTGAGAAAAAAAAACTTGAGGCCTGTGTAAAACTAGTGGCTACATAAAGCTGAAGAATCAGATGTCTGCTGGGCAAATTGACAGAACTCATTAATCTTAGACTCAGTGTACTATAGAGTCTGTCCTTTCATGCACCTGCCCATGCCTAAAGTAATTACATGATGGCACTATTAATACTGAAGAGCTTGAGTGGGAATAGGGTTATCTTCTCTTCCTAGTAATTGATTGCTAGCTGATTAGTGGACAACATTTCTCCTACAGTATAATTGCCTTTTTGCAATTGTAGCCTCTCTAACCTGGGGTTAGGCCATCTCACTGGTTTGGAGACCCTAACAATAGCACCACAGCCCTCAAAGTAATGAACTGGAACTCAGTCACTGTGAATTCCCCAAACAGAAGATGACTGGTTAAATGTATTTCAATGATAGCATATTTTACAGCAATAAGACAACAGAAGATTTGTTGCCTTTCCTCCTGCCTTCTCTTTCAATGAAGATATTTTCAAACCTGATTCCTGTGTGGAAAAGCAGACAGTTGATGTCTATTAAATTACATCTGTTACTCGTATAAAGTTATTATCTAAAATGTATCAGAACTGAGTAATAAGTTTGTATATTCTTCTGTGACCCTACAGAAATAGAAATCTATATATTTGCTTCTTTAGAAGCAAACTGGTAATAAAGGAGCATATGAATTCTGCAGTGGTGTCTCAGAGATCTGCTGGTGTCTAAACATATTTTGAAAGGTGATTTTGTGTTAATTTTGTTGAAAGCTGGTAGATATCAGGTTGCTGCTTGGTTAGGTCTGGCATAGGAAGCACCTTTTGCTATGAAGCTGCCTGGAGAGAGCAGATGATTTCCAGGGCTACAGAGAGCTGCATCAGTTCTCCTGCCCTGTGACTCTTGGTGCCAGCTGCACTGGCTTGGGGATGCAGGGACCTGCTGAGCAACTACTTGGTGTGCAGGTTTAGGAAGGTGGAGATGAAAGATTACACTGCAGGAGAGGTGACAGATATGAATCTTGAGAGGGAGACATGAAATGTATGATAATTTCTACACCCCCGCTTTCTGATGACCTGAAAAATAGCTCCTACCTTGCATCACCCTTGCATCTTGCTATGTTTTTGTTTTCTATAACTCTGCATTGAACCAGAGTCATATAAATCTTTGAGCTTTCTTACACTGATACTGGACACAGATGGGATGGAACAGCAGTGGTACAGCAAAGAAGCCTCCAATCTCTACCTTAATGCTGTGCCATATACTTCCTCACTTGATTATCAGTTCATTCTATGGTACATCCAAAAGGCTAATTTTATTAACATATTCTAAAGACTTCTGATTGGCCCTGTTCAGTACAAGGGCTTAGCTTAATCACTGAAGTGGGTGTCTAAGTTTAATTTATGTAACCAGTTCCCTAGACCCCATTTCCTAAGGTAATTAGGGGCAGTTAATAATATTACTCAATATTATTTCCAGTATTCTGTCTATGAATCCAGCCAGAGGCATATTCCTAAGAGAAAAGTGCGAGAACACACAGTTGTCCACTATGTGACATAACCTGCCTGGAAGGACATTTCATTTTCTAACTTTTGTAAATTGCCAGGTACCCAAAAGAATGATGACTTGCCTTAGGAATGATATCATACTGGTCAGAAATCTCAATGACTTCTGTCTTTCTTCTTGTGGCATGCCCTGTAAAATAATACAAATATAGCTGAAATGATCAAGTACTTTGACTGATGATTTTGTAGTAGCCTGTGGGCTGGGGAAATGTCCATGTTTGAGATGGAAATCAAATCCCATGCCAACTGACTTCCATGAGTGCTAGTTTAGGTCTCAGACAAGCTTTTTGTCTGCCAATGGATTTTTGCATTTGACTAGTGATTCTCAAAACTAACTTCTGTCAGGTGTATCGCAGGTGTAGGGGAACTATAGTGGAAGGAAAAATTGAGTTTTGTGTGCATGTAACTGGTGACATGACTTTTTAAAAATTCACTCTTCAGACCTAGAAAATGAGCCTCATGCGAACTGGAGCTGAGAGGAAAGCTCTCCTGTGCATGGTGTATTTTTGCTTCATGGCATGACCAGCCTTGGAAAAACTGAAGTCCATGCACGTGTGTAAAGTCACCACACAAGCTCCTTTGCACTGTGTTGTTTAACAGCTGCATGTACTGGTTAGGTTTTACTAGGAGACACCACAGTTTATACTCTGCCCTTATGCAGTATTCAGTTGAGTTGTCCTTTACACATTCATCTGGGATTACAAACTGAGCCTCTGACATTCTCAGTGAGTTAGCATTGACATAAATGTCTAACATACAAGCTCATGCAAATTACAGCATTTTTTAGCATTTACCGGAGCTTGACAGGGTATTAGGCATAGATATTAGAGAGTCTTGGGGTCGTAATAGAAGTGTGTTGTCAGGAAAGCAGAAAAGCCTCCTCATTTTTTCTCCTGATTTCCTTTGTTTTCTGCAAACATAAACCAGTCTGTTCTTTGCAATATAAAATTTAAACCAAGAATCTTGAGCGGCACAGTGCCTTAAAGCCGTATAACAGTTAAAACATCATTTGTTGGGTAGAAGGAGAAAAAGCAGTCTTTCCCAAGAAATGCCAAAGGATTTTTAGAAAATATTAATGTATTATATGCATACACTTATTCCAAGTGGGCCTATATTATGTGTAAGACATTTTGAAAATATTAAGGTTGCAAAACGAAATCTTCAAGTCAGAAAATGCCAGCCTTAAAGTTGCTCCTTGAAAAGCATTTCCCTACTTTGTGTCAATGTTTCACGAACAGTCTTTAATTATTGGATCACATGCTGGTTTTTTTCCTACAGGACCACTGCCTCATTCACTGCACAGATGGGTTATGTTCTCGGAGTTCAGCATTTTAGCTCATTGTGTCATGTGTGGCCCTAACTTATCTGGAAAATACTCATATCCTGCTCTAATTAGAGAAAATTTCACTTCCACGTAGGCTTATCTGGGCTGCTCACCACTGTCATGCAAAATGCTTCTCAAATGTTATACATTTATTTTCTTGAAACCTCTAGAAGGGAAAAGTTGTATGTCCATTTTACAAAGGGAAAGTTGAACGACAGAATGATGGTTACAGACTTACCCAGGAATTGTGTTGCTCTAGACCTGGCTTCTTTCAGGATGCTTACTGGTGTATGTGATGATGTTTATGTTTACTGGTAGAGTTCCTCTTGATTTTGCTCAGGTGTAGAAGCTTTTAACACTTCCAGAAGTTACAAATGAGACATTCAGAAGATAAAGGGTCTGTTCTTCTTTTCAGCCACTTGGGCTCTTAATGCAGTTGCAGATTACTATAGCTAGGAGATCCAGAACAGGTTAAGAGGACATTCCTGTGTGGTGAAGACTCTTAACTGCAAGTCTCTAAAGCTACCCATCACCTTCAATTGAACTTTAGCCCTTTTAAAGAAAAATGAATTCCCAGGAAAAAAACAGAAGAGATTGTCACTACCCTTAGTGACTAAAATGGTTTACAATGGTAAAATTAAAAAAAATAATTAAAAAATCATTTTGTCTCAAAAGAAGCACTACTTCTTAACCCATCTTTTTGCCAAGGCGACCTAAGAAAAATTTGTTTCAGGACTTCTGGTCTGATGGGTTTAACATTATGATGTAGGCCAGACCCAGCTCATGAAAATCCTAGACTTCTAATTTAAAGTCTGTGTGTTTGATTTCTTCCCAGTGCTACTCTTTACATTAATAACCCATCTTCTTTTATAATATTTGCTTCCCAAATTCATGCATTTACTTGTTGAATCTACATCTAAGCTCCTCAAAGGAACTTTCAAGATCCTTTGGTATAGGAGGTGCCAAATAAAGTTCTCAGTCATTCATCTGTCTCAAGTGTGAGATAATATTTCTTTTTTGCTGTGGATCAGAAGAATTCATTTTGCTGAATGAAAAGAAATGAAAATATGTACATCAGGAGCATACTTAATACTCTCCAGTGCTACTGGGCATTTGGTTTGCAACCTGAAGCAGATGAGGACATTAGAATGTTAGCAAGGGTGGGTTTGTACCGCTCCCTTCCCATTGATCTCAATAGAGGTCAAATTGGCATATCAATTTATGCTCTCAGATTTCAGCATCAGGAACATTTCTTTAAATCAAGTGCATACACTTTTGCAGTCAGGGATGGTAACTGTTAAGAGTAGTAGGTTGCCAGCACAGAATTAGGCATATGCCTTGTTAATGAAGAAGGATGTTTCTGTGTTTTTGTATAGAAAATTTCAGCTCAAGCAGTTAAAGCTGGATGTAGTTCCAAGGAAAGTGTCATGAGAAGTGCTGGGAAACCTTAACTCCAGGTGACATTACTGGCTCCACCTGTAGTAAATATTCTCTACAACTATTTAAGCAATATTGCCCTTCACTATTCTGTTTCTTATGTTGAATTTTTTGAATAGTGAGCCTGAAAATAACAAGTTGAGCTCATTAGTAGATTAGGTGTTGCAGTGAATCCATGTGTTCAGTGCTAGTTCTAATTCTCCAGTTTGATAGGGTTTATTTTAGAAAGCAATTACATCTGATTGACATGTTTTCATGTGCCTCTAGCCTTGACTCCTTCTTACTAAACAATTCTAGATCAAGGACAGTGACTCTTCTACTGCCATTAACTGAAATCAGGATCCAGGAGAAAAAGTTAAATACCTTTTAAGATGCAACTTGAAGCAAATTATAAAATATGTATAAAGAGGAATATATTTTGACTTCATATACTGTAGTTGTTGAAAGTCAAGTAAAAAAGTTTAAGGCATGGACATGAATTAAAATTAGGCAACAAATTTTCTATTTCTACTTCAGATAAAAATGAAGTAGAGGGCCAAATTCTATCGCTAAATGTGCATATAGTTTTCCATGTATTTTTCACTTTACCATTAACTTAAAATGATGTAATTTAGTGAAGTTTTATACTAATAACACTGCTATATATGATGAAGTAAATTGTTGTAGGCACAGTTTGTGGTAATTGGAAGTGGGGCTGTGGCTGAGCCTCATCCCTGATGGGTACAGCTGTGTCAGACAGATGCCTGTACTGAAGGGAATGGGACATGGGGTGCTGAGGGGCACTGACCAACCACAAAGGGGTAGAAAGGATGCACAGGTGGGATGGATGTGAGATCAAGAGTTTAAGAGGTTGTACTGAGGAACAATAAAGTGTAGATACTTGAAGCCTTCTTCGGTGTTGGTTATGGCTCTACTGTCCCTCTGCTATGGTAAGTAAAAGTGACTTTTTTTTTTTTAAATGAGATGTTTTGCCTTTAAAAAACTTGAAGATACGTCTTCTTGCCCACTGGATTTTACTTCTTATGGAAAAAATCTTAATTTGGAAAGGATTAAAGGCTTAAAAATTAAACCAACAAAAATAATTTCTCCCTTATTAAATCCACTGTAGCAGAATATTTGCTTTAGTTTTAATTAGTTTTTTTTTAATCATGTACTTATACTGGTTTTTGAGGCTTTTCCCCCCAAATTTAACATTTTATTTTTAGGTAAAAATGAAAAAGAAATCTGTTTTCCTGTTCTCTTTGCACTTTAGGGTTAAGGGATGGATTTTTACATCCTTTGCATGCACTTATGATCTGTTAGCAAAAATTATTTTGTTGAGCTTGTGTTCTAATGAAGTTGAAAGGATCAGGATTGTCCGATAGAGTTTTTGCCTGAACACAGCAAGTAAATACAAGAAAAGCTACAATTGCTCTCCTTTCATCAATCAATTTTTTTTTTTTAATGCTTTTTTTGGGAAGCTGCTTAACAAATTGTGTTATTTAGATGAGCTATTGTAAGTAAGTTGTCATGCTGTAGCTTTTGAAGATACTCTGCCAGGCCAGGGACTAGTTTATTTTTTCATTTGAGGGCATATTTGTACAGCAGAGAACACTTTGCTATGTTTTGGATCTCATTTTCACCTGTCTGCTATAAGTTTGCAAAGCTCCCTCTTTATTTCGTCAGTCTGTTTCACTGGCTGACATATCCAGGACTTCTCTTCGCAGACCTTTCTGACTCCTGGATTATCCTGTTTGCCTGTAATAGCTAGTCAGCAGTGGCTTACCGATTTTATTTATGCTGATTGGTGTGCACGGTGTTGTTTGCTGCCTTGCACTAATTCACTGCTGAATGCCAATTCATAGCACTGGCATTGTGGTAAGAGGTTTGGGATTATGATCAATTTATCAACTTCTTCTTCAGGGGGACTATAGCTCCATCAGGCAAGTGCAGATGAAAAATAGCATGGAAGAATAACCAGAAACACGTCTTGGTCTTGCTCTTGGTCTCCATATTCTATTGCAAGCAAAGCTCTGGTCTGTGTGTCTGGCACACGTGAATGCAGATCCTTGCATTGTTTTGTGCCTGTGTCTAATGAAGTGTTTTAGAGTTGGCTTTGGAACTGGAGGCATGTAAGGCACTTGAACTGTGGGTGGTATAGATAGTCAAGGTCATGTGGTTGGAGTGGCTATTGATTAAATTATTGTATTTGATGTCTATCTTGCCCTGAGGATTTCAGCTCTTGATAAGAATTATTTATCCCTTTGAGGTTTTATATATATACTTAAGTTTATATAAGAATGCCACATAAATATAATATATTGGGTTTGTCAAAACTAGAAATTTCAGGTAATATCATGCAAAGCAATAATGATGCTTTTAGTAATTTGATGTTTCTCATGGAATTATCCTGCATTATGAATTGTAGCAGCCCAATGTGGTCACACATATGCATTTTTCTTTAATCTAGGGCATTCCCATTTATTTCAGAAACCTTTTACTTTCCTTGCCCTGCTATTGCTCACATTCTTACACTCAGTTAAGTGCTGTGCTATTGTGGTGCTTAGCTGGAGTATGCCAGGTGTACTTTTCTTTTTGACAACAAAAGTCTGGATGACATAACTTTGCTTCTGTGCGTTTTCCCCTGAAAACTTACTGGGATAAAATTAGTTCTCTCTTGCCAAATTAACAGTTTAGCACAGTAATTAGCAAGTTCTGCCAAAATATCTGTTCCAGCAAGGAACTGCTTTTGGGAGATCTTCTATTTTTTCCCTTTAGCACTGACCACAGAACTTAATTAACTTTCCTTTCCATCATAAATTCCAGTTCAGGCAATGACCACTGTGTCTTCCCCCACTCCTACATGTTCATTTATGATAAATTGTCCCATTCGCAGCCAATCTGGAGGCAGGTTCCTGTGTGAATCTCAGGGGTTACACATCCTGTACTATCCACAGGGCTGATTAATAATGAGATTTTCACTGAACCCCCTTTAATCTGTGTTCATGCTTCAATGAAACAGGGAGAAGTTTATGGTAGAATGAGAGCTTTCCTCCCTCCCAGTCATACTTCTCATTTAAACTAATGTCTTTTGGAACTGATTTGCATGGGCATGTTGCACGGTACCTGCACTTAACCCCTTGACCCACACATCCATTCTTGTGGTGTTTTCTAAATACAACCTTTGCCCCCTTCGTTTTTCTCAGTAACTGCTATGTTTGTATACCTTTGCCTTAGCGTGTTTACTTACCTGCAATTCCCCATTCTTAACTCCACATTTCTAGTGAGCTCTAGATGAGCTGCTATTGCCCAACAGTTAGTGTAAAGGCTCTCTTTTTTGTTTGTAACTTTAACTTTCGGGTTTTTACCTGTAAAAATCGCTGAAACTTGTGCCCAATTTTTTTAAACTTCATTGGACCCTTTTTAGGAGTTTGCCTATATCTTAACACACACATTTGTAAATGTTGTCAGCAACCAAAATGTAATCCCAGAGCAATGAAGCACAAGCTGTTATGTGTCTGTGGGAATAGATGCTGCAGTGCACGTTGTGCTGAATTTGCTAGGCTGCAATGTTGCTGCAAAGCTGTGGCTCTGTGCAGATGCAGTAGCCTGTGTTTGAACAGTAAACCAGAAGGACACGGTAACTCGGGCCAGTGCTGTCATGCAGTATTTGCTTCTGGGTCAAGGTCTAGCTCACTTCAAAATCTGCACCACACTCCTTGGAGGTGGGAGTCTGTCCAGTGGATCAGATGATTTTGCATCTGAAGTGTAGACAAGGCCCAAGTTACTTTGGAAAGGAAAAGTTGCTTTCTCCCCAGATCTGTTCATTAGGCATTCCTGAAAGCATCAGTTCTTCTTTATAAGGAAATCTTTCCAGGCCTCTGATAACTTTTTTTTATTTTTTCATTTTTTGCATTTGCTCTACTCTTTTGGAGCTCTGATTACTGAACTAGGAATTCAGGATTGGAAGGGTGCCTTTAAACTAGGTACTTAATTCTTTCCCTGTCTTAATATAGCATTGTATTTTTTGTTTGCTTTTGGTTTTGTTTAAAAATGTTTTGGGTTCTGAGCAGACAATTTCATCACACTGTTAGGAAAAATGCTTTTGTTTCTTTTATGGTGGCAACCTTTTGGTTCCCAAGTTGTGTGTGAATAGTGGAAACACACAATTTTCATTTGATGCAATTTCCCAGTGCCTAGTTGGATTTTTAGTAGCTGATGACTGGGGAAAAGATTTTGGCCGTGATTGACTCCTCTTCCCTGGTTATTTCCAGCACTAGAGAATTTAGTCTTTTCATTCACTGTCAAACATGCTGGTGGCCTGACTGGTTTTGATATACTGCTTCAACACCCTTTGTCTTTTTCCTTAATGTTTGGTCTCCAGGACCTTTGCATACTTTAGTTCTGTCCACAAACTATTGATTTTTAAGTGATGTTCTTATTTTCTGTTCAAGGCAGTTCTTTTTCTGCCAGCTTGTTTTTTTTTTCCCTTCCCTTTTTTCTATTTCTGTCCCCACCACTCACATAAGGAAAATACTCAGGAAGGATAACAGAAAAGGCAGTGTGACCATCCATGCAGTCATTGTTGTTTTTGTTTCAAAACCAAACCAACCCATAACTAAATTAAGCTCAAATGTCTTGTCACCAGATTGATGATGAATGTTTTAATTACTAAGAGGTTCCAGAAGGGAAGGGGGAAAAAAGCCTACTTGAAACAATACTTTATCTCCTACTGCTGTATGTGTCTTCATCATATAAAGCTGTCAATTTGACTTTTCCTCTTGAAGATATCCTCATGAAATTACTTGATAACTAATGGAGAGTTAAGCTGAAGTAGTTTTTAACTACAGCTCATGAATCCTTTCATTTTGCTAGGCAGACTGCCACTAGTGAGAAGTGTGATGTTTCAGCTCCCTGCATTTTTCACTTATTATCCAGGTCTAACTGCAGTTTTGTTGTTATCTTGCATTCAAAATAAAGGCAGGACGTAGGAAAAAGTAGTGTCATGCTGAGTCCAAACATCATCAAACAAAAGGCTTCTTCATACTTAAAGGTTTCTCTCTGATCTTCAGATCAGCCCTTAAAAAGGCATAACAACAATTAATGCTAGGGGGTTTTCTGCATTACTTTTGATATGGACACTCTAAAGCAAGAAGAGTTATGGTAGGTGGTGTTGGTGTTGTTTCTTTGTTGAAAACAGTCATATTCACATGCCTTCAAAATGAAAGTAAGTGAATGAAATAACTGTAGCTTGTTAAAAAGGTACTGGATATTTTTAAGACGCCTCACAATACTAAATGATAGTGCATAGCAAGAGCACTCTCTGCCTAGGAGAGGTGCTTTTTGCCTGTTGAGGAACTTTCCAAAGGATGAAGGAATCTTATTATTTTCTCAGATATTATTTATAAAATATTTGAGTGCAGTATCAAGCACCAATATTGTTAGGAACTGGTGCTTACAGCCTGAACTTATAACAACTATCAGTATGTGGTATAATTTTAATTGCATGTAAAGTAACCTATTTGGTTTTACACTTGAAAAGCCAAGGACTAATTATTTCCATTTGGATATTATACTCATTTGGGCATTAGAGTAACAAGGTCTGGGTTTTGCCTCAGGTAAAAAAGAGTTTTACTCGTGTTTTTAGTGCCTGGTGCTTTTACAGATTGCAGTATTTTATGTGCAGGAAGGAGGTTCCTGTGAGTTCCACTGCAGCAGTCTGTGACAGGACCAAGAGTGAACCCATCCCCAGGAGAAATGCCCATGGTCTGTGCTATCAGCTACACTGTGTGTGCTACTGGCAGTGCCACTGTATGTGTTACCAATGTCAGGTGGATCAAAGTGCATTCCAGGCTGGGTTTGTGCTTTGCATTGACATACTCCTTGTAGGGAGAGCTTGGCAGTGAGCTGCACCTTCCCATCATACACTTCAATCTCCTTGTTGACATACTTTTCTTCTTAATGATTTATTTTCCTGAGGTAGAATATCTTTAAATGGGGGTTCAAAGTTAATGTTAGGAGCTAAAGTAGCAAGGAACTTGGTTGTTGCAATTCAGAGGAAAATTTGTTCTCGCAAGTCCCAAGTTGTATAAAATTCTAATACATGAGGTTTTAATTACAAGTGTTTTGTTAAAACATATCTTGAAATGTGAATGCAGTAGTGAAATCTTTAGTGTATTGTGGTCAAAGCTGTTTAGATGGTGACAGGATCTTTACAAAGTTCACAACCTATAGCTTTATGTGAAGGTTACTTATTTAGTATATTACATGGAGAGTTGATTAAAGTTGCAGTATCTGAGAGTATGCCATTTAGGATGAACATCAGAAGCCATAGACCCCTGAAAATATAAGCTAAGGCTAAACTAGACAGGAGCTGACCTATGTGAAGAAAGCACTTCCATTGTGCAACAGATGCAAAACAAGAAACTGGGAAATTCATCCGTGTGGAGGAGGATGATGAGGATATATGAGTGCCATAGATGAAAGAAAGACCAGACAGAGGCAGTAAGGCAGAGGGAGGATGAGCAGGAAATGAAAACAATATGACCCTGAAAGAAGGGTAGGAGGGAGCCCTTCAGCACAGGCTAGAGAAAAGCAACACACTGCACTGAGCATCTGCTGTTTTCCCACTGTGTTCAGGGGAACAGGACATATATATCTTTTGAAAATAAATAGCTTTGCATCAAAGAAATATCTGGCTCTGTCATCAACTTCTCCATGTAAAAGGGAAAAGAATATACAATGTTGAATGTTTGCTACTGCTCTGATCAAAACACACCATTATTTATCTCTTTGCCTGTACCAAGGAACATATGAGGCTGTTGAGGCTACCTGCTGAGGACCTTATGGAACATTTTACAAGATATTTAAGCTCCTGAAGATGTAGAGGCACCTAGTGGAGTTTTTAAAAACACCCAGGATCCTAATGTTCTTCATAGACAATGGCAATTATCTTCCCAGGTGATTTAGAGAGATCCTATTAAAGGTGCCCTAGGTCTTTCAGGACTGTGGAAATCTTGTAGCTGGTCTCTAGTGCTGACAAATATATCGGTCTGTTCTCTCTATTGCTTATTTGTTCCAGGTGAGAAAAGAAACAGGTGGTGTATTTATAAAACCTTTTTGTTTGTTTGTTTGTTTTTTAAGTGGAGCCTTAACTGCTGAATGTCTTTCTTAGTTTTTGCATTCTCTGGGGTCTTCATAGTAAAAAACATAAATCCATCCACTCAGCTTCAAGAGTGTTGTGATACAGGCTACTTGGGAACGATCTAGTAATATACTTGTAAACACTTTCTTAGTGTACTGAAGCCCTACCATCATTAACACAATCAATGTGGCAGAGCTCTGTTTGAAGTGTTGATTAGACTTTCTTCTTACTTTCCAAAATTCTGTTTTGTGCAAAAGCCTCTTTAAGTTTACAAGAGTTGTTTGGCTTTTTTATTTTCTGTATGCAGCCACATCTTGGCTGTTGAATTAAGACAACTTAGAAATGGCAAATATTTATTCTTTGGTTATGTGCACAGTATTATCCCAAGTAGCATCTATGGAATACAGTTCTTAAAGTGATTCATATGATTTACCCCAGACATTCTGTAGAAGTAAGCAATACTCAGTATTCAAGACAGAGAAGAATACTGCAGTCTGGCCATTGAATGAAGGCTCATCATCCTTTAGGAATTCTTGAGTGTTGGCATGCTCATAGAAAGATGTAACTCTCATCACGCTTGCTTTTAACTGGAAGAATGCAGAGTATTTTGTTTTGCCCTAAAATATTTTAATTAGGCCTGCTTTCTTCATAGCTGTGTCATCTCAGTAGTTCTGAACAGGAAAAAATGCTGAACTTATTTTCAGAGTTAATTTCAGTGGCTGCTGTTTGCCATTTTGATTACATTGCCAAATTTTGAAGGTCACCCAGTCCTTAGCAGTCCCATCAGAACAAAGTGCTAATGCTGACTTTTTTCCCAGACAATGTAGAGCTTTAACTAGCACACAAGAGGAGTCCATCAAAACTTTATCCTCCACTGAGTATTATTGCACTTGTAAAGATAATATGAATACACATTTCTAATGCTCTATGGATCATTATCTGGCAGTGGACCAATAATTGGGTATAAAACATTAACAACTAAAAAGGAATACTGATTCCTTTGGGCTTACAATTGTTGTTCATTACAAATTGCTACCAAAACAGGCCTGAGCTGATTCATAGAGAATTAAGTAGATTTAGTTTAGTAATGTTTTCAGGTTTCTGAATAAATTATGGATGCATCTTGACTGTTAGAAGGAGCCACTGACATTATGAAACAGTAATGAACAGATCTGCAAGAGAAAAACAGCCTCAGCTGATCATCCTGTTCTAAACCTATTTAGGTCTGATGAATGAGAAGGTTTTATCCTTCCACATATAGATGTGCAACAAGTCATAAGTTGTGGACTTTCATAATATATTTTCCTCACAAGCAATAACACAGCAATTAGGAAGTGCTCACTGAGGTAGAAATAATGGTAACTGCGGCACAGATTAGCGTTGCTAAAGGGAGCTCAGACATACAGTAAAACAACATATTCCAGGTTCCTGTTGGTGTGTAATTTCTACTTTATTTACTTATCATCTCAGTTAAAGAGGACTCCTGGCAGTAATGAGGCTACATAAATGCACATATAATACTGTAAGATGTTACAAATTATGTAAAAGATAAATCTAATGATTACCTATTATAATGACAGTGCAATCACTGAGTAAATTGTACAGTTCTGAGACGTCCAAAAATGCCACTATACAGGGTATTATTTCTGGGCTTTTATTTCTCCATGACTGCTTTGTCGAGATATATAACTCACTTGGAAGGGAGCTGCTAAACACAATGGCTCACAAATCTTCATTTAGGGCAGCAATACTTACAAGTACTGTGGTAAGTATGAAGATAACAATCCTGAAAACTTGGAGGGATTTTCTTGCTGGAAATACACAGTATTTGTTACCACTGTGGTAAAAAAGAAAATAACATGACTGCCAAAATGAATTTCTTACACTGTAACTGCCTTAAAAATAAGCATGCAAAAATTGCCAGATACTGCAAGTTCCGTCAAAAGAAGGCATGTTTGAGTCCATCAGTGCTAACTCAGGGAAATGGATATTCCTGTCTCTGAACCCCAGCAGAGTTTTAATCTTAAAAATCTGCAAGGCCTCTGATGCCTCAGATGTAGAACATGAAAAAATTGTCAAACAGAGTTTAGTCATAGATTAAGCATAGAACATTGAGAATATGTGCTTACAGTAAAACATTTGTAAAATAGCAAATGTTAATTAAAATAAATTATGATTAAAAAGCACTTCAGAAGTGTCAATTCTTTTTATGCTGGATGATAGTGCCTGTATCCTACCCTCTCCTTGTGTGAAGGCATTTATAGCATTATATATGTAATTTTGGAGGCAAAAGCAGCATAGGAAGTCTGTTACTGAGTGGTATGGAGATATTAGAGGCATTCTGTGCTGAGTAAGTTATGGTATTTGTGTAACTGAAATAAGTGAAAGAGAGCCAAAACTAAGGTTTAATAAACAAGTGACTAAAGCT
The DNA here is from genome assembly GCA_013396995.1 of Dicaeum eximium. Taxonomy (NCBI): domain Eukaryota; kingdom Metazoa; phylum Chordata; class Aves; order Passeriformes; family Dicaeidae; genus Dicaeum; species Dicaeum eximium. The sequence continues at coordinate 762,495 of VWZP01006607.1, forward strand.
GTTAATGTTCTCTGTAACAGCTGAGCACTTCATATTTAAAATCGAAGTGCTTACTAATTTAGGAAACGAAATATGAATTTATTAACTGTAACCATGTTGTGTTGTGAAATACTGGCCTTAAAGAAGGCATAGTGATTTGTGGTGGTGGTTGTTATTATTTCTATTGTTATTATTTAGGAGAGATCAAAGAGGACAGTAATTGGAAGATGGTAGTAAGGTGTAAACTAGAAGTGAGTGTAGATTCCATGGAGTTTATTAGTAAAGCCTTGAAATGAGTGGCAGAGAGGATAGATATGATGTGTTTGTACTTTCTGCTTTATGTAATAACTGTGCAGTGGTTGAAACCGGAGCTGGAATGGAAGGGTACCAGCAGGGTAGCAGTCTTCTAGTCTGTGAGAGGATATGAATGGAGAAGATTAGACATTTGATTTTTATGATTGGTAGTTTACACACTTCATGGGAAAGGAAGGGAAGAGGAATAGAAGGTATGAGGAATTATAGGAACTAGCCTCTTGGAGCGGAAGGAGATAAATGAACTGTTTTTATTAAGGGCAAGCGTTCACATTTTATTTGTCTGACAATGAGTTCTCTTCTACTCTCCTTACCCAGTTCTGGAAGCTCTAGATTGGGACAAGCTTCCTTCCTTCTCTGTGAGTACTTTTGCAATGAAGGACACCAAAATGACACCTTTCTTGGAGATCTCTTGGAATAACTCTAGTCTCTTAAAAGAGAAATTTCTGAAAAATGAAGGCAGCAGGGTTCACAAGAAGAATTGTTAAGATAATAAGCAATTGAGTAAAATGCCTGAATTTTGTCTGATAAAGGTGTCTATAATCAATTGCTGATTTAAGAAATCAGTATACGTATTGTTAAAGGGTGCAACTCAGAATGAACGATGTTTTAGGTACTGTGTATGCGTGTTTGACTGAAGTGACACACTCCTGCTTTCATTTACCAATGCCAATGCTTTGAGACTCGCTTCAAACTGGTCAAAAGTCATCAAGAGACACACAGGTTCTATAGCTGTATCAGCGTGTTTTCCTTGGGAGCTTCCATTTCTTTGTGTGACACAAACATGCATATATTTTTTTACTGAGGTGCCCATTTCAAAATTTCTTTCTATGGCCCAGGATTTTACTGCTGTAAATGCAGGAACCCCATCTTCCTTAACCAGTCACTTTTGTAGTATCTTTAGCGTCTCAGTAAGTTTATATCAATGTCAACAACAGTGAGCCAATTTTTATATGACAGACAGAAACTCTTCTAGCAACTCCTGGTGATTGAAAATGTCTTAAACTAATAGACATGGAAGACTCCCTTGTTGCTTCCCTGCAGTTACAGTCATGTGATTGCCAGTTTCTGACTGAAGCAAAGAAGATGCTGCCCTCACTTCTGCACCAAGTTCTGGCTGGTTTGTGAGGTATAAACTGATTCCCCTTCATGTGTATATATCTGGTGGTGTGGAACTATACTATCAAGAAATGTATGTTTTCAATAAGGTGTGACAACTTATCAGTACTTTAAGCTATAGATTACACCAGTATACTGTGCCTGACTCAATCTCCCTGTGCTAAATCATGTCAGGATCTGAAATTCACTGTTCCATAAAATAGAAAAGAGGAAGCCAAAATATCTGGGCACACAGGTATATGCATGTATATACCAAAAAATTATAAGTAATTTGGAGACTCTTAACAATCTTATCCAAATCCCCTGGGAATGAGTTTTTTGCCTGGTTAGAATTCCAAGGGAAATGGCAGAAGCCCAGTCACTTGTGTCATTTACAGCCAGACCAGAAAAAGCACCTCTGTGTTTTAGAGCAGGAGGCGCTCCTGCTCTAGCAGAGCAATGTTATTAATGACCATTAAGTCTTGTGCATCTATACGATGAATTTTGCTCAACACAGATATGCCTCAGTTTGTAAAATCCCTATTCACTTTCTTGAGTGTCCCTTATTATTTGAGTCAAAGCCATAAGACGCAAGGGGCAATAAATGCATCAGTATAAGTAGTCCTTTTTTAAAAGTTTAGGGATTAGAAATAACTCACATTGTATAACTCATATAGCATAATTATTGCATTTAAATGTTACATTACACTTATGTTTACATTAATTCTTAATAGGTCTGATTTTTTTCCTTCTGAAAACATAATTGGAAACTGTATTTTCCCTCTTATTCTAATTAAAATATTTTAATAAATGTTTATTTAGATACTATGTCATGGAAGGTTGCAGCCTTGGCTGCCTAATGTAATGTAAAAATCAATTAGATGCAGAAAAATATCTGAGTTTAATTTACAAAGACTAGATATCTGCCTGATCACTGCTGTGTAGCAATATCCATAACGTTTTATATATTAAAAAAGTAATGATTAGTATTAATCTTGGACATGCTGAAGTATTTACCTATTCATATATTCAAAGGTAATTTGTTTCCTTGACTGCAGCTTTTGAGTTGCCATATTGTATAATTTCTTTACCAAAATGTCTTCTACAGTGGTTTGAAAGCAATTTCTAACATGCATCATATACTCGAGGTTTATTTGTCTCATGCAGAGATCAGCATGCAAACATTGCTGCATATGTAATTCTTGGAACTAATTGCATGCATGCAAAACAATGCTAAGATTTTAACTTTGCACAGCAATTAACATCTCTGCTAGTGTAAGTATGTTTCCTTCTCCCCATACTCTCTTCCTCTATGCCCCCCCCAACCATAAATCATTTCCAACCTGTCAGAATGGATCTGTGCTGGCAAAGAAACAAGGGTAATGTTTCAATTTTCTCCATCTGGTAAGATATTTTCTGTTAGTTTTTCTCCCTCTCTGTGCTCATTGAATTTGCATGAAGAACTATGTATTGTAGACTAATAAGATTTCCTGAAATAGAGTGGAGGAAGCATGACCTGTCTCCCGCTAAATCCGAGGTTGTGTGAGAGAGAGTAGATTCCATCATGTTAATGTTGTTGAGAAGCTGAGGGCCAGACTGGCTTCCTGCACCTCTGGTGCACAGGGAGGGATGCTGGCATACTGGGAGAGGCACTGCAGGCTGTGAGTCACTGTATTCTGAGCACATAATTCCATTTTGCTCAGTTTACAAAATCAATTAAATGTTCCTTCTAAGAAAATGCTTCTTTGTTTTCCTAGATATCAGCCATTCCAGTCTTTAGCACCTATACCCTTTTTGAGGCTTAAACTGCAAGCTTGGTGGGTTACATAAACTTCATTTATTTTAGGTATATTGTTAACTATTTAAAAAAAAATCATATGGAAAGATCAACATCCTTTCAGAGTACCAGATCCTGTGTTGGTGATAGACTATGTGAACAGTTCCCTGTATTGCTGGGGGATTCTCCATTACATGCTGGCTTGCAGATCAGGTACAATTTTGTCATAGCCGTTAAAAATAAAAACTAATTTTTACTTGCACAGAGAGAAAATTTTGGGTCCTTCTGAAGACCACATCCTGTACTTGTAGGATCCATAGACAAAAATAAATATCTAAAGGAACCAAATTGTAAATGCTTTTTGAATAGCTCAAGGTCCAGGCCTTGAACCATAGCAATCCTTTGGGGAGAGTGGTACAGCAAGGCATGGGTAGCAGAGGTGGCCTTGGCAATGAAGCTCTGATTAGCACTACTACACCAACTCCAGGCCAAAACCACTTTCCTGGGAATCTGATTCATGTCCAAAGTGGAAGAATTCCTCCCTCTCCTTGCCCTTGTTCTGTACTGTGTAGCACCCAGCATTTATCTGAGCAATTTGGCCAATTTGCTCTACTTGTCAATCCAAGTATTCAATATTGAGTTGAAATTAAGAAATTATGTTAAAATTATGATGTAATTAAACACCCCACTTATTTTTCATTTATTTTTAGCTTACCTTTGGTTGTTTTATCTGTCTTGGGTACATTCAGTTAATATTTTCAATTTTTACTTCATGTTTGAGAAATTTAGGCGCTTGTTTTCACGGAAACTCAGATTCACATTCATTCACACGATTTCAGCAACTAGGATGTTAAGAAAAATAGCAACTATCACAAGATTCATAGGAAAATAACGAGAGTTGGCAACACTATCAATTTCCTCTGAGTGTACTACCATTATAGTTAGGTTATTGGACATCCTTATTTGTTATTGCAAGGCTTCCTCTATGTGGAAAGAGCAGAGAGCCTTGATCTGAAAGAGAATAAAGCCCAAGCAGAAGCAGACACAAATTCTCTGTGAAAGAGCAGAGAGCCAGTGTGCATGTGCATGCATGCCTCTGTCTCCACGAATACTCAGTGCTGAGCACTGAAAACAAAATGCTGTTTGACTTAACAAGTAGGGAGAGTACTCAAACGTAGAGGCACAAAAACGTCCATGCAATTTCACAGCTAAATACACTACAATTATAATCTAATGCAGTAACAATTTTAAGGGTCATTTCATAATAAGAGATAAGATATCTTTTGAGTGGTAGAAAGCTCCCACCCAGCCATTACCTAAACAATAGTTATGGTTCCCTGGGAGGGGAAACATTTGGACCAAATTGCTGATGCAGAGACAAAATACATTTTCAAGTCTTTTCTTAATGTACGTGAAGTTCTCAGAAGATAAGACAGACTTTAAAATCCCACATCCCCAAACATAGCTGGGGACCAAAATTCAACATCCCTATCAAAAGAAAGTTAACCCTTCCTTATCTGTGGGTCTGATGTCTAAATATTTTTTAAAGGTTAGTTATTGCTGTTGGGTTTTGTTTAGTCTTTAGCAGCTCCATATATCTGGAAGAAAACTATATGTGTCCTGAGACAGAGTTGTAGAACTATTGATAAATAAAGGGTAAATTTACTTCTTAATTAAGTCTAGGTATATGGCAAATAATGCACTATGCTTGAAACATAAAGGCTTTGAGTAAGATCCTAACTAAAGACAAAAGTAACAGGAACATTCCTTTTATCCTGTTACTTCAGTCTCAGCTTTTTCCTTTTTATGTGTTTGCAAAGTCTGTCTAAGTCTTATTTGTGATGGTGTTCATTTCAGCCCCTTGTTTTGCTCTGTGGTCCAGCAGTGACTGGGAGCACTTCAGAGACAGCACACTTTCAGGTGTCACATTATAACATCTCCTCTGGCTGATAAAAGAGAGGCATTAATAGGCTCCAAAAAAGCCTCATATCCAGTACTTTCACCACTGCATTGCTGTTCATTAACATGTTAGTAAGCATCAATAGATGCCTCCAAAAGAGACCAAAAGCAGCCAAAATAGAGCTGCTTCTTCCAAGCACAAGCAGTGGTATAGAAATACTAGATTTGAAAGGAGAGCTCCATTCTGTTTCATGGGTCTTTCAAAACAACGATATAAGTCATCGTTATTAAATCAAAAAGACACCCTCTGTGCCTGCCAGCCTTTATGTCTGCCAATCAGATTTCTGGAGTGCTGTGTTTTCTCTTATAAAGCTAAAATGTGTTACGATGGGTTGAGGAAGGCAGAAAAAAGGAGAAAAAAATTATTGAACGGAACAAAATATAAACCAGGAATTGTTAAAAAAATGTTTGTGAAGCATTTCACCAAATTTTCAAAATTATACGTTCTAAGTTCTGCTGGGCTATAGCTATCATTTTCTGTTTATCCAAAGTGTATATATTTTTTTAATTCAGTATTTCATCTTCCACAGAAAATGTTCACTGCCTTCTCAAAGGGAAAAATAAAATAGAGTCCTTGTAAGAAATGTTCTGTAAAACAATGTGTGTGCATGTGAGTAAAAGGGGAAAATGTGATCAAAATCATAGCTGTTTAAAACATTAAGGAATTATAAGCAAGTCATAGTGTTAATTTTAAAAAAAAGTCTTCTAGAGTAATAGAAAGCACAAGTTTGCTTATCAGGAGTTGAGTGTAACTACTTGCATTTCTAAATGCATGATGCCAATGGAAATAGCTGAGATGTACAAGGTAGCTGAATATGTGTAATGCAATGGATATTGGTGTTTGCTCAGGTAAAGCACTGAAATAGCCAGCCTGAGTTGCTGGTTCATCTGTGGTGCTTATAATGTAGGTAGGTCCTAACTCTGTGCATTTCAAATGGGGTTTTGTTAGATGCTTCATACCATAGAAGCCAGTAAGACTGAAACACATTATCTTGATCAAATCACAGAATATTCTGAACTGGAAGGGATCCAGAAGGATCATGGAATCTAACTCTGTGTGAATGATCCCTGTATGGGACAAACCTTGGCAATAGCACCATGCTCTCTAACCTGCTGAGCTAATCTCAGTTGTATACTGGGTTTGGATTTAGTAGTGTCTGACTGATGCATTTATGAAGGCAAGATCCCAAATTCTTGCTTTTTTTAGAAAGTTGTTTAGATTTTGAGATTGCAACTGAGGTAAGTACTTACTAAATGTTATCATTCCTAGCCAGTTTTATTCTTCATCTACTGTGCAATGAGATTAAACTCCCAGGCAGATGTACAAACACAAACCCAAAACACTGGCATGCCTGGGAGGGAGAGATGATTGAATATTACAGTCAGGACTATTCAAAGTACATTGGTTCCTGAATGCTGCACAAATGCAGAAGCACAGGTGACAAGTTCAGGGTCAAATAATGGTCCTGGCTGTGCTTGCACAGCCAAAAGGGGAAGTTGCTTTTACCTTCCCAGGCTTCCTCCAAATTATCAAGTCCTACCCCCTCCTGCTATGGGTAAAACTCCTTGCTAAGTGTGATTCTGTGAGTGGATCCTTTCCTCTCCACTTTGTTTACTGAGTTAGTTTTCCTCTGTTTTGCCTAGCTGAAAGACCCAGGTCTAGGAGGAACCAGAGTCAGGAGTGTGTGGTGAGGAGCACACAGTTGTGAGCAGATGGCAGAGTTGAGCTTTTCCTTTTCCCACACCGGTAACCAGTGGGATCAGCTCATTGTCTTGTATGTAGCTTCACCCAAAGCAGCAGATTCACTTTTGACAATATTCAGTTGTGGTGGCTTTGTTTTAACATGCTCATAACTGATGCAGATATAATTACTTTTCCCAACAGAGATTATCACATTGGAGATTGATGTATGATCTAATGAAGGGGGATAGTAAAGTAACTTTGTGTTATCTGTGATCAAGAATGAGAATGCTTTTTTTTTTTTTCCACGGGCATTTTTTGAGCAAGCTGATTTGTGAAAGCTTTTAATTGTTTTTCACTTTTATGAGTGATAATGATCAACCAAAGAACAACTTGCTCAAAAAGGGATGCTTTATTAAAAAACCTGAAAGCTAGTGCCTAAAGTAAATGGTAAATTTCATTTTGAGAAAATGGCATATCTGGGGAATTAGAACTTGGTCTCATGCACTGTTATCTAGATAATTCACTGGACAGATTCCTCATTTAACATATTTCAGCTTGAAGTACAGTTCAGTAATCAGACTGGATTGTGCATATCTCTAAGTTGGGTTATAATACAAAAGCCAATGGAAGGAAACTGTTCCTTTCTACTAAAGGAACAGTTATAGGAAATTACCAGAGAACCACATGAGATCTAGTTATACTCTGAAATAGAAGTGATAGTTTTCTTTTTGTGCTTTAAACTTTGCTATCACATCTTGGAATTATATTCAGAATACTTTAATTTCTTCAAAAATCAAGACATTGTTCTTTATTGTATGGATTATATTCATATCTACTGAAGAATTAACTAGCACTGAGGTCTAACTATTGGTTTTTAGCCATTCAATAAGATGTTTAGTACATTGCTTTCTGACCACTGCCCAACCAGAAATCATATCCACTTTAGGATTTTGGTAGCAAAACCAGAATTCTGTAAGGTGCATGCAAGTGTAGTACATTTGCTTAGCTTTAATTATTATGTTAGAGTATTTGGTGGAAATATATTTTACATTTCTTATTTCCTGAGAAAGGCAGCGGTTTGTGGGATATTGTCCTGTAGTGGTTGCTGTCTGGCACAATGGTGACCTTCAACATCATACATGCCAACAATGTCTGTGGCACTGAAACTGAGTTAGGAGGGATAAAGCAGATTTCAGAATTCTCCTCAGTAGAGTTACAGTTCTGGGGTGTAGGACAGCTCATATAACTAAGCATCCAACTTGCATTGGCTGCACTTCTGGCTAGTCCAGCAGGGAAGAGCGGGAGCAAGTTTTAGTGCTCACTCCAGCTTTAATCAGAGGTTTGTTGCCTGTACTGCTGGGATTGGGGAGAGAGGTCAGGCACATGCTTCATCCTGCTACACCAGCATGGCTCTTTTCTATGTTGTAGCCATGTAAACAAAGATGTTTTAGTTCTTGCAAAATTATGGGCTTTTTTATTGCAGAATATAGTCATATGAGATTATAAATTCAGCTGCTGGCTCTTAGTTGATATAATGTTTGAAATAGGCTTGTCCATAATAAGGACATTTGTTTTGTCTTCGTTAAGCTGACTGCCACTTTCATCCCAGCATAATATAAAGTCTGCTATATATGGGATTTCTATAAACAAAACAGTGCTTACTCTTAAGAACTCTCGATAAACAATGATCAAACTCTTTAACAAGATGTTTTAAACTTCAGAAAAGTTTGACTTTTACATTTCCCAGATGCTTTAATTCATTGTTGCTCTTAGAGTTCGGCTTTAATATCTCTGTTGTGGTTTTGGCCATTTTGATAATTCATGTTTTTATCATTGAAGGTGACATTTGTATAGTAGTAGTTTATTATTTTCTATAAATGTTTATTGCATGTATGTAGACATAATTTTGTTATGCTATGTATAGGGCTGGTCCTATTATCTTTTTTTTTTTGCTGTGCAAATTCAGGCTTCTGCCTGAATTTCCTTCCTAGTCTTCCATTTCTATTTCACACACAAAGCTCTCATAATCAGTGAAAACTGATTGACCCAAGGGCCTAAAACCTCTTTTTTCCTATAAAAAGGTACCAGAAAAATGCAGTACAGTTAATGTGGTGATTTGTCTTTGCAATTCATTTCAGTACCTTATCTGTAGGAAACCTGTAGTGCATGTGTTAATGTAGTACGTTTAAACATCAGCAGATGGGGCCCTTGTTTCCTTTGAAGAAGAGTTTGTCTTTGAATTTTATTTTAATGTCTGTGGCAAGAATGAATTTTTCTTGTTATAACACATTAAATTAATGTAGTCTTTGTAGCAGATAGGGATCTAAATGCAGATCAGAATGCCTTAACTTTAGTAGGAAGAGTGTTTCCAAATCTAACTGGAGATCTAATTTTCATGGTTGGCCCTTATTTCTGTAACTGACTGAACAAAAACCTCTGTTTTGAATACCTCAAATTATCTAGGGTTTGGAAACCAGCTGTTTTGCCTTGTGGTTGAATCTGTCTTTTAACTGTTTTTCATAAATATTTCTAAAGGTAAAAGAATAAAGGAAATTGTGTCTTCTCCAGAACAGGCAGCACTTTTCAAAGTTATTTACAAAATGCAGTTTCCCTTCTCCAAAGGTGAAATAACATCAAGGTTGTATAAAAGTGAAGAAAAAGGGATTGTACCAGCAAAGCAGAAATCACTGTAGAGTAATGCTTTCTTTTAACTAAGGGAAAAGCAGTCATATGCAGCTAAGGGGAGCATATGTCTTAACTCAATTTCCTTCCTTTTGAAAGGCTAGAATTATAAGTGGAATGGGTTCAATATTTGAATATGGTCATTTTGTTTCTAAGCTTGGTTGTCCCCTTAATGATTCTGTTAGACTTAAAATACATGCATTTTATTTATAAGTAAAAAATGGTATGGAAAGCAAAGCAATATACTCTGATGCCTTACCCAATCTTATGAGTGTGTTACAAATTTATACTTGTATTTTGCAAATGGGTGTCTCATAGTTTGGAATTACTTTTTCCAAGTTGTTAATCTTTCTGATCTAAATAAGAATCTTATTTGAATGTGGCTACATAGTGGGTTTTTAACATAATGTATCATAGAGGGCAAATCTTTCATATTATTAACTTGAAACACCAAAATTGCTCCTTCTGTCTCATTGTAATCTGTCATTTAAAGTGATTGCTACTTGCTTATGCCAGCTTCTTCATGTGGTTCATGTGTAGGCTAATTAAAGACTGCAGATTTGGGGTTTTTGAGGGGAAAAAAGCAGAATAACTAATACATTTAAAAAATCCTTAAGTCAAGAAAAGAAGTCACATCTGAAAGAGAAGCACACAGTTTGCATTTATTGGATATTGTACCACTACTAAGGGTTAAAGTACTGTGATTTTAAAAATTGGAAATTGCATAACATGCAAGCAGTTATTAGGTTAAAAACATCAATTTGGTATATAATTTATTGTTGCTTATACATAAAAGATTACATTTGTGCAGCCATGATTTACACTTTTTCTTTACTTTTACATATGAGCCCTGTTATTAACATTAATCACATTTTTCATGTCTAATGGTGCAGACCATGCAAGGCCTGTCAAAAATTATTAATATTTTGAGTCTATTTTTTGACTCAGTTTTTGATGGAAGTATGATTTGTTTTCCAGAGTTTAACAGGGAGAAACTTCAGAAACATTTTACTGGTTGCTTGTTTAGCTGATTGGGGTGCATTCCTCATAAACAGTATGTCCCATTAAAAGGTCACCTAAGCATACCATTCTGCTTGAATTAGAATTATTTTATCTGCATGACAAGGTATAATCTGAGCATCTCAATGCTTCCCAGTATTTGGTTACTGATTTACTCTTATATTCCCCTATATGTTTTTCTGGTCTGGACCAAATTGTTCGTTATACAGATTAAATACAGAGAGAAACAATCTGATCAAATAATTGGCATTGTACTGGATTTTACTGGTGAAATTCCCATAACATTTTTTTTTCCTGGAGATACTGTGTATGGCAGTGCTTTAATTTGAGGGAAAAATTGACTTGCCCCTGACACTGACTCTATTGGCCTTTTTTTTTCCAAATGGCAGTGCATTATTTTCCAGGGAAGTAAGAAATGACAATTTTATTTTGGCCACAAAACTCTCAGGAAAAGAATTCCCTATACAGTCTGTATCTTCTCTGTACACATGAAAATGTATGTTTTTAAGGTGTGCATATAGTATAAAAGGAGAGATAAAATATTTAGGTTAACTATGAACTATTTCTTGTGTAGTGCATTGGATAAATAGAGACTTAGATACAAGGATACAGTACAGTTTTCTAATTTAAATTATTATTATAATGGCTTATTGATCATTTTACTTAATAAACACACTAATTTTTACATATTTTTACCCATGTATTCATCATGCAGATGATCAAATGAAATTTCACTTCCTCTTACTCAAGGGGGAAAGTAAAGATGTTTAAACCTTTGAGCTGGAGGAAGGGAGGGAAAGTTAACTGAAAGGGAGGCTACTTTCTTTAGAAGTAGGGAGGTCTGCTGTGGTTGGGAACTGAGATAGTACAGGTGTTGAAAGCAGCTCATATCTTTGGTCATGACTTGAGAGTCATTTGAAACTGTTCTGAACATTGTTAAATATAAAAAAGTAATGAAGAGGCTTTGGAGAACCAGCTCCTTTTGGAAACAAATGTATTTACGGTAGCTTTATCTAGGCATTTCTACACATCTAAGTAATAATCATTACTAAGCATCTGTAAGACTATTTAGCTAATAGTACCTAGTGGATTTTCCAAATCTAGTGCTTATCTTGCAGCTTGGTGGTCTCTTGGTTTTTAATTTTAGAAATGTAGTAAAATGTGAATTAAAACATGAATTGGAGAGATTAATCTTAAGGCTTTCTCTGTAACTCTTTTTAGGAAAACTTCTTGTATTCTTGGAAACTAAGAAAAACTTAGTTTTTCTAATGGATGGTGATGTTGGATATTGGGTTCTGTCTTGTTGTAAGGACTGCACAGAATACACTGTATAAGACCAATACAGAGACGTTTGGCGGTTTTCTTGGGTCTTGCTATTTGATGAGCAAGTCTGGGTGTGGTGGAGGTGTTCCCATGTACTGCTTCTCTTGCTGAAGCATTATAAAAACCCTTCCCACAGAACTTAACAGATAATGGCTGTTTGACTATGTGAAGTAAATTTTGGAGCAAATGGGGATGTTCCGTTCATGGCATTTTTGAGGCTGGAGCTCTATGAGCAGGGTGGAAGCTTTAGGTAAGAAAAGCTTTTGTGGGACTTCCTAAAGGAGAGCACAATACACTGGTGGTGTCTGGAACTCTGTGGGTCAACTCCAGATAGGAGTTCACATCTCTCTCCATTTCTGCACCATTAATGGGGGCTTGTCAGGCATATTCAGTGTATTCTTTATATTCCCTGCAAAACTGGCTTATCTTAATGTTGTAGAAAAGGAATGAATATAAGAAAATACATGGTTTTCTGTACCTTTTTGAGTGTATCAACAGAGCTAATTTTCCTTAGCGCTCCACCTTACTGAGTTTGGAATCTTCCTCAGGTCAGGGGTTCTAGCAAAGCTGGTGCTAGAGATGACATTTTTGTTGCATCTCAGTGGGTCTATAGAACGTGGCAGTCTTGAATTCCAGCAGCTCCACACCCTGCTCTTACAGCTGGAGTTTAAGGAGTACTTAGCAGTGTTCCCGAGGAGCTTGTCTGATTCCCAGGACAGGCTGTTGAAGACTGCAGAAGGTTTGGCATTAATTCTAACTTTGGATTGTCTGACTTCATGTTTTAAAACTTTATTTGCAGCATAGTTTCTTGCTTGATTTTCAGCACAGTCTTCTAAATGAGTAATGTTTAATATTTTGCAATACTTTAAATTAATAGATAACCATTTACAACATTAACACTATCTTAATGAAGATTTTTGCTTGGGATTACAAACAGCTGCTGGAAGTACACTTCATCTATCATTTATAATCTGTTATTAAATTTGCACCTGGCAATGCAGCTATAGTTGAAAGTCTGTTTAATTATGAAACCTGCATTTGGGAGGCCTATAGGCCTTTCCTTTCCAATCTCATCAGCTGGAACTTTGTATATCATCTTTTCACTAGGGTGGATGTTCTTCTTCTTGTGTGGGTCAATATTTAACTTCTTCCCTTCTCAATAAATAGGTAAATACTCAAGAATTACTAGAAGATGCCAAGTAAGAAAAGCATATGTGGTTTTTTTTCCTTTGCTTTTTGATGCCCGTTTCTGAAGCTGTCCTTGCCTTGAATAGAAAAACAAATAACAGAACAGAGATGAAAAATACTTCATAATAAATGATTTAACATGTATAACTTTTTTTTATTTGTGAATTGTCTATGAGCTGCTTTGATTTTCTCAAATGAATTTACTATTCAAAATTATTCACCAAATACTTTATCTGAATAATTTTTGGTCTGGAGATGTTGGCAAGCAGATTGTTGCATTTATTTGAATTTCTAATTTCAGATATCACACTGTATATGTTGATTAGATGTACTAACGTTTATGTTCTTGCTTTGAAAGAGAAGGTACTAGAACTCTTAAAATGAGATTTCTAACTGGTGTTTGCAAGTTCAGAATTATTAGTGAGTACATAGTCACTGAATGGGCTGTTGATTGCTCCTTTTGAGTGTAAACTTGCTTGACAAAGTCTGTCTGATGCCTCTCTCAGAAACATTTCTCACAGAAAACCACAACAAATTCACCAAAATATATTGGAAAAAACTGGTATATTTTTAAAAAAGTATTAACTTGATCTTATTTTATGAATGTTTTTTGTGTTGAAGATCTGATAGTTGGTATAGGTTGCCTTTCTCAGAGAGCTTCCATAGTCAGGGAAGACCAGGCTGGAAGCTGGTAAGAGGATTGGAAGAGTGTACAGGAGCTGGGTGAATAGAATTTGAATGGAAAATCAAAATATTTAATAGTAACAGAATAAATAAACCGGTCAATTTAGGGGCCACATTACGTTGTCCGGTGTTGCATTATTTTAGACTGACAAATATAGTAAGTATAGGAAGGATGGATGGGCAGAGGGAAAGTTATGAAACTGCTACATAAAAGCAATACATGGAATCCTATCTCTTACCAGCTTACCAATAATGAGATATTGCTAAATGGAACTCAATACAGTCACTTCTATGTTTGTCACACAGGAAGACAAGACAGTATATGAAGAAAGAGATGGGCAAAATGATGAGGAGTATTAGAGGAACAGTATGAGTTCTCTTGTAGGGAGAATGTCTGAGGGTGAGTGGACAGTAGAGCTAGAGCTGGTCTGCTGAATCTTCCAGCCTGACATCTGAAATCACAGGAGGGCTTGCTATGTTAAAGAAGTTAGGTGGCTTGCAATAGGAATTAGTCACACAGCTTTTGCCTTGTTCTGTGACTTTGAAAATGGTTCTATTTTTTTTCGGATAAAATTTCATGTTGATTTGTTTTTTTTTTCTATCACCAAAAAAAAAAAAAAAAAGCTTTATCTTTGTTGACAGCACATGCCATATCCAAAGACTGAATTAAATACAGGCAAATTCTAAAGAGGAAGTTCAGGCTTGGTTTAAAAAGGAATAGTGATTTCTTCAGAAGGACTACTGTTTTTAACTAAGAGGATTAATATATTCCTGTGAAAGAAAAACCTCTGTTACGTGTCATACTGATCTAGTAGAAAAGAGATGCTGAAGCCTTTAGGTGTAGTGGCCAAGTGGATTCCCAAAGTAAGTCCAGATGAAAAATTATCGCTGAATGCATGTTTTGTTTTGCTTTAATATGTAAATTGACAGTCATTGTGGATTGCAGAAAGTTCTCCTTTAAAGGGAATTTTGGATAGGGAAGGAATGCTTAAGTCTCAGGGCTGATTGAAGGAGTTTTAGTCTTCCAGTAGGGGAAAGATCAATGGTGGCCTGGGTTTACATGCCCATACAATTCCACAGAAGACAAAAGGAATTGTGCTGACACAAATCAGCAGAATTTAGCTCCTTCTTATAGTAACAGGTGGGCAGCATAGCAGATGGTCCTGCCAAAATCCAGTGCAGTACTGAAGCTTGCACTTTCTCCGTATTTTTCAAGCTGGACACTGTTCCACTACAGATTTAGTTCCTTGATTTTTATGCATTTTTTTGAAGTGCACTTTCCTAATAAGGCTTTTTTTCTTCAGTTTCACGTCTTCTTAAAGCTTCTGAGATGTTCCTAAGCACTTCTGTGAGTCTCTTTATGGACCTCTAGTTACAGTCTGATTGCTGAATGTCTTGGGTGAATATTTGCGGTTTGGATGAATAGCTGAAGGTGCATCAAATGGCAGCATTCAGAGGTATTTGACCAAGAATGATTGACAGTGTCTGTAACTACTTATTATGTCAAAGCTTCAGCACACCGATTGATGGGAAATGATGTATAATAAATTAGAATGATCACACATCATTTCCCATCGATTGAAATGCCAAATCCTTTGATGGAGTAATGAGTTATGGCCAATACTACTCACTGTCTTAGTAGGAGATTGATTGCATATCCCTTCATCAATGTGATCAAACAACTAAGGAATCCAAAGTACACATGTAGCAGACAAGTTCTACTGCGGTTTCAGTGTAATGTGGGAGCAATAAAGTCAGTGTAATGTGAGAGCAATAAAGTCAGTGTAGCTTCTGTGGCATTATCAATATGACTTGGGGTATATGTGAAACATAAGCAAACATGTAAATGTGGCCAAATTCATTCAATACAGAAACGTTAAAGGAATGTAAGCTGATTCCCTCTCAGTTTTTCATACCAACAGAAGACTAGGGATGAGGTTAAATTTACTAAAATCAGTTATGCAATACATTCAAATTAAAAAGAAAATCCTAACTGATGAAAGCTCAGTTCTTGCTTTAATTTTCTCCTCAACTGAATGTCCTTGCAGAAATCAAACTTCATTTGCTCTCATCTAGGAAAGAGTAGGTAGAGGTGTATCTTCAGAAAAGTACAAGGCCCCCAAATTAGTAGAAAGGAAAGTTTCTAGTAGTCTACCAAGAATTGCTCTAGGATTTTGTATTTTTCTTCCCTTCAGTAATGTTCTTCATCTCCACCTATATTATATTATAGATCAGTGAAATTTTTTTTTGTATGTTATAAAATCAGTGATTTATACTGTCTAATCATTCTTTTTTGGAATAGGTACTTCAAACTGCACGCCTATATACACACATTGAGCTGTATTTAAAAGGCTGCACCATAATATCTTGTGTCTATTCCAGTGTCTTATGGCTTATATAGTCAATGTTTCAGACATCCAGTTGTACTTCAGGTATAGCTGTACTCTTTACTAGCCAAAAAACCCACCATACATTGGCTAGCACAATGACAAAAACAGTGCAGCTGAAGCAATTATGGCCTAGAGCAAGAGAAGACTTTTTCTGGAGCTCATGCATTGAACACAGAAGCCATTTATTTATAATGACAGCAGTATGAGATCAATGTATGGAAGCCAAATTTAAAGTTGGTACTGTTGCAGTCTTTTCGTAGCAGCAAGAGCCTTAATGTGTGCTGGCTAACCCCACCTGCCATGAAGACTTTGCAGCAGGCAATCACTTTCAAAGTGCTACAGCAAGATAGCTATCAAGATTGAAGTCAGTAAATTTAAGCTCTCCTAAGCATCTCCACTGCACTGCATTTACTACTCTTACAGATGATGTAACCTTTGCACTAGGAAAGCAGTGTGGTCATGCTGCAGCACTGAGTCTGTAGGAAAGTATTTGTAAATTAGGAAATGTTGGACTGTAAGTTGCTTGCGATACTTACACTTGCCTCTATTTGCATATTCACTCTGGAAGAGCCATCTTACATGATCACCTGCTACTTTTTCTTCTGGTTTCTCTCTCATTCAATGCATTCCATGGGTAGCAATCATAGACAGCAGCTTTTTAATATCTTCGTAGTAGAAAAAGAGAAGCGCATTTCTATGGTTATATGGATCTCTAACAATTGCCCTGGGCCCCAACGAGAATTTGAAACCTGAACTTTTGTTCTTGAAATGTGATGAATGTTAGGTCTAAACACAGTAGGAAAAGCCTGCTTTCCTGGCATGATTTATTTACTTGAACTGTGAGTTAGATCAGATGTGTACCACAAAGTGATCCAAGGCATCTTTGTCTCTTCTCCATCCAGGCTGGCTGGCACTGAGGCTCCCAGTACATTAAGGACGGTTTTTCAGTTTCTTTGACTGGGCACAGACTCAGCTATAGATTACAAGCAGTGTTGGTCTGCAGATAATGTTTTGACATTCTGTAATTGCTGACTGCTCAGCAGAGACAGCACACTTTCTTTTTCCAGAAGTTTATGATTATGCAAAACCTCAGCAAAATATACAGCGACATGGAAAGGAAAGTTCTGTGAGTTAACAACTTCCTCCTTCTCCCAGTTCTAAGGTTTGCTAAGCAGTGACAATGTTGAAGTTTCTTATGGACACCTCCAAAAAACCTTAATGTAAATAATTCCAGTAGCTATTACTGGTGACAGCAGGATGTACTGAAAATGTAGCAAGTTTATAAAAATTAAAGAATTCATATTGAGAACTGATTTTTTAAATCACATAATATGTGCTCGGGCACATGAATCACAGCTTTTAAAATTCAGCTGTATAAGATGCAAACCCAGTGTTTCAGTTATTGCAACTTGACTTTCATCCATTTGCTTTGTTATAAGCCATTCTCCTGCATTGCTTGTTAGCACAACAACAGCACGATGTACACATTACCTGTTCTTGCAAAATACCTGCCAACTTCCACATTACTTATTATATTTTTGTCTGTAAGGAAAGACCAAAATATATGGAAATTGGTAGGATGACTATGCTTTGAGTTTTTTATACCAACGTGAGTCCCAGCAAAATTTGACCTGAAATGTTTAACTTGCCTCCCATGAAAATCAGTGTGTTTGGTGCATCCAAGTTCTCATTTAAATGTACATTGAGACATTGAAGTACTTTTTTATAAAAGTGAATTTTTGACCAAGCACAGTAAATTGTAACAGCTTCTAACCCTGTTACAATAAATACATATTTTATCACAAGTACTCTACTAAACACAATTTTTCTGAAGTAGCTTGGAGAGGTAGTTACTTGCTATGCATATGCAGTTGTCACTTTTTAATATTTAAATATCCTGAAGTTTTACTTTTTTTTGTTCAAAATGGGAAAGGCACATCAGCTTTCGTAGCCGAATCAAAATCAATGTTAAATAATTACAAATAAAAAAAATCATCTGGAGCAATCCAACATGTATTTTTATACATTATCTCAGAAGGTCAAAAGTGAGATTGAGAAAACATGCATGAATACAAATTGCTTTGCTGTGTTCAGGTTCCTATGAGGTTTCTTTAGTTTTTATGGATGGTTACAAAACTCTTCAAATGATAGGGCTGCAGAAGGATAGCAAATTCCATAGCATCATACAGTAATGTATGGTTCTGGAGAGCTACCCTGTTACCAGGCTCCCCTCTGTACAAACACCATGAAATTCCTGCCAGCTCACAGAATTATTGGGATTTAATTATCACTGAGAGCTCCGTTACAGTGCTTTAAACTTGGGATAAAGCAGAAGGTATAAAAATCTGATAAGCAGCTGAACTTAAGGAAAAAGTTGGGATAAATTTAATTGCCATGCTATTATTTAGGTTGTCAGAGAAGCCAGAGGTCTGATGAGAAAAACACATTGTGATAGATTAAGCTGGGTAGAGCACTGTTAGTGAGGCCACACTTCTTGGTCTATGAACACTAACAGCACCTTTGTCATTGCCCACTGGTGTTCCCCATGTAAGCATTAGGAAAACTTCTAGGCAGGAGATATCTTATTTTTGCAGGCATTTATGGTAGCACCAGCTCAGAGAAAGAAAATGCTGAAGTGCAAGTTCTAAAATTTGTAAATCCATGATGAAGCTGGTTTCCCCTTTCATCTGATTCTCTGATTCTTTTCCTGAGAATAAGTCGTGTCCTGCCAGCTCTCTATATTGTACTGTGGAGTGTGTAGTGTTTTCTAGGCAGTTGCTTGGGAAAGTGTAGATCATTTACAGATTAAACCTCTCAGTTTTCAGTATGCAATAAAGCACATAGAGACAAGTTATGCAACTAACAGTACCTTTAAAAACATTTTTTCAGCCCTGTAATGATGCTCAAATTAATTCCAGTGATTTTATTAGAGATAAAAGTTATTGGAAAATCTGATTTCTTCTATGATGCCTCTAAGACTATATCTAAGTGAAACATTTTTACTTTCGATCCAGAAATAAAAACTTCGGCATTGCTCATCATTAGAATTTTTCCCCTCAGGCTTTGTCTTTATTAGCAGCTTAAGAGTATATTTAGCACTGTCATATGTGAAATCTCTTCTGTTTGCTAAACTAATATGGGGTAAAATGTCTTTTTTTACAGTGTTACTCATTCATTATATAAAAATGAAAGAAACTACTTTAGTGTGTATATAGAACTACTCTCTATTTTTATGACAAAAGGGACGTGACAATACACATCCCTTAGGCACCCAGGGGTATTATGTAAGAGTCATTAGTGTAATTGATATCCATATAAAGAGTGTTGTATCAAACATGATTAAAATGTGCAATATATTACAGAGGTTCCAGTGTTCCAGCTGCTTTGTTATAATCCTTCTTCTGATAGATATGTTTCTGCTTTCTTCTGAAAAATAAAATTATTTCAGAAGAAATGATCTTTTCCTTCTTTACTAATTTTAGACACGATTTCTAAAAGGCATATCTTGGCCCATATATATGATTTTCTCAGCTACAATGAGCTGAACATTTACTGTATGTCTGCTCATGCAATAAGAATTTAATCAAGAGAATTCCTTGTTTTATGAAGATTTTTTTATTATTACCACAGACTTCTAATAGGCCTTACCAATTCTCATAATAAGATAGACTCATGATGACATGCTACACTTTATCAAGAAAACTAAACTCAGAAGAATAGATTTTATGTCTGCTTTACACCTCTTTTACATTGGTAGTGCTACATTCATTCTCCTGAGAGATGAGGAAGTGTACATTTCAGGGTAGGGATTTTAACTTTCAATTTTTATATTTCTGTTTGTTTGGGGTTTCTTTTAAGGAAATTTTGCAGTATTTTTTTAATATATAGTTTTAATTAAGTTACCCTTTACTCTGAACATTAAAGGAACATCTTTCTTCAATTCTCTTTAAAGACATTCTTTCAATGCAATTTTTCAGTGAATATCTGATATTAGAAAGCAACTCCTAAAGTAAAAATCCTTCCATTTTCAAATGTTAGCCAGGCAGAAGGTGGTTGTCAGTCAGCCTGCCTAGAGCTCAAACTGCAGGGGACCATAGTCAGAGGACAAGGATTCCTTGGGTAATACCCATTTCTAATGGATGACCAAGCATGAGTTTTCCACTTTCATGTCTGCCCAAAACTTGCTGGTCTCTGTAGTGCCAGCCCTGTATGGTTCTTAGCTCACACTGCCACAGTCTGTGCCTTTTAAGATTCAGGGCTCCCCATCCAGTGCCACACAAGACATATTCTTCATTCTCTGTCCACTTTAGATTGCAAGGTCTTCATTCTTTTCTAGTTATAAGCAACGAGTCCCTGCTGCCAATTGAAAGCACCGGTTGACAAGTCACACATTTATGTGTGGCTCTCATCATGTTTGTCACAACCAGCAGAGTTTAGAAATAAGCCACTGTTAATGGTCATTTCTTGCTATTGCTGAATTTGTAGTTTCTAACTCTACCAACTTCTTATCTTAGCTGGTGTTTTCAATGTCAGGCATCTGTCCCAAACACAGTATGTTTGATGAATAAGCTCTAACACTTTAGTAATTTTCAAGTACAAGCTTATGAGGAAATAGTTTCTCTGTCTGCTCAAAGAATATTCTTACTTCTTGAAAAGTTGTTTTTCTGCCATGGATGTTGGAATTTTTCAGGGTTATACTGGTGTGGAAATGTATTCTAAATCTGTTTCTATTTTTTGCTATTTATATTCCTTAAAGAAATAATTTTCATTGAGCATGTCATGGTCCAGGCCTTTAGGGATGCTGAACAGAATTGTCCCCATAGGTACAGGTACAACTGTGATGCTGGGCATGGGAAATTTCTGCTGGGACAATCTAACAGAACATGGAGAAAATCAGAAAAATATTCTGAACTCATTACTCTAAATCATGATAAATGGAGGTGAGGAGGAAAAAAGAAACCTATTGTAGTGGAAATGAGATTTGAACTGAAGAGGATGGATGTTATTAAAGAGACTGCAGGAGTAGCATGGACACGTCAGAGCAACAAGGAATAGAATGTGTTTTGAGGCAAAAGAAGAATAGGTAGTCTTATTGTGATAAGCTAGAACTTCCTCCACAAACCTGGGGTTGCACCCAAGAGCCTTGGATTTCTTCCTGATTTTGCCATCAGCAAGTATTTGGCAGAGCATCTATCTCCCTTGCTGGGTCATTTGGATGCAAGTTAGGTCAGAGGACTGCACCCAACTTCTGGATTTTGGTGAGAGAAAAAATATTTTCTGGGTAGTGGAATAAGGTACCCTTGCTGCCTCAGCCATCCCTCTTCTCACTTCATGTAAAGAGATAGCATTGACAGTATTTGTAGCTTGTCAGGTTCAGTTAGGTTTGGTCTGCTTTGGCTGAATTTACACACACTGCACTGGTTCTTTTTCCAGAATGCATATTCTGACTATTCAAAATGTTGTAAAATGTGTATTTTCCAAAACAGCCTTATGTGTATTTGTCAGGAGTCTGTCACACAATAATAGATACTTCTTGTGTGCAAACATACTCAAAACCTCAGATCATTGTGCTCCAATGAGATGCTACCATGAGAGAGATGATGGAAGTATGACCTGTAAGAAGGAAAGCCTTCAAAGAGCAAAAAACAGCATCTGCCTTGCATGACTGTCAGCAAGAACTTTTGGTACTGCTGTGTCTTCTAGCTTCGTTTGTATTTTATCCCAGAGTTATTTAATGGAATATTTACTACAGCATTTGCACAAGCTGGTTATAACCTATACAGTCAATATATATGTATTTGCAGTACTACGTAAATAGTGAGCTCACTGTACGAGACGACAGTGGTATAATAGCAACACTTGAAATATGATCCCTCTTTTACAGGAGTGAAGTTATTGATTCTAGAGAACCTGTTTTGCAGCCAACACAGTGACTTTGTTGTGCAGTAATTGTATATGTGCTGCAGTTTGCCAAGGACATATGTGAGCGCTGTCTTGCCCTCTGCTGTGGTAACCTAATTTCAAATCTGGTGCTTCTGATTTGCATTATGAATAAAGTGATACAGCACAAGAGTGTGTATGGGAAGAGTGCCAGCTTTTCTTCTTGTGTGTTCTGTGTTGAAGCTACTTTATGCGTCATGTTTCTTTTTAATCTCAGCCCTAGTCAAATTTATGACAACAGTTGTAGGGGTGAAACAAGCAATCTGCAGGTCAGGTTCGATGGAGACAGAACTGGGTGAGTGCACTTGCTCTCTTGTAAGCCTTTATTACAAAGTGTTTGTTTTCAAGAAAGAAATCCATGCTGGCCAGCTTCATTGCAAATTCTGGGCGTACCGTTTTTAGAAGATGATGAACCCGGTCATTTCTGTTGGTTGGTAGAATGAATGCTTTATCTTTTAGCAGTGACTTTCATGAAAACAATATTTCTTTACCTTTTGTTTTGGCCACTTGATTAGTACATAACTGTACATTTTCCAAGGAAGGTCTGGTTTTGTTGTGTTTTTAAGCAGGAAACAACCACCAAATTTTGTCTTCCCCTTGCTAGTGTCTGCTCCTGTCAGGATTCCAATTGTTTTGGACACACGATAGGAAGTGCATGTCTGGATGTGTGCTTTGACAATCAGCCTGTCCCTGTGTTAGGTGGCATACCTTTGACATCTGAAGAAAGCCTGAGCTTCACATGCATGAAAGTATACACCTCTCTGGACTTATAAATCAGGTTTTGTGAATAAAACAAACTCGAATTAAATTGGTTTCATTTTGAAAAGTCAAAGCCCATGAGACGTTAATACTTGGGTGTATGCTGATGAAATACCATGACTCTAAAGACTGTTAATATTCATGGAAGTCTGAAATAATTCATGACTTTCTGAAGTAATGTTAGATGATGTACGATGGTAAACAGTATCATTTACACTGAACCTTAAAAATTATTGACAAAGACAAGTTCCTAAACACTGGCTAAACCTTGTATTTGTTGTTACGATTTCTTGGTTTTATACTTCAAGCAGATTTTCAATTAACTCCACTGCATTTGGAGTAATTATTCATTTATTATAGTCAGTTTAGATATGGTAAAGATTAGAGGAGTAAAACAAATCATTTCAGTGACATAGGCTAGTGATACATTGTTATTATTCTGATTTCTTTGCCTCTTGCATAAGGAAGATTTATACCATCCATTTTTGAGTGACTCCTTGTTAGCATATATTTTTATACATGCTTATTTGCTATAATAAAGTGTTTTGATAAAGTAAGAAGCTATCTTGCTGTCTTCCTCTCTCCCCATTCCTTGAGAAAATACAAATGTTCCTAGAGTAAAGGGATTGTAGATGTGCACAGCACATTTACATGCAGTAAAATGTACTTCTCTATTAATAAAAAAAGTACAGAATATGATGCACCACTGTTGTAAGATAACTACATGTGTTTGATGTTGAGGAATTAATGGCACGGAGCAGATGCCTTCAGTCATCTAGGAAGTGTGGTTTCCCAGTGTACTGCAACTGCATGCCCTGCAGTGTGTCATCTCACTTATGAAGGGGTTTTACATGTTTATAAAAGTGTGTTAAACATTGGTAAAGTTTATTTTATGCATTATGCATAAAAGTTGTCATTAGGATTTAACAAAGCAGCTTGCAGAGAAAGATTACAAATAAAATCTCTGTATACAAAAACGATTTGGATGGTTTAGCTAGATGGTTCTGACTTTAAAAAATTAACATTTCACTTACTGTTCTCAAACATTCAGGGAAAGAAAAACAGCACTAAATAAAAAGAATGAAATATGTTGTTATAGGAGTGCCTGGCAGGATCACTATTACAGAGGTTTTTTTAGTATTTCCATTTTAAATCCTCTTTATTCAGTGTAATATCGTGGTAATTTCAAATCACATTTGGCTTTAACTTGGCAAATAATCTGTCAACACAAAAATTCAGTTCATTCATATGTATGCATGCATTTATTCTTACATGTGCACAGACTATATCATGTTCACATGTGGCTGATGTGTAGATTTAAAAATAAGTGATGATTGTAAAGCTACTCTTTTTTTGGTCCAGTTTGCCTAGCCATGAATTTAAAGAAGATTACAGATTGGATTTTCAAAAGCACTTAGCATTGCCTTAAATGGTCACATTTAAGTCAATGGTAAAATTCCTCTGACTTAAATTGCAGTAAAGTTAGGTCAATGCTGTTGAAAATCTCACTCCATCCTTTCAAACTCTGTTTAGGGGTCTAGCTCAAGGTGTGTGGTGTAAGTGACAGACTTACGGGCATAGTTACATTTTAGTGAAACTTCAAGGGGATTACTTAGAGCTCTTTTTTTTGCCTCTGTATGCTCTGTATGTATGACTAGATAAAAAGCCTAAAGCACTAATCTAGACACCTACATTAGACATTTAATTGATTCAGTTTGGGGAAATTGTTTTCCTCTTTAAAAGCAAACTTGAAAGGATGCTTTTATGTTGGATCTAAGTAAAGAGAAAAGACCCATTAAGAAGTGAGGGATGCCATGGATAAACAACATGGATGAATGTCATGGCTAGAGTTATATGGCAGCAGTATAAGTATGAGGGGTAGAGGTATCAAGAAGCTGACAATACTCATTGACAATAATAAAAAGACACTTTCAGCAGCCATACTTTTATTTTTGTGATGCCATGTATTCTGATTTTTTTCCCAGTTGGATATATCCCCTTTTGCTGTATTTTCTGCTGCCACATGTACCTGTGCCTAGTTTAGACATTATCTGTCAGGTACTTTCATTGATATACTTTTTGTAAATTAGAACAGAACTTCCCCAAAATCAAGAAGGTGCCTGGAGTGCCTTCTGATTAAGGTGGGCTGAGAGAGTTGAGTTTTTTTAAGCCTGGAGAAGAGAAGGCTCTGGGAGCACCTCACAGCCCCTTCCAGTACCTAAAGAAGGCCTACAAGAGAGCTGGGGAGGGACTTTTTACAAGGGCATGTAGTGATAGGACAAGGGGGAATGGCTTCAAACGGAGTTTTTAATCATGTGTAATGTGGAACAGACTAAAACACACTCTGGATTTAACTTGGTACTTCCTGAATGGAAGATTCTCTTCTGTCCCCTGTGTCTCCTCAGTGGGCTGCAGTGAAATAAAGATTCTGGGTCAGTCTTTCCCCCACATACTGCAAGTTTAAAACATTCTGTGAATGTAATTAAGGCAACTTTATTTTTCCTTAGTATCTTAAGGTATATTGTATGGTTACTCAAAATTTCACATTGGGTTCTATTGCAAAGATCAAAAACATTATGTTGGGAAACTTGAAAGCAAGAAATCCAGAGAAAATATTTGCTGCTCAAGAGACCATTGAAATACAGCTATCACAGGTCCAGATAGCATAGTACTGGAAGGGGTTCATGAGTTTTTTACCTTTAGAACACCATTCATATCTAATCTGGAGTGATTTACCAGCTAAACCTCAGCCTGACTTAGACTCCTTCAAACTGCTCTGTGGCTGCAGGAAGCATTCAAATCCAACATCCAAGTCCATTTCTGCTGCTGTTCAAGCCCAACTTTTTCTCTAACTTTTTATTGCACTTCCCCAGCTCTGAGGCTTTCCAGGATTTTCTGGGATCCCAAATATAATTAGTAGCAAGGACGATGTGAATTTTGATGTGTGGGATGCCCTATTGCTATGACTTTCCATGGAGCTGATTGCCTGTCATTCTGCAGAAAACTGTTGATCTTCAGAAAGGACCATTCTATTTTATTTACTCTTTACAGCAAAATGTACTTGATGGAACTAGAGTTTTAGGTACCTTTCAGGAAAAACTAACCTACAGGACTAGGAAACAGTGGTGTCTGTGTCACAGAACCTTTCATTATCCTGGACCGTAATTATGTAAAAGGGGACATCTTTGCCACCCGTGCAATCATTTATTCCTTTTGTGCTGCTATCAAGAGACCAAGTAGGGGAGGAAATTTACTATGCGTGTTTCTATTTTTTGTGTTTTCTGAGCAAGAAATTACAATGCCTAGTAAACAGAGCAGGTTCTTTATACTCATTATGGACTATTGTGTGAAAATGCTTTGCTGACTTCAGAGGAAAACCCATAAATTTGTTAGATGTGTTTTGCTAAGTGTATATTTGACCCAGAGTGAAAATTATTACTGCAAGAGATTTCTGAAGAATAAATGGGAGTTATATGTAATTTCAGCTCTGAAAATTGCAATTTGGGTGGCTGTTTGATCTGACCCATGACATTATAAATGAGCATGTACATGTTAAAATGACATAGACTCATTGGGCCAGGATGAACAACACAGGATGTGCCAGTACTTGTTACCTGTAGGAAGTTTAATTTTCTTGTTTCTCCACCCCTACAGAATATTGTACACTGCTTTGTTTGGTCCTCAGCATATATGGAATAATGATGGGTTAGCA
Organism: Dicaeum eximium; assembly: GCA_013396995.1. Classification (NCBI taxonomy): domain Eukaryota; kingdom Metazoa; phylum Chordata; class Aves; order Passeriformes; family Dicaeidae; genus Dicaeum; species Dicaeum eximium. The sequence continues at coordinate 789,002 of VWZP01006607.1, forward strand.
AACCATTTATGCCTTTTTTAAAATGATTTAGGATGGAATTTCATGTGCTGACCATATTAACACTTCACAAAATGAAAAAACAATGGGTGATCTTTCTGTGCTTTTCTGATGTCTTGACCCTAGAGATTGCTGAAGGAAAAAACAATATCTAGTATAAATAGAGATAACAGCACTATATTGAGTAACAGCTGCTGAAGAACTGCTCCACTAACCATGCTGAAGAGATATTTCATATTCTTGCTGTGTTTCTTCTTTGGCCTGTTCTGCATAGTACTCATGCACTGAGATCAGGTGTCTAGGTATTGTAGGGGTCTGAGGAGCTGCTGGCGACAAGGGCATTTTCAGCCATGAATTAAGATAGTCTTTATGTTGCTGGCATGACATAAAAAGAAATGTAAAAATATCTGGAACTGATGTTATTTTGGTCTGGTTTTCATAAAACCAGAATTGCATTCTCTGCTTGAACCATTTTATCTTTATTTTATCGTTTCATAGTTCTTTGGCTAATCAGAGATTTTTGTGTTTTTCGAAAGAGAGGAACTTGCAGCAATCATTATTGTGTCTTGCGACAACTTTTCTTTGTGAAGTGGAATTATTGCCTAACAAAAAGCAGAGATTGCCCTCAACTGCTATAGACTGGGACATCAGCGGTCAAATGAGGTCTTGGCATCTTGCTGTAGAACAGGCTGCCTAAAATTCTGGATAATCTCCCCCATCATAACACATCTTCTGAAAAATCTGGTGATTCTTATAGAGCCCCAAAAGCACAAAGAAAAATAGCTTGGTAAAAAAATCTAAACATAAGTACCTTATGCAATTGTTGGGCATTAATTTTGATAACATTATAATCACCTTTCTGATTCCACAATAAATAGAGTCAAAAATAACAAAGTCTATTTTTTCTCTTTGCAGGCATAGATGAGTGAGAATGATTTCATTATTGAAACCACTACTAAGGGGAAGAATTGAGGAGGTGGAAACGGGGAGATACTGATTCTGCACCACAAGGTATGATTTTTAGCATTGAAATACTGCCTTTCATTTGATGCTCAAGAATAACATTTTTGGAGGGAAACCGACACTGTATAACTCAAATTAATACACCTAAGCATGTCTTAAATTGCATTCCAGCAAAATAAATGTTAATTCTGTTTAATTATCCAGCTAGTGGTATGAGTAACCAAGTGAAGACAAAATGCAGGTCTTCTGATCAGAGAAAAAATAATATTCACTAACAACAGAAGGAACAGAAAGATAGTTGTAGGGTCATGATTCTGTCATAACTGGTGTGTTGTGTCCCTGTAACAGGAGTTTTGGTTCTCCCAGACCATTTCCATCAGCATATCTAATTGCCTAATTCCACATCCTTCCTTTTGTGGACATGAAATAAAAAGAAATCCAATACATGGATAAAGAAGCTGCAGCTAAAATGTGGTACTCTTGACTTTTTTCAGCAGAATTTGTGAGCTAAACACTCCTAGATCAGTCTGGGGGGACTCATGGCCAGCATTTCAGATTAATATGTATTTGCTAATCTGTTGGACTTTAAGGAGACAGCTATTGTATCTCCTTCTGCAGACTGAATATGATTTGTCTGTACCATAGTTTTGCTTTAGCTTCTGTATTACAATGAACTGTATACTGGGAATATTACAGGCTCTTGCCTCGTACATACTTTTTGCCTTGTATCTAGTAGGTGACAGAAACACTAAGCTACCTGTTGAATTAAATGGGGTTAGGGTTGCCTCATGGTTTATATTACAGACCACCTACCTGATGTGAAAACACAGAAATCAGTAGCAGCATGAGTTGCTGTTAAAGCATTAATGGTTTCTATCTGTAATCCATATTACATGATGACGAGAAAAGTGAGATTAATGAAAACAATAAATGGTAATTTCTGTGGTTTTACTAAATAAGAGTCTATTTATAGTTTCAGTGTTGAAATCAAAGTAATGTTAAGTCTTAAACTGCAACTAAGTTTTTAGTATTGGAATTACTTTCTCTGCATAGTGGTCTCTTAATCCACTTCGAGTGAGTTCTAGGGATAGAATTTTTTTCAAATGAGTCAAGTTCTCTATAGCATGTTGCTTTTTTATTTTTTTAATGAAAGGAAATGTCTAGTTATAGTAACAGTAACAGCACCTATCTTGGAAGTAGCTGATATTACTTTTCTGTCTGTAATCTGCAGTAAAATTGGTCTAGATTTCAGGAAAAATGCTGCAGAAATCTATTTCTTATTTAATTTCTACTGTTCTTTCAAATGGCAGTTTGCAGAATGCATCTGGGTGTACAGCTAATGACCCATGAGCAATAAGCAACTGTTTAAGTAAAATGCACTAGGAAAAAGCTTTTACCAAACAGCATTTTAATATTTTAAATAGATTTTCCATTGCAGGCTCTTAGTAACTGGATTAGTTCTCTGATGTGTTCTGACAGAGCTGTTGTTAGGGATACTCCATTAACTTTGTCTGTCATCTTATTTTCCCCAGTATCCGGCATAACACCCTTATATTTCATAATTTGTATTGCTATCAGTGCTGATTTGTAAATGTGCAAATTATAATTAACAACGGCCACTACTTCTATTAAATATTAAATCATTCTTGCAGCCTATATTTTCCACAGCAGATGGAGCCCTGTGGTATGCAAATAGCCTTTCCTTAACTAGTCAGCAGTTTTTACCAAAATTTTGGCTTTAAAAATGCTTTCTTTTTTTATTTGCTTTATGTTTTCTCTTGCATTTAGGTTAATATTTATTCACTGCAGATTCTCTTTCTCCCCATAAGAATTTCATGGACTATTACATTCTAGTACTGAGGTTTTGTTTCACTTCATTAATAGCACCTTAATCATATAGCTTGCTTGTAAAGTACAAATGCTTGTTATTTGTACTTATGCTGCAGTATTGCATAAGAGGCATTTAGTTATATTTTAATATGTATAGCAGAAGCAAAAATGCTGGGTACACCAACAGAGTTTTTAATATGAAAACTAATTTATGTGCACAGGTTTTTTTTTCCCCAGAATAAGCAAAAGCATTTATGGTTTTATATTGTGTCTTAAGCATTCCATTAAATGTCATCAGCTGATTCAGGAAAATGTATTGCAGAATTACTAGAGAACTGTAAAATGTGTAAATGTAATGAATGCTCAGGGCATAGAAAGGATTGAAAGTCCAACATATATCAGGTACTATAAAACAGCAAGAAACATCAATAGAACATTACATTTTTCTAATGTGTAGTACCTTAAGCATGAAACTCTTATTTTTGGTGTTTACTGCTGTGCTTACTGTGTTTACTACTGGTGTTTTATGAAAGAACACTGATTCAGAATTAACATAGCCTTTCTAATACTAAGAGGAATCTGAAAGGCAAGCAGCATCATTCAGGAAATGGTTTCACTATCCACTCGAGCAATTGCAAATTAAGATTTTTCAAATGATTGACTATGAGGTTGTATCCTAAATAAGGGCAACCCATTTTTCCCCCACATTTTAAAATAGACACAGGAACATGGAGCTCAAGGACATTAACTGCCACATTAACCAAAGAGTAATGAAAACTTCTCTGAATGAACATCTCAGTGAGCTGAAATGGCCTCAGCAATATAGAAATGAATTGTAACAAGTTAGGGTCTTGTCTTCCTGCTGGTTTAGTAGGAGTTGGAATTAGCAGCAGTAAGCAACTGGACTGGAGTGTCCTGGAATCCTTGCTGTGAATGCATATTGATAGTGTGATCCCTCTCATAACACTGAGGTACCATTTAGTCACAGATATTGATCAATATTAAACTGAACTTGTTAGTGATGTGGAATAGAATTCTGGGATGTTATGCCAGCTCATCTGAGCAGGAACAGCTCTGGCCACTCAGATCCTTTACATCTATCAAGAAGGTACTTTTTAGGTGTATTCCATAGCAGGAGAAATTCAGATAACAGGGCAAGACCTGATGCCAACCATTAAGAAACAGTTTTATATCAGCATTGTTATTAATGTTAAGAAGTGTGATTTGAAGGATGCTGCTGGGACAGAAAAGGAAGGTAAATTTTCAAAATTGAGCAGCAACTCACTGAGCAAGCAGAGCAGACTTGCCTTAGGTGAGCTTTTGTTCAGCACCTACACCTGATATGCTGGGTACCATAGACAAACTGTAAACCAATGGAAGTACTAGGAACAGTCTGCTTGTGGCAGCCTGAACTGTCTGAGGGTTGACTTACATGTCAACCAATTGATTTATTGCCTACAGAACCTGGGCCTGAGGGAATGGCAATTTCACCGGTAGCCTTCAGTCTGTGCTTTCCCAGAAATCTGCTTTTACATACAGAGGATAGTCTTGATGAGTTTGATGTTACAGTAGAATGTAAATTTTGCTGTAGAGAGGAGGCAGAAATTTGACTTTATTGAAATGAATGTATATTTAAGTATTACAGAAAGTTGAATTTCAGCAAAATTTCAGCCAGAGTCAGAGTAATATTAGATATGACCAGTGTATTCAACAAAATATCTAAAGTGTTTTCTTGTGAAAGGAACTTCATGGGAATTCACATGAGCTTTCAAAGAATGTTTACTCCAGAAACTGTTGTGCTGTGCCTAGGAAATAGTTGTATCCTTGTCTTTATCTCCTTAGCATGCCACCACTGCTGTTCCTCACATGCACAGCATGGAACTAATCCCTCCCCTTGCTTTGAACTCCAGAACTACTGCTTGGTAGTTCTGCACTCTGCACAGCTTTGCCCCTTTTGGCAACAACCTGTACTTTGAGTCCACCTCTTGACAGCAAAAATTTTACTTCCTTAGGTAACTGGGCACAGCTGCACTTCAGCACATCAACTTTTGTAGAATAGGCCGTATGATTTTCATGTGTGGAAGACACTTGATACTGATGATTTGGTGCCTCTTGGTGTAATATGTAATTGATGAAGGTGTTGGGCTGTACATAGATGCTGTTGTCCTGCGTGCTCCTCTCTGAAGCCAGAGTTCAGGTAGGCAGTACCTCTGCAAATCTGATCTGTAGTGGCTAATGAAAGAATTCATAGGCAATTGAACATCTCTTAATATCAGACCAAAAGATGTCAGAGACTCTGCTTTCTACAGGTTTAGAAATGCAATTTAGTCAAAGCCATTAGACTACTCCTATTTAGAGTCAGAGGAAATGCTCTCTGGAGAAGCTAAGAAAACATGAGCATATTTCAGTCATTGATATCCCACTTAAGCCTTATTTAAAGTCTGTCTAAGGAGGAACTAATATTTTGTCTGTGAAACTGTAGTATTTTTCATCTAGGAGTAGCTAGTTAGGAGTATTTTAATGATGTTGAACAATTTAAATGGCTATATTTCTTCATTCCTTTCATGAAACCTTATTGTTCTCAATGTGGGAGATTTGGATGTTATAAATTCTCCAGGAAGTACTCTTTAAATATCAATTTGTGTGTCTTGAGGCTTAGAATAAAAGCACTGGTAAGGGTTGTGCATCAATACCCTTGAAATCATTCAGTGCTTTTGGGGGATTAATCAGTTATGTTGGATGGGCAATCTACAGGAGTTTACATTGGAGAGAAAGAGAAGCAGGACTCCTAAGCTGCAATTTTCCCTATCCCCCAATCCTGAAGCTTTGTCCATTCTTGGCTGTGCAGTGATTGGAAGAGCTTAGAAAAGGCTTAGAAAAATTAGGAAAGATCTTAGCAGCTGTAGGTAGTAGTGGTGGATGTAAGAGAAGATGGTCATTCTACATGGCCAATTCCACACCTGAGATTCATGGTCTTAGTTAGGGGCCTCAAGAACTCAACATTAGATCTCCTGATTGCAGCTGGGCCCTAAAGGATTGTGTCTGCAGTCTGTGCAGACATCCTTGTCTATTCTTACTCTAAGAATTTTGCTTCTCCACACAGAATAAAATGGTGGCAGTGTTTTGGCTTTCTTCCACTCTGCAAGGCAAATTCATTTGTTAATCTTCTGTCTCTAAACTGATATGTATTGGAAAGGAGGGCAGGCTGTAGATTTCCAGCTGTTTGTTGAGTGTGTAGGTAGGTTGTCTTGCTGTATCTTTGCATGACCAACAAAATAGGATATCTGTGGCACAAATGTTAGTGGCACAATACTAAGATGTCTGTGGCTCATAGAGTAGACCAGAACAGATGTAAATATAAATGTCTTAATTTTTTAACTTTACATCTAAATCTAATACAATTGAAATGAAGACCTATGGAAAGAGGGTATAGCACAAAACCATTTCGCTGGACCACACATAACCATAAAACATCTAACATGTAGTCTGGGATTCTGATATCCAAGGCTGAGATTCTTTTTTTAGTATATTTTTTAGTAATTTACTAATACTTTAGTAGTATTAAAAGCATAGAAAATGATATAAAGATGCTATTTAAGAAGGGGCTATTTTATAGTGGTGTGGAATTTTACGCCTGGTGGTAGTCCAGTGAATATGAACTTGAAATTGTCACATTTCCCTGAGAAGTAAAAAGTGACAGTTAAATGCCTAAGCAAAGTGCATACATAATATCAGTCATGGGAAATGTCCTGAATAGTAGGCAAACTCTTCATTGCTTTCATATTGATTAAAATTATGAGTTTGTTCTAAGTGATAATTGTAATGAAGTGTATTGAGGTCCAGAAGACTTTACAAGGACAGAACCTCATTATTTCTTGCTTTGGACATACTGTTTTTAGGTTTCTAAAGCGACCTAGATTTTGATTGGGAATTTTGAAATTTTATAATCTTAGCTCTATTAAAGAGCATGGTTGATGCATCTGTGGTAAATTTTATCATACAGCATTTTTGTTTAATTAGATTGTGAACTCTCAATGACTTCCTGAGAGTAAATATTCTTGAGAGGAGAATTAGAAAACATTAGATGAGGTAGAGGACTTGAGAATACTTGTCCAGAAGAGATTGATAAGAACATAACTAGGACAGCTGTGAGCTGTGCTTTAAAATTGTAAATGATGCTAGTAAGTGATTTTCAATTCTGATTTTAAATAGTCTCAGAAATTGTCTTCCACCAAAACTTCTTTGAATTAAATTTTGTTTAGTGATCAGAACCACTACATATGAGCCTTCTGGAGCTCATTACATTCAAGGAGAGGGTGAGAGTTGGATTTCCTCATCTCGAAGTGGAGAAGGCTATGGAGGTATCTTATTGCTGTCTCCAGCTACCTCATGGGAGGATCTGAAAAAGGGAAAGACTCTTGTCGGAGAGATGCAGTGGCAGCATGGGATGCAGCAGATAAAAGTTAGGATACAAAACATTTTCATTAAATATGAGGATATTAATTTTTTTTCCTCCATGATAGTGATTGCATACTAGAACAAGTTACCCTGCTTCCTTGTGGATATTTAGATCTTGACTGAGCCTTGTCTTTTTGACTCTTGCTTTGGACAGGGGTTGTATGAGGTGACCTTCTGTGTTTTCCAACACAAAATATTCTCTTGTTCTACTCTGTGCTGTATTTGAAGTGCTGTGCTGTATTTGGAGAGCACATTAATACACTCAAACTCTTTCAAGATTGTTTTGCAAATTCTCTTTCCATTTTTTTAGACATGGGCCAGCATTTAGGGACCAGCTCAAGTGTCTAGATTGTGCAGGCAGTGGTTCTGTAAAAGGATACCCTAAAGGATAGACTTCTATACTAAGGCCAAGTCTTAATACTACATGATAAGCTGGAGAATAGTGGAAGATGAGGGATGGAAAATGGGAGTAGATTTTATAAGCAATGCAGACATCACTCATGCCCCTGGGTCTAGCAACCTGTTCAGCAGCAAGAGGAGCCTCAGTGACAGTTCTATCCCTTCTGGTGACATTCTGGCTATGTGAAGCACGTAGCAGGGCCAGTACAGTAGTCACAGGGATACAGTAAGCAGGTTGGAATGTCAGGAACTTTCCTGGAAGTTGTGTAGAGATGCTCTACACAACTCTAAAATGCCCTGGGAAGAAAATTTTATTTCCTCTCATGAGAGGAAGGTTTCCTTCCTGGTTACCAACATAGCTTCTAAGAGCCAAAACTATCTTCAGTGAGTGTTCATCTCATGTTCCCCGCTGAGATAACTGACAAACAGCTCAGCCAGAAGAGGGTATCATTGAAATGGGGTTGATTTATGTTTTAGTGCTATTGGTGATGTCCAGGTCACAACTAGAATCTTCATTTTCTGCTGATGAGACAAGACTTGAGTTGTGTAGATGGTAACACCAAACTGACAGTCAGCTGACCCAGCTATTCCCAGAGCAGCAAAGATGAGAGGAAAGGAAACCTGGAAATATTAGAAACACTAGGTTAGAAGTACTAGACAGTACTTACTCAGCCTCAAGAAATCAGAAGACCAGCTGTGATGATAACTCAGCAAACTGTTCTCCGAACCTTCCCAGCTTTATTTCAAAACATTGTACTAGTTTTTCAGGCCTTCTGTAGATATAGGAATGGGGATATTTACCCTTAAGCTCTTTAGTGGTTTTTCGTGTGCTTCAACTGCACTGCCATTGTTTTAAAGCTTCTGTATTTTAAACCTTTGTAATGTACTTTCCTAGCTGTTGGAAGTCAGTTGCACTGGTTTTTGCTTTGACTGCTTGATGCTGCTGGTACTATCAGCCAAGCAACTTGCACTAATAGCTTCCTAGCATTAGGAAGACCTAGAGAATAGGGTACAAATCCTGTAGGCCAAATACCTTCTGATGGCACTGTTAAAGCTGAATCCTCAGTGTTTTGCTATAACAATCAGGATTTGGCTCCACTTGCCCTTGGTATTAATCTTGTCCTCTACCCACTAGGCATTGCATGAAATGGAAATGATCTGTTTCCATTCATCAAATTCACAGGGTATGTCTATATCTGTGAAACAGTTTTTTAAAAAAAAATATAGCAGAGTTCATAATCTGTATAAAAAAAGGAAAAGCATCCATGTATTAGGCCATCAAGAATCAAAAGCATAATTTGAAATGATAAACGTATCCATTTTAAGTTACACATTACTTTGCATAGTTAATATCACTATAATTAGTCATAGTTCCTGTAATTTATTGAAAAAGATGCTCAGCCCCTCTAGTGTACTACAGTGATGAATGTTGGAAGTGCAACTTTGGAAGCAGGAATCAAGAAAATTAGTAACAGTTGGAGAATTAACATGTAAATCAATAATATCCTTTCTCTCGCATCTTGAAAACCGAGGGTATACATCACACACTACATAACAAAAGGGAGGGCAGAAGTTAGAATTGTAACTTCTTTTACATTACTAGGTCTGCTTTTACTGCAAGAGCTGTTTAAAATAATTTCAAACGTAAGAGTAAATCTCTAGTAAATATTTAAACTATGTATAACTAGTCACAAATAAATTAAGCTGATTTTATGCATTCTCTCTAATTAGAAGGGCACAGCATTTGTTGAAACGTGATTAGTATTATTCATTAAGCAAAAAATTCTCATTTGTATCTTATTATCACTATTCTGCATAAACCAACACAATTTGTCATGAACTCCCTCATTTGCTGTATCCTCAAATAGCAGATTATGCTTATTTTTCATTTGGACAGTGGAAAATAAAGCCAGGTGTTTGGCAGCACCAGAGTGTTCAGGTGTAACTGTGCCAGTGATGGTACATTACTAGCAGCGTGGATGAAGAATGAGGCATGGAGAATCTTGGGACTGAGGTGCCTTGAGGCCCATCCCTTTAGAGTGGTCCTGCTGATGAGACAGGTGGCGTTGCACAGGACTGAAAAAAGAGGAACTTTTTTGTAATGTCAGCCTTTCACCTTCAAGTGGAAATGAGAGGTGCTGCACTGTAATACTCGGATGTGCTCGTGGCTAAAGTCTCTATGGGAGGCACTTTTGTATTAAAGTTTTTTAAAACTGAAAAATGTCCATTGCTGCACAGAGGTCTCTGTCACTGTCGAAAAAGAATCAGCACAATATTGCATGGGCAGTATTTTGTATTTATGTAGATAAACATTTACATGTGACCTTGATTGTAGTATATTACACAGGATAGCTAATTCACTGTCTGCCTATTCTTCCCCTTCCTTCTTCTCATCTCTTTTTAAGCTTTGAAGAACATCTCTTTACATATGTCATATTTAATTCTGCCCTCATTCACATGCACGTAAACCATCAGTAATACTGCTGGACTCAGTGGTGCTGAATCGGTGTCAGATGAATTGGAACAGTGTAGCTGGCTTTCTACATCAGCTCACTGGGGTTGTGGATTAAAAACTATGTCAACCCTGACTGGGCATCACATTTTCTTTCTTCTGACTTTATCACTAACTATCATGTGGTTTCTTTTTTGTCTTTAAGCTGGGATTCTAGGGGCAATGGTATCCAAAGGGATATATTCACCAATAACGGTAGGGGCAAAACGAACTGAAAAATTGCAAAGCATTGTTACTTCCACATTGGATAGATGAGAATATTAAAGGAATTGTCTAGGTGTTAGAACTGTGTTTCCCACAGAATGTTTCTCACATCTGTTGGAATTTGGTTGTCAGGCAGTGGGTTAAATTGTTTTAGGGCTTTTGATAAATACATGTAGGGATCAAGAACAGTTTTGGCTATATAGACAGCTTAGATCCAGCTTCTCTGGATGGTAGATTGTTTGAATTTTTCACTGTTTTCATAAGATTAGATGGTCTTGAGTGGCCCAGGAACTTCTAGATAGCATAGTAAATGGTATCCCTCTTAGTAAATGGTGGCATGGGAACCATGCTAAGACCTGTGTACTTATTCTTTACCGTTTCCTTTTTTTCCTTTGGCAATAAAGTTGCTTCTTTATCAAAATGGACTCTAACAAAAATTTTACATTGAATCTGATGTCTGGTCTTACATTTGAAGCAAGGAAACAGGAAGACAGCCTCACCTATGTTACGATACATAAATCTGTTGACAGTCTTGCAGGAAGTATGACATGAAATTTTCCTTCCAAGATAAAAGCAGAGGAAAAGTTATTTCCAACATAACCCAATAGCAGTGAAAAGTCCTATGCAGAGCAATAGTGAAAAGGAGGGACTTTGTATATGGTCATGCTAAAATTATGGAAGCATAGTTCCAGACATAAACCCCACATATTGACACTTGAAAATTCATTAATATTATATATGTTTGCTGTTGCTCATGTGTCTCTTGTCTATGCGTTTCTATGAGTAGTTTATTCCATTTTACTGAATATGTACTTGTGAATTACAAATCCAAACTATGAATAGCTTAAATAGCTAGTAAGAGAAACAATTACATTTTCTTTCCCTCTAACATGCAATTTTAATTTTCATAATTCTATGAAAACATATCCCCCACAATGCAGGCCTGCCAGGAGGCCTGAAATCTGCAGGCTATGGCCTCTCGGGCTGTTTTCCAGTGACTCATTTTTAATTTTATAGAAGCATTATCTCTAGCTAGTAAATTAACAACAGCCTATAGTGCACACACACTGTCATCCATCTGCTTAAGGCTCTTGTCATTTGACACCAGTCTTGTATCCATAGACTTCATCTGGTATTCAAAAGCTATCAACCCTGCCTCCAAGGTAGCCCACCTTCTGGCTCCGGGCTAGAAGTGACTCTCCATTTCCAAGTCTAATGAACATATAGCTCTTAGCAACTTTTCCATTAAGGATCTAGTCTTCTTAGAAAACAGACAGTTTTGGAATTACTTGGCTCCAGAACTGCATGGACGAGTGTTCCTTAGGCGGCCTGACTTCTGTCAAGCAGAGTGTTCAGTGTTACCTCCCACTTGCAGTATGTTGGTCATTAGTGTTTATAGCACTGCATTTTGAGGAGTGGAGTGTATTAACAGATGAAATTCTTTTTATGGACACCATTTCTAGGGAGTTTTGAAAAATGCATGTAATATCTAAAATCTCATGGCTGGTATGAATCCCCCAAGTGAGAGAAAGCCATGTACATTAATATATCCAACCATTATAGAGTTGGAGAGGAGCAACTATTTCATAGTTGCTAAATTTTGTTTTATTCCTGATTTGTCTGCAAATGAGGTAATTTGTGTTCTTGCAAATAATTTCTATGTAAACTGATGTCTTCTGTGAAGGAACGGTAAGGATTTAACAGAATTGTGTCTCCTGGACAAACTTCAGTCATCACAGGATAGAAGAAGTTGACAACACCTACTGCTCAGTCAAGGTCAGGGAACTTATTCCAAGAGTAGTTGAAGAAAAGGGCTTGTGTTCTAGACCCAAAGGACATATTTTTTTTAGAATTTCTTTTCCAGATTATGATAGATGTAGTTGTCATGGACAAGTGAGAAGAATTGACACGAATCATGGGAAATTGTAGTTAGGATTCTAGTAGGGATGAAACATAGGTGATACCAGCATTTGAAAAAATCCAGGAAGGCAGGGAAGGTAGTTTATCCTGTTATTTTCCCTCTGCCCACAAGCTTGGAAAGTTCCATCTAGTTCCATTTGTTTGTGATGTTTTGGTCTGAGAATCTATGCAGTGAAAAATTTTATCTGCCTTGATGGGTTTGTTTTCACTGTGTACCTCACACAAAGCCTCTTTTATTCATGTGTCCTGTGTCCTTCCACAGGGATGTTGTGTCACGGTACTGGCAAGAATTAGAGCTCTGAAAGACACGTGATCCATGGTAGTAACTTTGCTTTTGCTGACTGTGGCAAGTGCTCACACTACTTTAACACACAAGTAATTATGGCAGACTCAGAATGATATTCACATACGTTCAGCTGAGAGAGAACCAAGAGGCTTAAGAAAATCAGGCTATTCTGAACCTTGAAGTGAAAACAGTGTAGTTGGATTTCTGTGGACTCCTGCTAATGACCTGTGTCATATTTCACAAATGTAAGGTCTTAACACTCTACTATCAGTCATTGTTTTTTCACTGAGTCATCTTTGAAAGAATCAGTCTTTAACTGCTATTTGTGAGACTTTTTTACTACTTTTTGAATAGAAAGGATCAGGTTGTTTTGAGGAATATGGTGACTGTTTCACAAAAGTAATGTTAACTATATATATTATTTAATAACATCGTCAGTTACGTGAACCATTTTCTTGTAATTTTTATGAATACAAGTAGTATCTTCAAGATACTTTTAAAAAAGAATCTTTAAAATTCTTGTATGTGCATCAAATATGACACTGCCCTAGATCAAATATAATCTTATATTTTTATTAATTTTTTACTTGGGTTTTTTTTCTATTGTATTGTGTTTTATCAAATGGTTAACTTCAGTACATAATGAGAATTCAAAATAAAAAGCCCCTTATGCTTAGTCTTTGTAATATGTGATGACAGCATCAAATTAGAAATGGCTGTTGATTTCTATTCTTAAAGAAAATAAGATTTGTATGTAAACAATTTAAAAATAAATTGCTAATTTGCTTCCAATTATGTAGTATATAAAGCATTAGTAATGGTAGCAAATTAGGCATTATTTTATTATACATTATCAATTGGGAAAACTGGCCCTTCATCAAATGAAGCCTTCATTCTACAGGCATTTGGTTAATTCCTTACCTTTAGGCATCTAATTAATCCTCCCGAAGTCAGAGAAACAAATTCTGTGATTGTAGTTTAAAAGCCATAACTGTCTGCAGGTTTGGAAGTCAAACAGAAACTTAAACTCAGCCTGGAAAGCATACAGGGGAAATGCCATAGGGTGCCAAAGCAGCACTGGGATTACAGTGCAGTGTGCATATTTTGTTGCCAAATTCACTGTGAATTCATCAGATTTGGCTTTTACTTGTGAAGGCCAAATAGTTTTCCAGTATTCTTCTCTAGGTAAGCAATCAGGTGTTTATATCTTCATTTTACAAATGCAGGACGTGGTTTGCTGAAGGCTGCAAACTCAAGAAGCTGTTACTGGAGTGAAGGTTAGGACAGAGAAGCTCTTGGTTCTTGGTTCTGCATTCAGTTCACAGCAAAATGCCTTTCTCCAAAAATTTGTGGAAACATGTACATAAATTATAATTCTAAACATGTAGCTTATAATAAATATGTAGCAGTATATATGCACTGGCAGACAATGAGTATTAGAGGAATAATGACTGATGGTGTGCAGAACTCCTTGTGGTGCTTTAGAAATAATTCATTCTGTAAAAGATTCTTATGCTGTATAGCTCTGGCTGCATCCCCATATAGAATTAGGCATGTAATACCCAATCTTCCATGAGATCTTTCACGTATTGCTTGTGTTACTTGTTGTCACTTGTTCCAGCAGAATGAGTTTATCAGGGTGGATAATTGACGGACACTGTATTCTGCTTTTCAATTTATAAATGAACAAATGATATTTAATTGTTAAAAGTGGACTATGGTTGAAAGATAAATTCTAAATTTCTATTTTTGTGGGTCATCATTGCTTATGTAGATAATAAATGATTATTATTATTGTTGTTATTGTTATTATTTTTCCATGGCATGAAATGCAGTTGGATTTGGCTCTTTTTAAAAATAGAGACACTTACCAGAGAAGGCATTGATGTCATCCACTGGCTTTGCCACTTGGTTTTGTAGGGGTCTAACAGTGCAGGGTAAGTAGTGAAGGGACTCTGATGCAGAGGCTGCTAAGGCTGTAAACAGGATGTAGTGCATGATGTATCCCAAAGGATAAAGGGTGTGACTGAATAGCAGTGGTACTTGGTATATGGAAAAGACTGGAAGTGGCTTTTGGTAGTGAGACAGCTTTATAGATATTGTATCACAAAATATTCTAAATCCATTTCCAGAATGCTACCTTTGCTTATGTGGATTTTTCTTTATTGAAAACATTTTATTGCCATTCAGCTACCTCATAGAAGAAGAGAACTTTAAAAAAACAGATTATCTTCAACCCCATCTTTTATAATCAAATCTGCTTCAGTCTAGCTGGAAATTGTATCTGCAAATTGTTCTATATAACAGCCTATGTTGATTTTTTCCCAGCTGTCTGTGTGAGTAAGTGCAGCAATAGTCATGAGGTATAGTCTCAAAAGTTTGTGAAATCTTTATACAAATTATAAAGTATAGCATTGGATTTTAAGGACTCAATGTAAGGAGTACCTTTGCTAGCCTATTATTTTGTTAATTGCTGGCCAAATTGTCTTGTAGGAAAACAGTGCTTTAAAAATGAACCTGTGGAATAGGCAGCTGTAACTTCCTAACTGTTAAAGTATGTATTTAGTGTTTGTGCAATAAGATATTCAGTAAATAAGGATATTCAGTAAATAAAACTGAATATCAGGGTTACCAAATTTTAAAATAATCCCAAGAAAAAGACTAGACAAGATGTTCTGTTAATTAAAAGAACATTGTAGGAGAAATGCTTTTTATGAAGAGAGTAAACAACAGACTATTTCAAGATAATGTAAAAGCTTCCATCTCAACCTCTGTCCCTTTCATTGCTTCCCCATAACTCATGGTGTGCACTCTGAAATCTTTTGCTCTTCAACCTCTCACAGGCTGATGGTAAAAATCTCATGTAAGCTCCTTTCTTATCCTTCATATACATTTCAGAAACATAGGCAAAGAAACACTAATTCCTCTAGAAACTGGAAATTTCTGCCTGCCTCAACCATCTTCCAAAGCTACTGTGGCTACCAATTTTTGTCTATTTATAGCATTAGAAGCTTAGTGATACATCCATTGCATCCCTCCTGAAAAATATTCCAAAATTATATACTTGAATTGAGATACAATCCCTGAGTAAATGATATGTTTAGAGACATAGGTCAGAGATGAAACTGTACTTTAGGTCTTAACTGTTCCCTTTCAGTAAGAGCTCATGTGAGAGTCACACAGACTTGGATGATAAGTGACTTAAGATCTGTAGATTGTTGACCCATTCTCTAAGAAATAACTTTGTTTTCAGGATAGAAATGCCTGTTTTCCAAGCATTTTTAGGTGTTTGGACTCATGTAAATAAAAATGTAAAGCTACAGCTGTCTATCTAATAGCTTATCAAGCTATTTTCAGATTTTCCTTATCAAAAATTCGAATTAGTTTCTTTTGATTATGTTTGAAATGCTGCAATAGTAGGGTGGAGAGCACTGTGAAGTAGGCCTTCTCTACCTGAGGCTTTATCCTTGTTGTGGCAGAAAACTTATGCCCTTCAATCTCTTATTCAGGATCCTTTCTTGTCCATTTCTATGCTGGAGTATTTAATAATTTTTGTAATCTGCAATATGTAGCTGAGTAGTGAAACAAGGCTGAGAAAACAATATTTGGAAACCATGGTTGGGTGCCTGTGATTTCTGTGATGTTCAGGACAATATATCTGTATTTTAATCAGCTGGCTGTAAATGAAGAAGCATGCCATTGTATGATTAATGAAAAGTGCAGGGTTTAGTTATGGTAATAGATGTGTGTTAGAGATTTAAACTTATTCAAGTTTGCTATTAACAGCAGCATTGCACTGAGACTGGACCGGCTGTACAACCCTCAGCGAAGGGAAATGCACTTTTATTCAGTGGGGCTACAATGAGCCTCTGAAGTCAAGTGAGCATGATTTAAATTCAACATCATGCTATGTTTCCAGTTAACCATTAAATTGTCATTTCCATAAGCCCAAATAAGGTTTATGAAATAAGGTTGATAGGAAAAACAATTGCTGTAGACAGAAAAGGAGTCATACTGTACAGAGATCAGTTCAATAAGCAGGAGTTCTTGATGTGTTAGAAGGCAGTGGCTTCCCAGCTCTTGGGGAAAATTACAGTTTGATCGACTGCCAATGAGTGAGATCATACTCGTATCTTTTTTATTTGTTTATTTTTAATTTGTGAGCAAAGGCTGTGCTCATTAAAGTGAGGAACTCCACACTTCTTTTAGCCAAGTGTTACCATATTCTATATACTGAATTGTGTACACCTCTATCCTTTTCAGACATTCATCTAATTTTCCTTGGAATTGCATGAAATACTTCATTATTCAAGTATTTTTCCAATCTGTACTATTTATATTTCAGGTACAAAGCTGCATTTGATTACACTCATATAGTAGATGCTTTGTCCTTTTTATGTGGACATGAACTTGTTGCCCTTTTGTTTTGTTTTGTTTTGACAAATAGAAAGTGAAAAGATAAGTGAAATGGTAAGCGAAATGATTGACCAAGTAAATGAATTAAAGTTATTCTCTGTATTTTGGGGTTTATAATGACTTCAATGAATTTGAATTACTGTAGAACTTTACAGCTTTGGTTTTTTTTTTTCTGGTCTTACCATAGCGTAGAAAATATTTTCATTATCTATTCCTAGCAAAATAAGGAAATTTTTTTCTTTGTTTCTTATTTGGTAATAGTGATCTGTTCTTCTCTGTGGCAGCGAGATACCAGTGGCTTAATTCCTTGGACACGAGGCTAAGCAATATCAGATTGCTGAGGCCTGTGACAGTTAAAATATCCAGATTGTGTCTGTGAATGTTTTCACTTTTGAAAATGTAAACTTTTAGCATTAATGCTGCCATTACCAGAATGTTGCTGGCATTGCTCCTGTGTTGAAAGATAATTACTGGACTCATTGCTGACATTAACATTTCCTTGTTCCAGGGAGGTGGGTGGACAAACACACAGAGCTCATTGCTGAACTACTGAAGCTGGGGAAGTTCTGTTGCCTTCATTGATTCTGTGTGGCTTTCAAAATATGGACTGAGTTGATGGAGAATGCATCTGTGTAGTTCACATTACTAGAGGAATTTGTTTATTATACTTTGCACTGAGGTTGCTCCTTTCTTATGTGCCTGGTAAACAGTTTGATTTTTGATTGCTTTTTAGGCTTTTCAAATGCTCTACATGGAGCTTCTTGTTTTGATTTCTACTGATTAAGGTTATTTTCAAGGTATTTTCTGCTTTGCCACTCTGTAAAAACCTACAAAGTTCACCTTAGCTTGGACTATCACAGGTGCTATGAACCACCTAACACTTCATAATAAATGTGTTTCCCAGATATAGATTAAAGAATCTGTTGGGAGTCCTGGTGTACCTTTCTTCTACCTAGAGGGAGAGCTAATGCTGCAGACCTGGCCTATAACAAAGGGAAAGAAAAAAGCATTGCAGTGTGATCCAAGGATCATTTCTTCACCTAGTCAAACACATATTTCCCACCTTTCTGTCCTTCATCCTTCATGGTTCTTCCTCTGTGTGGAAGATGATCCTGTGCAGTGCCCCAAAAGCTCTGTTTTCCCTTTAATCACCTGCCATACTATCTTCTGCCAGACAGGGCAGGAGCGTTATGTTCGGAGCTTTGGTAGATTGCCAGCTCCATTTGCTGTGGAGGGGGAGGAAATTCACACGTGTACCATCCTTTTCAAGGCTTTCATTCCCTACAGAATGTATTAACAAGTCTGAAAGCAGCTGTGCTTGCTCCTGCTGTAATAATGGTAGATCCAAAGAAATGTAACCGTCCCTTCCCATGCCATGAGTTTCAGTCTAACTACATAATTACAGTTCCTTCTTTAGACTGCATCAAGAAGGAGAATTCAAGAGCAAACCGGAAAATTTTAGAAAGTTATGAAATTAGAGAAAATGAAATTGCAACGAATTAGGTAGAATACTTGAACTCCCATGAAAGATGTTATGCTCTGCTATATTGTTGAGTTAACGTGAAATACCTGTTTAAATCAGCTTTTTCTGTAGTTTCCTTGCCATACATCTTAATGTTAGCAACATCTGCAATGGAATTGCAATGCAGATCAGTGCAGATTATCACCAGTTAATAAAGAGTCAAAAGCATATTTTAGGTAGCACAATTTCTTCAGTTTATTTCTATGGTTAATCTACTCAAATGTTTTCAATAAAACCTTACATTAAATACAAAAGGTATGTACAGCATGATATGTGAATGGTTTTGGTTTTGGCATAGCATTTGGTTGTCGAAGATCAAATCCTACAGTTTGGTCTTTTCTGATCTGAGCTCCAAATACTCCTTGTTTATTTAGCAGTGCTCTAAAGAAGGATTTGAGCTCTCATTTTGACACAGATCTTGCAAGAGAAGTACTCTTAACTTTATGTGCATCCCTATCATCAAGAAGGAAAATAGGAAATTATTCAGTTTAGAGGATCATTCCTTAAACATTATTCTCAGACTGAGTAGACATAATGGGGCAATCTTTCCTCTTAACAGTGTCTTTTTATGTCATTAAAAAAATCACTATTTTAATAATTTCAACTGGAAGTTTTTGGATGTACAGTTCACTAAGCATGAACTGTAGTTTTCAGAACAATCTCAGAGATGTCCTGTCCAGAAATCAATACAGAAGAAAAGGAAACCATATTCCCCAGCCCCAGAGGCAATTTTGAAAATACAATTCTAGTTATTATTGGATCTTATTATCTATACAAGGCTTCTGCCTTACCTTTGCTACCACAAGAAATACTTTTTATGAGAGTACTGTTTCTGGAGATGATATTTGTCCCTGATTGATTGCCTTTGAGATGGTGACACTTCTTATTTTATGGAAATACTACAGCGCTTTGAACACTGAGCTTCAGAAAAGCCCCAGGGGTGAACAAAGAGCAGTCTAGGACCCCAAGACCAGTGCTACAAGTTAGGGGGTGTTTGAACAGGGGTAGGGTGGCCTGCCCCAGTCTCTGCAAGCATTCCCCACAAGGTATTAGCTGTGTTTAGTTCTGAGTAACAGATGAGCATTTACTATCACTCCTGCAGCCATGGTAGAACAGGCCTAGCAGTTTAATGTTTAGTTAGCACCAGCTTTGTTTTCTCTGTGAACCCTTGAGACTCTCTCACAGTAAGTGCAAACACTTTGGGTGAATATTTAGAGACAAACAACCTGCTAGTTTCAGGGAAGTGCTTCTGGGATCAGAGTTCTTTGTAGTAATTTGTTGGCCCAAACTACCCGATAGTCAAGGTTTAAAATCAGTGTAAAGTTCCCCTGGTACCCAATTATAATTAGTTTTTAATAATGTAATAATTACTAGTAAAAGCAGTATTTATTGCAGTATATATTGGTAGTTTCTGGTATCTTCTGTTATTTGTGTGTGAATAAATGGTGTGTTTGGCCTTAGAGTAGCACAATGCCCCTGTGAGTGCAGCTGCCTAAATAGGCACTACAAGCACATGTATGTAGGGCATGCAGCTCTCCCAGGAGTTGTAGGTGACACAAATGTATGTGTTCCTCAGGGGTTTGTCAAGGCATCATAACACAACATCCTCTTTGATTTAATGGGCATTTTGCTACATTCCATGTGCCCAAAATAGGAAAGGAATAGAACGACCAGACTCTGTGTTGTTTTGTTTGCAAGTCTTTATCTCTGCCAGAACACAGAAGTAGCCAGAGCTCAGTGGACTATTTGTGAGCACTGAGTAGTCTGAATGTTTAGTAACTCAGTGTGAAATCAGAAGCAGCGTTGCATAAGCATTGACGATATGGAACAAAATGCACTTAAATTAAAAAATAAACAGGATTGGGATGTTTCTTGCATACAGTAGGCCTAGCCATTTCAGAGATGAATGTAAGCAGATTTCTGAGGTTCTGAATGTAAATCTAGGTGGAACCATTTGAATTTACAAAATAAATAAAATATCCCCAAACGAAGCCCTGCTTGAAGGACTGAACAGGCCAGCAGCAAGTTCTGCTTCAGTCTTCAAGAGATAAAGGACGTTAGCGTGTATCTGTTAGTCTAATTTTTTCAGTGTCATTCCTGTATCACAACCTTCTGTTTGATTTTCTTATAAACTAATAATTTCCTGAATGAACTAATACTGCCATAGCCACTACTATGTCTGCCTTGTAGAAGTTTTTTATTGTTGTGTATGCAACTAAATTGAAATATCTTTCACTTGAAATATTGACTTTAATATCTCATTTGAAAAATTCATGAAGCCTTTGATGTTAAATCCATACTCAATTTAGCCAAATGCCATTAGAATATGCAATATGCCTGAATACAGAGAGCATTATTGTCTGTGTTTCTGCAGAAGAATTACATTTTATGACTGTAACGTCAGGATCTTTTTTGGATTTGTTCATGAAGAAAAGAAAGAGAAAGGCAGCACATTAGAAGCAAAATGAAAAGTGGTATTGATTAGGCTCTCATTTACCCTCTCTTTGCTTGAATCCCTAAATGCATGGAAATAAGGGTTGTGCCACAGCAAGTAACAATGCTCTGTAATGAATGGAAGAATCTTTAGAAAATTAGCGTAAACACGTATGATAGTGCACAGATGTTGCTCCTAGTAACTGTCATACATTTATTTTACATATCCATTTACATACATCTCTTTATTTCCTAATAGTATCATAATAGAAACATGACAATAGTTAATGATTTCATAAAACATGGAATGTAAAGCTGACAGAGAGGTAGAACATTAATTGAAACCTATAGCTATAGTACATTAGAATTACATCTCCTAAATGACTCCTGATAAAAATATCCCTCTTCTACAGAGAAAGACAAAGACAGGTAAAAAACTAGGCTTTCAACAAATTAATTTTTTTTTCCAGTAAAACAGACTGGCAAATGTTGCAAAATCTCCTGAGTGCTAATAGAATCGTATTTGCCTTTAGTAATTTATGGGCACTTTTCCTCCAGCTATCGATCACAGTTGAAAAAAGTAAACTGCATTAACATTTTAGGCAATAATGGCTCCAGAAAATGTTTAATTTTTATCACTACCAAAACTGATGTCACGAAACTTGGTTCTTCAGCAGAAGAGGGAGAGCTGAATGCATCCAGCCTGTAGTGTGTGCCTAGAACTGGCTGAACAAAGTGGATGTTAAGCAGTGTTTTGAGCTTGTTAACTTATCCTAAAACATAAAAAGTCAGTTGATGGCCCAAGTCAGGAGATGGTTGTGCAGCAGTAATGAGGTGTCCAAAGTACCCTGGGGTCTCTGAGGATTCCAGTGAGCGCTGCAGGGGCTGAGGGAGAGCTGCTCTCTGCCACCATCTCCTGGCCAGCGCCTGGGACACAAAGTGCCTCCACTTCCTCTGCTGCTGCCTTTCGCAAGCCAGGACCTCAACCGAGGGACAACCACAGCCATTTGAAGCGAGCTCACACTGGAAAAATAGCACGTTTTAAAATTTCCAAAGGGAAACCTGACCTTAGCAAGCTTCTGTAGAGGTATATTAAAGGGGATGGTGCAAAATGCCAGACTAAGGGAGCTGAAAGCTCTGTGAATAAATCCAGAGCATTAGTGCCTGGGATTTTTTGCTTGGAATTAGGGGAAGTGTTTTGGTCAGTGATGATGACTCATGTTGTCAGATAGTCCTGAATGCTCTAGATATGTGTGTTCTACAGGATGGTGACTGGACTTGAATTCCTGCAGAATATTTATATATTATGAGAGGAAACAGCTTCATTTCAATAGTTAATACTTTCAAAATGCCAATTTTTGGTGTTAACAACTGAACATTCCTCTTTATTATTGGGAAGAAGTGCTGTAAAACAGATTGACTTTGAAAGTGAAATTAGATTTGAAGTTTCAGATTTTTGGTTAGCTTTCTGGTTTTACCATACGCCTTTAACATCTGCAGAAATCTGTGGCCTACAAAAGTGAGTTTAATGAAACTTCTTCTTACATTAGTGTTATTGTAGATGGCAACATAGCACAATAGATTGATACTTTGTTTCTGTATAATTAATTTTGACAACAAAGAACACATGGAATTAGTGTACAAACTGAAACTGCAATCTTTCGAATCTTTTCATTGCTCAGGTTATTCCATACTTTTTACTATGTCTTTGGAGCAATGAAATTATATTGCTGTATGGTCATATGTTAAATTAATTGTGACAAGTTGAAATAGATGTTAAAGCGAGCATCCTACAAATTAATTAACAATTGATTAGTACAGTTTATAATTTTTCATAAGAAGAAGAATCTTGTATAGTCTGAGTACAAATGAAAGTTAAATATTTCCACATCTTGGAAGAATTTTTTGAGTGGAAGATCATGTAAATTATACAATCTTTATATAGAACCAAATTAACATCCTTGCTTATGTTTTAAGCAAATGTGCAAACATTTCTTGGAGATCTCATACCCTAGTTCTTTTTCTTCAACTGAAAAAAACAACATCAGAAGCTCTGTGCCATAAAAGACTATTTTTTACATTATGCCAAAAAAAAAGAAAGTCCGAAGTATAAATGAGGATGTAGTGTATAGTTTATATGTGTACCACCAAATCTGATTCAGGTGAATAAAAAATTATTAGAGAAATTCATTTGCCATGCCTGAAGCTTTTACAGTGAACAGTTTTACAGATCTCATTTTTCAGATCTGAATTTTATTTCAGAAGCTTTGCAGCATGCTGACTAATGAAGAATTGTGAGAAAGAACACAAAAGTTGTATCAAAAAGAAAGTAACTTTCAACTGCAATTTAGAAATATCGCACAAATCAGCATGTGGCTATACACCTGTGTATCAAACAGGAAAACAAATTGCATCCTTTTTTTGGATCACCTAGTCAATGGTGTTGAATTTCTGACTTTTAGTTTCAACCAGGTAAGATAAGGTGGCCCGTTCAGCCCATGTTATTAAAGAAATTGGTTCACCTATTTGATTTCATGTCATTGTAGTTCCAACCATTCATTTATTCAATAAACAGTTTGGTATGTTCTGAGAAATAATGAATATTGATTAAAAAATCAATCACTTATTAAGAAACAGGGAAATTGTTTATCCAATCAATTTTAATTTTTGATTTGTTATTTATATTTTCCAATTTAATCCACCCCTCCCTTAGGCTTCCAAACTTCCAAGGAAATCGGGAGGAAGGGCAGAGTGATGCTGGCAGCAACTGCGCAAAGAACACAAAACCTAATGCATTCATTTCAGATTAGACTGGTGGAAAGAGGCCATAATAAAGGAGATTGTGATTGGGAACTGTGGATACATTACCTCATGCACCTTTGGCTATTGCACCGAAACTTTAACTTTTAATACAATTTATGAGGCTCTCTGCTTCCTACCTATTACATCACTGAAGTCTGACACTGTCAAAACACAATAGCTACAAAAATATTACGGGTTTCATCTAAGCTGGCAGGGATTCTGAGCATGGAGGCCGAATGCACAAGGCAGTGAGAGAGACCTGTACAGCTGCTGTGGAGCATTTATCCACTCTCTTGATAAGACCTAAGCCCTGAACAGAGGTGCTGAATATCCCTTTTTGCAAGGGAACAGACAAACCAACTGATCCATTTCATCTGAAGTGTGCACTGATTCTGGTTTCATTGTTCATTACACTAATGAAGAAAACTGCCTTGATACATACAGGCAATAGACAAATATTCCTTAGCTTAGTCTCTTTGGGATATTCGTGCAGAAGTTGGAAAAAATTTGTCTTAGTTCTGTCTTTGAATTTGCCTAAGTGAGGAATCTTCCCCCCCCACCATCATGTGTGACCAAATGTAATTCTCCTTTTTAATAAAGCAGAAGGGTGCTAGTCTCTTCATATTTGAAGTTGGTGTTAACTATGCTTTGCTTACCTGATGTTATCTCATAACTAACTTCATGTTAGAATACTATTTTTTAAAGAAATATGGAAATACACTTGTAAAGAATGGGGTAGATAGTTTATGGATTAAAAGTTGTTTTAAAGGACTTTCTTTCATGGGGAAGGATGTGGAAACACTACTTGTAACCAGTCACACTGCTTCTGTGGGCCTTGAGCTGGTAAATAAAAACTCACCTTCTTGTAAATAGATGAAAAGTGAGAATGCATGAGAAAAAACCCAAACAGGCAGAGTCAAAGGCCAGGGCTGTGTGGTCTGAGATCTACAGGGGAAGGAGGGTGTCTTCTGTGGAGGGTATCCTACAAAGGAAGGAGATTCAGTCCTTGGGTGTATTTCAGCCTCAGTGGAAACCCAAGGCTCTGAGGTATGATTAGCAGTGTTAAGTAATCAAACCTTACTCATACTAGTTGTGCTGTTAGTCTTTCAAGTATGGAAGAGTAAGGGAAGAATTAGTTTTGTTTTTTTTTCTCCAGTAAACAAACATACAATATGGGAGTTGAGAGTTCAGATTGTACATAAAAGCAAAACTACTACTGTTACTGGGCTTGTGTAGTCCTCCTGCCTTCAAAAATTCTGTGGGAAATTTAAATGGCCGTGTTTATTATCAGTCTTATGGACAGTTTTTAAAGTTTGCTTTATCTATTATATTTCCTGGCATTCTGCTTGCTGATGATCTCACTTTTCTCTTAATTTGTATCTTTTTTCATCAGTTTTTAAGGCAGATGAGGTATCCCTTCCCTTTCATTTCACATACATTCATTCACCGAAGAACTGTTATCTGCTCTGTGATTGAAATAAAAAAAAAACCCCATGTTTTAAAGTGCCATTTTAATGTTTAAAACATAGAGACTGTAGGTAAGAAACCATGACGTAAGAAACCATGACTGGAACATTTACATAAATGTTTAAAAATACTCAAAGATAGCAATACTTTGTTTTGCAGCTTGGGGATGTACTCAACAAACTTCCCCAAGGTGTCTCATGGATCCAGTTCTACTCTCTGATAATATAGAAGCAGATAGCAATAAAAAATTTTTGGCTGACACTAGTTGAGAAGAGTTTGCAAGAATTCAGAAGAGATCTAAAGATCTTGTTAAGTATTGGGGGGAAAAAAAACCCAGGGTTTAATTACATGATAACATGATCAGGACCCTCAGATTTAAAATCTGGGAAGTGTTAGACCTGAGATTCAATACTCTGCCTGAATTTTGGTCAAGATAAAGACTTGTGAAACAGAACAAACAAGCACCTTTGAAACTCCTGGATTTACCTAGCTAAGAAAAGACTGAGGGTGAATAATGAAACTTCTAAATGATTGCTACAAATAGAATTGTGACCAGTTGTTCCCTATGTTCACTAAGTGCAGGGCAAGGTCTTCTTCTTCCTGTATGTAGGAAAAGAAATTTGTATTACAGATCAGGAAAGAAGCAATCTTTCATTCTGTGATGCTAATTGCGGAGTGGCAGCAGCTATTTTAGGAGGCTGTGCAGTTGTCATAGTTTTTAAGAAAGAGATTATACAGAAATATACAGGTTATTCCTTGTTTATATTAGACCCTTCTTCAAAGTGTAAAGCTGCACTGGTTGGCCTACTGAGCTTCTTTTCCTCCCTTCCCTGATAGCATTCCTTGATTAATTTAACTGTTGATTACTTCTCCCGGATGAACTCTCTGAATTAGAAATGGTTAAGTATTTGGAGACTAGAAATTACTGCTACTACCCATCATTTTTGTTTCATTCATTTCATTGCTTTCCTGTATTTGGGGACAGATGTACATGGTGTTAATGAGCAGATCTGAGCATCTGATGAGGGAAGATAAGATATAACAACAGTTTGGTACAGAGCAAGTTAGATTCAGGTGTTTCTGTGTGTTTATCATCACACCAATGGTGTGAAAAGTTGGATGCAAACACCCAGCCATTATTCCATGAAACCTTTGTCTCCTGTACATGTGATCATGGCAAAAAAGGTAATCAATATTGGTTCTATCAGAAGTTTTATCTGATGCCATCTCTGAGTAATCATTAAATATTTAGGAAGAGTAAGACAGTACTGAATTGCTTCACACATCTGAAAAATGAACTGCATTCAGTGTAATACATTGAAAGAGACCACAGGAGTGTTGCACAGCACCTTGACTTTCCAAAGAATAGGTACTTCTATAGGTAACTATGAAAACAGATACAGAGATGAAGTTTCTTTAAGCTTTCTTTCAAGTTCGCAGAAGATTTTGATTAACTTGGAGCTTACCTTTATTTAAAGGTACAGCCCAAACACTGTATATATTTGCCAGTTCATGGCTAGTTAAATTTAATTGCATTACATTGCCACAAAACAAATGTAACAGCCTGGAGTACTGTGTCCACTGTGTTTATGTTAAAGGAAGCCCTGAGTTTGAACTGAAAGTCTTGTAGAAAAGGAATGATGATTCATTTTCTAGGGCAATTGCTCTTTTGAAAAACTTACATATATGTTCATACCTCTCTGTCATGACTCTGCCAATAGTTCTGGAAGGGTTTTTCCTGCAAGGACTGTGAAGTGCAGAAGAGTCCTGTTGCAACCACTCCTGAGTGTAAGCAAAGGCCTGTTCTGTTTACAGCATCAGGTTAAGGTGTAGTGTAGTTAACTGATGTTGTGATGATTTTGAGTAATTTTAAGAAGTTATTTGTGTTAAATTCTTCATGAAAATGTGAAGAGCTGGTAAGAAAGTACATTTGTTATAAGTGAACAACCTTGATTCATTAGGGCCCTATGTGTCAGTCTCTATGTACTAAAGGAGTCCAGATCCCTCAATGTGTTGACTAGTTGTTAATTGTTCTGGTTTGCCATATTTTCTGCATTATTCTAATCTTAGTATGAGTGGAATTGCATCCCATTTTACTTGACAGCAAAGACAAACATCAAGCTGTCCAGAAGACAGAGTGTCGTTTTATTCCTCTTTTGAAATTCTTGATGGGATGGGCACAACATCAGCAAACACTCAAGAAAAAACCTCCTGACCCTCCAATTATTCTTGCTGACATTTTTATAATAATTTCCTTTTCAAGAAATACTGAGTCCTTTGTGTCAGAACAAAAACAAAACTTAAAAAAAGCCCAAAAAACAACCTCTGACTTTACTGAATTATTATTTGGTCAGAACTTGAATTCTACAGAAGTCCTAATTTATATTAAATTAGTGCTCAGAATGTTATCTTTTCCCCACTAAAATTCTTAAAATTTAAGCAAAGCATATTATACTAGAACCATTATGTTAAAATGGCTGCTTATTATTGTTTTAAACCAAATGGTTTGGACCAGCTTTATTCCCAGTCTAGCATTAAATATCATGCATACCGATGCTGTGTATTGTGGTTACACATTTCAGAATGTTCCTTATGTGTACAGAATGGAGAAAAATCATATTACCATGTTATTCAACATGAAAAACTATAAAAGCTTGCAATTCAAATATGCCTTTTTGAGACAATTGAATTAACAGTTAGATTAAAATATAAATGAACTTGTTAAGTAATATCTTATTTTCAAAACCCATTTCCTCTTTATATTATTTACATAGGTGGCGTGTTTGACCAAGAGAATTGATATATTGTCCTCAATAGGGTAAATATCCACCGTGATTACTCCTTTAATTGCCAGAGCCATCTTTTTCCTTTCAAATAAAGCAGTATTTAAGAAAATAAGTCTATTATTTTTTCTCCAAGTACTGTGCTGTATCCATAAGATGAGCCTGTCCTTCCTGTTTCTGTGTGAAATCATAAAGCTTATACTCTGTGCCTACAGTAACTTTTTGCAAGTACAGTGTATTAAACCAGCCTCTCCCTCTGTGCCAGTGCCCTGTTAGACAGGAGGTTGCCAGGCTTTACTGACACCTGCTAACACCAAGCTGTGCACAATGGATCCTTTGGAGTTCATGGCTGAGTATTCTGATAACAAGATAAAAATAATGCCTGGTGTTAAAAACATCAGAGACTCAATTTAAACGGATGGAAAGGATGGTGTTTATTCACATTCCGAGGCACAAAACTGCCTATGTTCACTACACACTTTGGGTGCTTAATAACCTCAAGTCCCAATGAATTGGTTCTTGACAGTTATGAATGGTAGACTGGCTGCATTAAAGCAATGAGGGAGCTAACAGCAGGTTTGCAACTGCGTTTGAATAAATCATCAACCAAACATATAACAGCACTGTAACAGTAGGCCAAAACCTCTCCAGCCATGTGATTGCTAGTTGCCAGGAGACCATGAATCTTGGGCATTCTGAAAATATTGAAATAATTTTAGCTGTCTCAAATTTATAGAATCTCTGGAAAAATATAATACATTTAAATATATTAAAATATAACTACTTTGTCAAGGTACACGTAAAGCTTTTAGACAAAATATGGCTTTTTAACTAAAACAGGTTTTTTGCATATTGATTTGCTTTCTTTTGTATGATTTATAATGTATTTAGAAAGAATATTTGCAAAATGTGATGAAGTATTTAAAATCTCGACTGTAGTAACTCCATACCTCTAAGGAACACGTGCAAAATTATTGTTGGCTTCTTAGGTGTCCATCCAGCCATCTCTTTTTCTTACATAGTTAACTTGACCCTTTAAAGGGGTCCAGTGGAAGTCAAATGCACTGCTTTTTTGTTTAAATTTAATTGTATTAACAAACCTTTAAAAGCTGAGATCTTATACCCTGCTTGCAGTTCTGTTCCCTGCAAAAAACTGTCAGTGGTAAAAGCATCGCATCAAATCCGGTCTTTTTTGTCCCTTTCCTCAGATGGAACTTTGCCAGATGTGTATTTGTGCTATCCACAGATGCAATGTGTACAGGATAGGCCTCATTTCCAGTGGGATTTTAAGGCTGTCTTCTAATTCTGTGGATGCAATGTTGACCTTGATGGAACTGGATTACACAGACAGATATCTAGTCTGACGTGGCAGAGGCAAGAGTCAGAATGGCTCTTCACAGGCTGCTCACCTGGTTCACGAGCCACCTCCTCCAAAAGCAGCAATCAGTGCTCACACCAGAACTGCTGCACAGCTTGGGATAAGTGTGGGACACCTCAGAGACTGTTCAGAGCAAGTGAAAGATGGGCGTTTTCTCTTTTCTCATTCTGCCACAAGTTTTCTTTTTATGACTTTAGGCAGTTGCTTAGTTTTCCTGGTAAGAGGGAAGACTTCCCTTTCTCCCAACAGTCAGGAGAAAAAGTTACTCCCTGATTTTAAGGCTGTTGTATTTTGTGATTATAAGGCAACAATTAGTTGTTAACTTACACTAAAAGAAATAACAGGAAAAAAATCTGATTATTTATGAAGTATAAATTCATGCTGTATTTAAATTCTGCCTTAAATAGATGTAATGAATATACCAGTAGTATTGCTTTTGTAAACTGAAATATGCAGGCAGAAGAATTTCTTTCAGCACAACATGTTTTTGCAAGAGTTTAATCAACTGAGTTTTTTGGGTTTTTTAAAATAAGAATTCCCTTTCTGTAAGACAGCAACATCATGAAATAGGCACTAGGCAAAGCTTGTGAGAGAGAAATGAAGTGAGTGAAAACTAAGGGCATGTGAAGAACAGTCACTATCCAGCAACAGCAGCAAAACAGTTTCAATTTTCTGGATTATTAATTCAAATTCACACGCACATGCCAGTTAAAATTAAAGGCCTTTTTTTACAGCTCTAGTTTAAATTAAAGATTATATTCTGCTCCACAAGTCTGAATTAAATAGCTTATTTTGCACACCAAGCTCTCATTTTAAAGCTAATAAAGAAAAGACATAGCATGTACGTGCAAGCTTAAGACAGGAAGGGTCTAAATTACTACACCTGTTTCACTTGGGAGCTACTTTATTAGTGTTACAAAACTTGGCTTTCAATTTGGCAGTCAGAAGCACATTTAGAACAAGCATTTCTTTGTTTTGACAGAAAGGCTATGGTAAATGAATGACGTTTGAGCAAGGTGTGAAATGTGAAGGTACAAAATTAACTGGTAAGATAATTACTGTTCTAATTCTGCATAAACAAGCATTTTGAAAATCATTAATAGTTCAGGGAAATAATGTTAGTGATTAAATAAGGTGGTTTGCATCACTGAGCACAACTAAGCTGCTTTAATTACATTTGAAAGCAAGGGAAAGTAGCTAATTAAAATTAGCACAGGGTTCCTGAATGACCAGCATTGCATTGTTGCCCTAACCTGTTTAATTGCTTGTTTATTAATAATATGTCTTTATTTTCCCCTCTTCTGCATTTAGCAAAATTATTAAAGAAGCTAAAATGTGTAAAGAGAATCTATATATACTTATCAGAACATGCAATGCAGATGTAACCCAGGGAATTACTTCCAAGGCAAGCCAACATAATTCAAAAATTGCAACTTTTCTTTATATAAAGAATATTTTCTTCCTGAGTCACATTCCTATGTCAATCACGTCCATGGAGAAGAAAAATGGTCTTTGGCACAATTGCTGAATTGCAGCATTTTGTAGCTTTATTTGCTTTATTTTTAAAATCACTTGAATCACTAGCTAAAATATAGGTAATAAATCTAAGAGAAATCAATAATAAATTATGGAAAACATGAGGAAAATGTAATCTAAATTAGAAGAAAGCTTTGTATTTTCTCAGCCTTTTTTGAACACAACTTGTGCTACATTCAGCTACAATAGGTAGGTCTGTTCTGAGAAAAGACAAAACTCAGTATCCCAAGGTTTCCACCATATTTGCCTTTCAGTTAAGGAACATCTGTATTAGACATCTGACTTTCTCTTACTAGTCCCTCATGTGTTGTTTTAAGTTACACTTTATTAGCATAAACCTATAGGAAATACTTGGGAGAGGTGTTAATCTACACACTTGAAGCAAATATACAGTATAATACAATGAAGACAACTAAAAATAGAGTAAAATGCTAATTTATTTTTTCATATTTAGCCATAATCAAGTCAAGTTAAAGCAGACATAATGTTTTCCATGCTGATTTAGTATTTATAGTGTACCTCTGATGTGAAAGGCTCAGATGCATAATAATTTACATACATATACATTTTAAACAGTAAAAATTCATAAAAATGTGAAGTTCTATATGGAAAGGTAACAGATCCCCATGAAAGCAGGTTAAATCATGGGAATTATGCTTATGGAACTGATAAGCAATTAAAATAAGGAGTTAATTTTAACTTCATGAATAGTAGAGAATATTCAGCAGACAGTACATACATTATTTTATAGGTGCATATTTTTATGAACAAAGAGGAGGATTCTGCTCTGTATTATAGGATGGTAAAGAAAGATCCCAGTCACAGATTTTAGTGAGATTTTTCTGCTTCAAGTCTACACAAACTATGTGATCAACATTTTGAGCCATAGTATATGGCACCAACAACAAGGTTGTAGAGAGACAGTATTGCTGGATAGTGGTATAATATCCCCATCCAAGTGATTGTTGTGTCAAAGGGATACATGACAACTTTTTTAGTAATCAATGTGGTGTATAATTAATAGTGGCATTTCTTTGTGTTATGGCAATGGATAAATAGAATTTTGGTATTCTTCTCTAATTGCAAGATTCCCTGGCTTTTGTTAGGTCATGGTCATCACAATTATGATTAAAACCTTTCATTAACCTTTCCATAACCTATTTCCTCAAATTAATAGCTGTAAAATTGTAAAAGCCACAACCCCCCCACTATATAAAGAAGAGACTTGCAACATTTATTAGATATTATTCTCAGAAGTGATGCAAATTATTCTTCTTTTAATTTATAATAATACTATAACCACTTTTATTAATGTAGGGTTCTGGTAAAAGTGCTCTGATAGATTCAAGTTGCAACCAAGATTTTGCAGTCCCCAAAGGATCTGCTCTACCCCTCCTTAGTAATCCCCTTCTCCAGAGTTGGGGTGGATCCCCTCCTACCTGCCATAGTCCCCAGCAGTGTTTTCAGACCCGTGAGGAGTGTGGGCCTGCCTTCCTGTGCAGGAGCCTACTGCAGCACATCTCTGCTGCAGGGAGCGGAGCTCACAGGGGTGGCAGGGACAACATGGGAGGCTTTGCTCCTACACCCACCAGAGCCTTACTGTAGTTCAGCAGTCCCCACCCAATACATGACTTACCCAGCTACTGCTAATGGGAGCACGTTTTCTGCTCCTTGACACAAGGTGCCTTTTTCTTAATTTTCAGAATATTGATATGACATGTAAATAATATTGCTAAGAGACATTGCTAAGATGAGTGGTGAATGAAATTGTGGAAGATGTTTCCTAAAAAGAAGAAGTTCTCTGCTTTGGGGAGTTTGTGTTATTAAAGTATCTAAATAGGCCAAAATCCTTTAA
The DNA here is from genome assembly GCA_013396995.1 of Dicaeum eximium. NCBI lineage: Eukaryota > Metazoa > Chordata > Aves > Passeriformes > Dicaeidae > Dicaeum > Dicaeum eximium. Next base: position 821,763 of record VWZP01006607.1, read on the forward strand.
TTGTTTAACTCTGAAATATCCTGGAGTTGTAGTTGTAAGTGCTCTTAATCCTATTTATAGAAATAATCCCATTCACTTGCTCAAGGCACAGAGAAAACAGTGACTTGAACTAAGGTCTAGTACATCCATATCTAATGCTTTTACTGCTGGCCAAGACTGTCTTTCTTCCTCTGCAAGCCTGGGCTTCTTGATTTCCTTGTGTCTTCAGTGAGGACATGAGAGCATACTACAGCAAAAAGTGAGCCCTTTGTAGAACAATTTATTCCTCTGACATGTGCTAGCACTAGAAATACATTGTGATTGAATTGTATTGGTATGGAGAAAGGGCCAATCTTAAAATGGGATGAAAACCTGCAGGAGGCTTCAACCAATCAGATGTTTGCTTACAACCTAATAGAGGCAGAGAAAGAAATATTTGAAGCAAGACGATGTTACTGACTGATCTAGTGACAGACTTGCTTCTGGTATTTAGTGAGGGAAGCAAAACACTTCTAGCATATTCTGGAAGCCTTGCATGGTGCAGCATGGCTGCTAGGTGCTTGTAGCCGTCTGTTTTGTGGAAGTTGAGATTTGCAGGGCAACAGGGATTTGACTGTACTTTATGTATTTATAATGCAAATTTAAAATTAGAATGAAAACCAAATAACTCCTATATTTATACCCATAAACAATTAAGGATACTAATTTGTGTGGCATCTATCTTGACTTAGCATTAATGAAGAACGTTATCATCTTGCAGAACATCCCAACAGGGGAGTCACAAGAACTTAGTTGAGAGTGTTGGCAGTAACTGTGATCTGATTAACTGTGGCATTTCACTGTGCTATGGCAATAATGTTAAAGCAATGTGTTGAGAGGGTTTAATTGTTAAAACTGCCATTCTCATGCCCCTTTCCTTCATCATGGTCACTGCAATCATGACTGAAACCTGTCATTAACCTTCCTCAATTTAATTCAATGCTTTGAGCTAATAGCATTAAAACATGAGATGTACAAAATGTGTGTGCCATTTTACACAGTGAAGTGCCCCACCTCCCTGCTCTCTGTAGTTGGGGAAAAAGGTACAATACTTGCAGGCTTGTTGAAAGCATGTTTTAAAGGCATGATTTTGAGCACTCTGAAGAGGCAAGCTTGTAATCTAATTCATGGGTTTTTTGCCCCTTTTACAACACAGATAAGCACTGACAAATTGAGTTTTGTGCTGATGAAGGGTGTAAAACTGGCAAAACATTGTGCCACATATACTAAAGCTAGGTGAGAGATGAAATAAAAATTAATTGGAGCACACAGCACCATAAAGAGGTGGAAATCCCAATTCTGATGGGATAAGCAAATAACTATTGTCCAAACAACAACAAATGACACAAAACACCTTAAAAAGGCAGGCTCTCTGCAGCCAGCGACCTGCAGAGAAGCAGAAATTTGGAGAGCGATGAGCAAAATCTTGAACAGCAGTTTTTAGAGTAAACAGAGGTCAAATAAACAAATATGCTTTTTCTATCAACCAGTTTAGACTGGTCAAATGTCAGTAGAGTTAGTGGCATCTCATGTGGTCTTCATTGCTCCTTATGGTAAAACCTTTCTAGGTCATATAGCTGGTAATCTGAGTGCACCTGTCAGCAGTGTGAGCATAAATGATCTACCACTGGCCAATTTTTGTCAGTATTCTTAACACCTTTAATCCAGACTTCAGGTCTTGCAATGAAGCAGTGATGGTTCTGTAGCTCCATCGCCAGCCAGGAAAGGGAGGTGATTGTGCTTCTCTGCTCTGCACTGCTACATCCTCACCTCGAGGGCTGAGGGCAGTTTTGGCCACCGTGATGTAAGAAGATGATGAAGGTATTAGAGAGGGTCCAAAGGAGGGCAACAGAGGTGGTGAAGGACCTTGAGGGGCAGGCGTGTGAGGAGCAGCTGAGGGCACTGGGTCTGTTCTGGAGGAGCTGAGGGCAGAGCTTACTGCAGTCACAATTCCTCCTGAGGGGAAGAGCAGGGGCAGGCAGTGACCAGTGACAGGACTCAAGGAAGCAGCATGAAGATGTGTTAGGGGAGGTTTAGGTTGGATATCAGGAAAATTTTATTAGGTTGGACACTGGAACAGGCTCCTCAGCGCGGAGGTCACAGCACCAGCCTGGTGGAGTTCGAGGAGCCTTTGGACAAAGCTCTCAGGTGTATGGTGGGATTCTTGGGGCTGCCCTATGCAGAGCCAGTTGGACTTCAATGACCCTTGTGGGTTCCTTCCAGCTCAGGATAATCTATGATTCTATGATTCTATTTGTTTCCAAAAACTGGGAAGCAGAAATCCAGATTTTTTATATTTTTTAGTCTTTATAAGTTTTGCAATATATTGCAGGCCCAAAGTGATATATGATATATTCTGAAACAATGCTGCAACTGTATTTCAAATAAATATCATCTACTTCTGATCTGACTGTATTTCAAATAAATACAATCTACTTCTGATCTAGAGGGAAAAAAAGCACATAAATAAAATATCTCAATACAATCCTGTTTAAGTATGGTGAAGGTGACAGTGAAAGACAAGAATCTGTAAGTCTTTTGGACATGGTGGCTAATTGATATAAAACATATGGTTATATACAATGCCAGGAGTAGATTGTGTATGAATGCCCAGGTTAAAACAACACTTTTTAAAAGCCAGCTGTTAAACAGCTGGCAGCCTATAGCTGCCTCGCCTTCTCACAGATCCATACAGGGCCATATCAACCTGTGATTTCAGAGCTGCAGAAATAAAAGGTAATATTGGGCATCCAGTACTAGAACGATCTAGAAAGAATGACATGTATTCTAGGTAAGGCAAGTGAGTATGAATCACTCGTGGAATTCTGTTCCTTAGTTTGGCAACCAACTCAATACTCACCTGAGTTCCCAAGCTGAGACCTAATGACATAATAAAAAAATCTCATCCTCTGACTCATGATCCTAATTTGTTCCATTTGTAAGCTGAGCAGAATTAGCTGAGGGTGAAAAAAAGTCATATCCTCATTTCAAGGAGGACCTGTTAAACTGTTTGCAGTATGTAAGCATAACAAGTTCATGCATTGCTATTTTCATGACATAAGGTTGTGAGAGTCAAATCAGACTGCATCATCTAACAAGTTTCCTTTCAGTGGAGAGAATCTAACGAAACAAACATGAATGGATTTTGAGACTGATACTCATAACTTCCTCTCGTATAAATGTGATGGGGCAAATGGAAAAACCATTACTTTATTTGGTCTGGATTTTATTCATAGAGAAAAGAATTAAACCCCTCAAACATTATGGAAACTGCCACACTCATAACAACTGTGCCCTGTTTCTACCATAACTAGTTTACAGGAATTATCTGTGTAAGGTAAAAAATCAGTGCATACCATGTGATAGTATCACTTAACTCTCACTGGTTTTCAATCAAAAAATGTCCAATCTAAATAAATTAAAGACAATTTGAGGATGGTGCTTAGAATGCCTGTCAGAAGAAAATAACAAGTCATCATGACTTATAAATCAATCAAAATTAAAAAGTTCATCATCTAGAAGGCACAACAATTGTCAATGCAATCTGCATAAATGACTGGAGAAAAGTTAGTGCTCTAGTAAGTAACATCAGTAGAACTGCTTTCATAGAGAATCAAAGAATGAGAGAAGTATCACCTGAGCAGAGTAACAGGCAGGCTCAAATGAGAAAAACCACATGAAACCCTGCCATTTTTGATGACTTCTCACTTAATGGATTGAGTACACAGTAAGCACAGAAACAGCAAGCACATGTTGACTGATCTGCATACCAGAGCCTAGTAGATAATTTCTAGTAGATAATTTCTATATTAAAATTTGAGTTACCTTTTTTGTGTTCTAGATGTTAACAGTTTGTGTCTGAGAGGTGATTTTAATCACTGTTTTCTCTCTAGTCTGTTGCCTAGCACTTATACCTAATCTTACACTTTTGGAGATTGTTGGTCAAGCTCCTATAATATTAAGCAATTACTAGAGATTTCTCAGAGTACTAAGTTGTACTAAGTTGTTTTAATTAACATCGTATATGTCAAATCCATTTGTGACAGTCGATTTTTGTGGCCATCTGCCTACCAGTAGATGTTTTTGTACACAGCCTACCAGCCCATCTTAAAACCCAATGAAAAAGAAATTATTGTTTAGCATTCAAGCCTATTGACCCTTTTAGATTTTCTACTTGTTTCTGTAACAGTAGCAGGAACAGAAAACTTGTGGGTTTTTTTCCATAGAACTATAGTGGCGTGAGTTGGACATGTCTGTTCTGAAATCACCTGGCTTTGGGGCATTAATAGGACCTTTAACATTGTTATTTGTGTTTAGTTTTACATAGCATTGGAATGTTACCTTGCCTTAAGCTGTGGAAGTCACTGCTATCCTTTCCAGTAGCACTTTTTAGCACCCCCTCCTTGACTTCATAATCCTCAAAAATGCCAAACTTGGAAATCTGCTTCTGGCAGAACAAGATCTCCTCTTCATCTTTGTGGTCACGTTCCAGGCTTTTGTTCAGTCAGAAGTTTGGTTTGGATTTATGTTCAGTATGTCTACTTGAATATTCAAAAAATCATCAGCTAGTCTAATTTGTTTTTTTTAAAGTCATGTAAAAGACTGATTTGCTTTGACAGGTGGATCAGAAACAGAATTGTAGCTATTTTATCTGGACCTAATTAAACAACCTTCATTACTGGCAGGTATGTGCTCATGATGACTAGAAATTAGCTTGATTGGAATTAAAACTCAAAATATAAGGCATTGAATTGACTTGTTTTTGAAAAATACACGGTTTAAAAATATATCTGTGAAGTACATTTTTAAATATGGCAAGTGCGTGTCTAAATTTTAAATCATGCCCAATTCCACTTTGTATTTTGTGTTAATGACACTTGTCACAGGTATTCATGAGGATATTGCCAACACATATAAAATGGCACCACACTAGTTCAGAATTACGAGGCTTTAATAAAACATTAGGAACAGTCCTTTTTTCTTCTTGCAGGCACAGAAATTCTGCAGTATTTTGTGTGGTGCATTTGGGATGAATTTCAGTCATGCAAATGAGGCCAGCATGAGACAGGTGCAGTGCTTGTGCCCTCAGAAAGGGGTTTAGTGGATCTTGAAGTAGCGCACGTATGTTGGTCCTGTTTGCCTTCAAAAGGATGCAACCACCCATTACCTCTCCAGCCTGTGGAATGGATGTCACAGCTCCTCAGTGTCAGTGGAATGGCACACTCATGTCATTAAATCCCACAATAAGTTCTCTTTGTCCAATTTGCCTTGTCCTGTGGTGAATCCAGGAATAAATGCTTAGTAAATCTCCCAGTAGCCCTGACTGTGCACCCAGTCCAATATGCTGCCTCAGGGTTTCAACACCTACTTTAAAATCACCTAAGTGTACACATGCAGATGAAATATCAGATTGCATATTGCACTGTTCTATATTGCACTTCTATATCACAGTCTTCTATGGCTGCTCTGATTATGGAGAGTTTAGGGCTTGGCATCTTGGAAGAGATTTTTTCAGAGAAATTGAAGGAACTACTCTGAGGAACTACTAAGCAGCTGGTTCAACAGCCTTTGGTGTGGATATTACATAGCTGTAAAGAACATTTCACAGAGAAGAAGCCAAGTAAGTAAATACAGCTTTCTTTAAAATAAAAATTATAGAGGAATAAAATTGTGTGTTCCAAATGGAAAAATGTTTATATCAGTTTCTGAACCTAAAATGCTGCAAGGTATTTTTAAAAGTCCAAATTATATTTCTGTGAGTAATTTTCTATTCTTCCTATAGATAACAGGTGTAAAAAAATCCTGTATTAGAAAGGCAGCTTCTTGGGACAGGATATCTGGTAAAGTTCAAGCTATTCTGGTTATTGTCAACACTGATACAAGAATAGAATATTCTGCCTTTCAGCATCAGATGGTGACATCTATAAGACAAGGACTGCATTTTGCTAATTATACCCTTTAAACTGTGTCATGTAGGGGATGCAGCACTCATGATATTTACATGAACAGGATATCTGTCCTTCTGAAGGACAAAAGTACGTAGATGCAAATCCTTAGGTTCTCTTTACTTAAGGACAGGCATAAAACATGACCATGGAATCAAACATTAGCTCTTTGAATCCATAGTGCAGTTCTGCTGGATAAAAACAGGTCTATTTTACCAGTTTAGGATTGAACTGTTACTAATTTAACAACTGGTGATGTGTTTGGACTTTGGAATTTCCACAATATGTGTAATTTCATGTCCCAGGATGAGAGTACTTAATAATGGAATAGATTACATTTTAAATCAAAGATGAAAACAACTAAAACATAGGAACTGCTTTCTCAGCCAATGGCTACACTGTCAGAATACCTCAATGAACTGAAATTCTGCTGTTGTTTCTGCCTCTTTCACAAGAAGAGCTTTTTACTTGTGTAAGGTGAGTGCACATATGAGTCCAAAACTGTTGAGTAAGTCCTGTTAACACATCAATTTTTCTGTGTAGCTTCTTATGTTTGAAAATAGAAAAGATCTTGAAACTTGAAACAAAAGCTCTTTATAGGACTATCTGAAGAGCAGTGTATAAACTGCAAATTATTTCTCCTCAGAAGACTTTTGGATTGGGAAAGTCCAGCAACTGCCATCAGTAAAAATTATCTGTGGATGAAATACCACTTTGGAACATGTTTCTGTAAGGCACTATCAACAAATGCAAAATGAGAGTTGGCAACAATGTGCTGATCTAGACAAGAGCCTTGGGTTTTGTTTTTGTCTCTGTTGCTGGATGAGTCAGGGAGTTTGTGCCATCTGTGTGGTTCTGTCTGCTGTCAGTACAAATGGGAGTGCTCCCTGCTTGCTTTTCTAATGTGCTTTGAGATCTCTGTGTGTGCTCTAAGGATCATTTTCACACAGTGACAGTAAGAAGCAACAACACCTACTCTGGAATGCACATTTTCCCCATAGTTTATTGGAAACTTAATGTGCCTACACATCCTTGCTGGGCTGTGAAGAAAGGTATTTGACATAACATTTTACTGAGTTAACTTACAAGCCTGGTCTTTGTGCAATCACTCCTGTTTGTTTGCAAAACTCCTGTGCGTTAATTGTATTCTCTATCACACCGGTCAGTGTCTGTGAACCTTATTCAGTAATGCTTGTGCACTAGTTAACAGGGAATTAATTTAGGAATGGAAGTGAAGCAAACCAGCAAAGAGTGTACATATCATTAGGTTCATCTCTCTGATGTTTCTTTTCCCATATGCATTTGGCTAACTGTACTAGGCTATGATCAATGTACAGACCATGAAAACAGACAAAACCAGCTGAAAAAGCAGGTTTCCTCTTTAAGAAAAAGGAAAAACTTTCCAATTGATTTAGTGCTTCATAAATTAGCCTAGGGACACCTTTAAATTGTGGTCTTATTATGCATACAGGATTCTACTCACCTAACAATTTTGCTATTCAATTAAAAAAAATGTTTTGAATAGCAACCAAACATGCCATAAAAATACACTATCCACACTCTGCAAAGAGTGAAAATGTAAATGAATGGATAGAAAATGTCGCCAGTATGATTTCTTTCTTGTTGACTTTACAATTTAATTTTTCATTGGAAAAAAAAGATGTACTGGGAAATAGAATGCATGATCTACAAGTAGGAGTTTAGGAAGTCATTATATACCCATTAGTTATGTGCATTTATTAAATCTGTCTGGTAAAATTAAGGAAGCTAAAATTTTATGTATTTATTTCTATCTGGTGTACCTTGTATATCTTGTATGACAGTGAGCATTTAAGATACGCAAATTAACTGATCGTATCAAAGAGCAGAAGCTGTGAACAGGGAAGGATATGCCCACTGAAGAAACTCTCCTGAGATTCTATAGCTGTGGTCCCTGGGTGAATTTGGGATATTATCAATTTTCATTTAAGGATCAAAGTCTTTTATGACTATCTTTGAAAAACTATAGGACGCCTAAACAACTACTTTCTCAGTATTTTTGTTCAAGCGCTAGGAAATCCTTCAGACTGCCCTGGAAAGGAGCAGTTCCAGTCTGCAGTTCCAGTGCTTGGCCAATGCACAGCCCTAAGGGCCTTTACTATGGCTGTAAGGCCAGATATTCATCCCCAAGGCACACAATGGTGGGAATATTTATTTACTTAGATATTATCTTAATCAAAGCAAAGCCACAAGAGCTTCTTAGACTGCATATCTTGGCCTGAGACTATCCAGTAAGAGCCCTAGGGTTTTTAGTAAGTATCTAAAACCTTCTTACATTAACCAGTTCTCCCAGTTTAGACTTACAAATATTCATGGCAGATGTCAGGATTTGCATCTTAAATTTTTACTGGTCAAAAAAGTAATACAGATAGATGGAGGGAATAATGTATTTTTATTTTATTCCTTTCCCATAGGAAAGGGAATTGGAGACTTCTGCCAGTAAGGCTTTTTCCTTTCAGTGTGTCTGCTTTTTATTATTGTAACATCCAAATGAGCACAAGGAAATGGAAAGCAATGGACAAGTAAGCATTTGTTTGTTCACACCCCACTTAGTTCACTCTGACATGGTGAAATATGCATTCATGAAGGCTAGAACTCAATTTCTTTTAAAAGAATGCTCCAAAGATCCTATGGATGGATGCCTCAGTCTCGCCTTGGTCATCTGTCTAAAGATTTGGTAAAAAGGGTATTCTGAGCATAGATGTGAAAGTTTCAGTTTAGAAAAAAAGTATCAGTGAGGTTCCAGAGAATGCAGCACAGGTTCTGTCACACATTGTCCCTGGCTCTGTGGGCTAGAAAGAATCAAATTAGAGTGACCATGATAATGAGGCTGATGTCATAACTGCACAGAGATATTGCCAAAGCTGGAAAGAGTCTCCAAATGTTTCATATATTCCAGTGGGAATAAAATGGTTGTATGCTTTCTGGTGTGTATTATCAGCAGCAATAAGGATCGGGTTCAAAACCCAAATGATTCCTCTGGAAATCAGCAAATCCATCAATCTGAGCCTTCTCTAAATAAAGAGGGGGAAGACCACAGCATTATTTAAAAGAACCTTTGAAAGAAAGAAGTTTTACTTTTAGCAGATACTGCCTTGGTTTACGTGAATAGTAGGTTAAAAAACTACCCCATACTCCTAGAAGTGCATTCTTTGGACTTTTGGACATTTTTTGAAGCTGCCTATGTAGAATGAGAAGATGGCAAATGATCAACAAATTATTGTTGATACCCTATTTCCTGTATACCCTTCCCTTCCTTTTATGTATTTCTTGTGCAGTTCATCTATGATTGATTAAGGCAGGAGGTTTACAAGTGAAGTTTCAACCCTGGTTTATAGGTTTTATAGCATCTAAAGGAAAGTGTTCCCTATCCTCTTAATTCCTTAAGTTTTCATGCATCTCTGGGGTGCTACTGCCTTTGGTTGGGATGGCCAGTGTAGGTATGCAGCTGATAGCCTTGCTCTCGTTATGCAGAGTGTGTCTTGCTGTTGTTGCTGCTCTTCTGTGCCTTCCTCCTGATGCTGCTTCTGCTTGGCTCTTATGCCTTGTGGTCCCAGTAAAAGGCTGCTGTGTGGCATCATCAGAATGATACAGGGGAAACTTGGTGTGAAATAATTAATAATTGGGTCTTAGGGGTTGTTCTGGCTGCCAGCCTGAACACATTCCTCCTCTTTCTTTGTCTCAAAGAATGTTTAAGCAATTTAAAGAAAATAGAACAGCTTCAATGAGCACTGCTGAGAAGGACTTGCCTCTGAGGATCTTATCTTATGAGGATCCTGCGAGGAGGGAGACCTGAGTTCAGCAATTACTGCAAATCACACAGGGCAATCGACAGCGTGTCCTGTGTATTACAGCAATGTCTAGATTTCCTGGGCTGAGTGGCAGCAACACAGAGCCTCCAGCTTGCTGGGTGGGCTGGGCAGTGCTGTACACACAGCTATCTGATGAACTCTTTTGAGATGATGGACAGGTGTCTAATTTTTGAAGGCTGTCAGGTCCAGGTGTGGATCAGTCACCAAACTGCTTCACATGGTCCTGTTTAAGCAGTTTCCAACCTTGTTACCGGTAGAAATTTCGGGGCTTTTTTGAAGGTATTGCAACAGAACACTGATTTTCAAGAATCCCAGTGGTGCTTAGAGAATGTATTTAAGCATCTAAATCACTTTTATGCTCAGGCTGTGATTCCAATAAGGAAGTAAGAGCTTCCTGGTTTTACCTAATGTCTACCTGGCAGCCTGAAAACACTGTCATGCTCCTCAAGAGGTCTCATCACTAAGAGATGCAGAATTGAAAGGAATACAAGTTTCTTGCTTCTACCTCTTTTTGTAAGGTCTAAGCTGGCTATGAGACATAGACCAAAGGATTTCTCTGAATTAATTCCTCGTTCAAGTTCTATAGCTGTGACAAAGCTAGAAGGATTTTAGGATAGCATGCAAACCATTCTGCTTTGCTCTGAATGACCAGCACTGTGATGCTGAGTTACCAGAGGGACAGAAAACAGGATTCCAATAATGCAAATTCTCTCTGAAAAGGACTCTGAGGAAGGTACATCAGCTGTATGTATTAGGTTTGTGGTGATATTTTTAGGATGTGGAATAAAGTTTAAAAAACAATTTGGGAGTGTTCTCCAAAGATAATTGACTATTTAGTAAACAAGGAATAAAAAGGTCTTCTGCCATTGTACAGACACAAGACTTATTGCTGGCAATGGTATGAACTTCTTTAGTTGTAAGAATAAACTTCAGCACACAGCAGTGAATTTTACTTTTTTTGCATGTGTAGAAAGCAATTTGATCTTTTGATTGTACAAACACAAGGGAGATTCTCTAGACAGAGATCATATGAGGTAAGTACATATGGTGTGAACCCTGTGGTTGGAGCCTCAGGGGTGCCAGAGTAGCATTCAGACACTTGGAAGAAGCCAAACTTTTCCAGTGTAGTATTTGATGTTATTCAGTCACTGACTAACACATAATGACTCCCAAGGCACAAGGAGTATTAGCTCTGTTTGCTGCAGTTCATTGGACAAATTCTGAGAGAACTTTCCATGTGATGGTTTGAAAGTAGACATGACTAAACTAAAAAATAACCTTTCTCTCCATTTGGTGCAACTATAGCCCTAAATTCCTTCTCCTGTAATACAACCAAGCAAAATAATGGTGCTGAATATTGAACAAGTCTACCTTCAGAACCACGTGTAACTAATTTGCATCCCAAATACTTGACTAAGTCTTTGCAGGTAATTGGTAGTTGGGTAATCTGCCTATTCATTTCTTCATTTCTAGCTATCTCTAGTTAATAATCAATAGTATTTTTTTCTAATGAAGAAATGGAATTGACATCCTGGCCTTTGTGCAGTGTTAAAATAACATTGATCGTTATCATTATCATATGTCCTTGATACACTGTGTAAGGGCAAGAATATCAGTCTTACAGTACAGGGACACTTAATAAACTGGGATAAATAATTGTGATTGGTCAAAGAGGTATTCATGGTTTTCTGGGCAAAGATGTGTGGGAGAGAATTAATAAAATGTTGTATATTAGTTCTATCTCGAAATCTAAATGGAAGACAGTCTCTCTAAAGATATATGAAAGATGCATGAAGACACATGAAAGCTCTCTATTTCAGAGTCGAGCTGGAGACGGGGTTATGTTTCTCCTCATTGTATTGAACATCTCCAAAGTAAAGATCTCTCTTACTCTGTAGTTGGATACTCCCACTGGTCATTCCTCCTTTCTGTGAGGAAGGTGAGCCCTAACCAGTTTCAGTGAGGGAGGAAGTCTGTGGCTAGCACATCAAATATAGTAACTCAGGGGTTTTTTTTTAATTTCACTCTTTTTTGTTACTTTCCTTCCACTATCAGTAGAGCTTCAAAACGTTTATGTATTGCAGGAGCCCCCTTTTTCCTGAGAGAAATCAAAATATTAATTGTGTCTTCTTGGACTCTTTAAGTAGAATTTGAGAATCATTTTTCATTAATGGCGTACTACAGGCCAGAGCACAGTCTATATTTGGATCTCTTGACTAAGGTACAATGTCTAATTTAAAAAAATAATGGTACTGTAGATCTTATTTTACTATTCTTCTATAATAATAAGATTTTTTTTTTTGCTTCCAGAATTTATATTCTGCTATTAAATAAGGAAAATCTTTTGTACAGTAGGTGTAAAATTACATCTCTGTCAAACCATTATTTAAAAAAAAAAAAATCAGTGGTCCCATGTTAACATTAAAAATCAGAAATGAGTTACTTATAAAATGTCTACTGCAAGATGATGGTGCCTGCTGGCAAGTCTTCCACACCAACCTACAGAAACCCTGAGTTTGTTTGGTGCTGCAGGCTTGGTTATGGTTGACATTTCTGTGTTTTGACTGTCAATTTCAAAAGCGAGGTTTGTGGAAATGGCATTAAAACGAGGGCTTCTGAATTTTGTTGGAAGAGGTTATGGGAACTCATACCTTTGCTCTGGAAAAGAAACACAATCTCCACGTACCATTTGTTTTGTATCTATAAATACACCCATGTTCACAGAGGGATTTGTACATTTTTGCTTGTGAATATAGAGCCATGTTTGTAATTATACCCAGCTGCATTATACAGGTTGTGACCCCCAGGGTAAGCAGAGTGTGGGTCCAACATGGCCCGACACAGGCCATGGCAGCCTGGCCCAGGAGATGCTGCTTTTTGAGATCCCTAAACCACGGTATGACATTTTAAATTTATGTTCAGTCATTTCTATATGTACAAAAAAATACAGCTTGCTCTTTAAAACTCTTAAAGTGTTTTTCATTAAGCATGCACCAGAGCATTTTGTGTGTGAGCTGAGTTAGCCTTATGATAGCCTGCATACGTGTCCCCACATGCATGTGGTGCTCCCTTGCAGAAAAGAGCTACAGTAGCTGTCCCTTTGTTTGTCATAAGAAGGACAGATTCCTAAATAATTGTCACTATGTTATTTTAAGACTCCCAAATATTCCATTTGTAGCTTAAATATTTTATAAAAGTTTGTACACGTGGAAAGTGTTTTAAGTGTAAAACAGAAAACATTTTGGTTTTCAGAAGTGAATAAATAACAAGACTCTTAGCACTTTGTTCTGAGTCTTCTCAATGCTATTTGTAAGTGGAGTGGGAGCAGCTATTATTATCCTTATAAATATTTGGCACTACATGGCCTTAATATGCAATCGTGTCTGTTCAAAGAATGTCTAGTGAACAAAGGAACTGGTCTCAGGGCATGAATGTTATCCTGAAGCAACTAAAGGATACAAGCCTTGTCACTTCTTGTCTCCTTTTCATTAAGAAAATCATGTGGTTTAGCTTTAGGGGGGTGGTGATGAATCAACCATGTGACTAAAGGCAGGTGGCCATCTTAAAGCTCTTATCCTTAGTAAAAATGAGAATTAAAAGGAGGGGATGGCAGAGTGAGGGAGTGGGGGAGGAGTTCAGCTCCATAAAATGTTCAGTCACTGGGCTGCCAAGAAGTAAATATTTTTACAAATATATTATTTACTACAAGGGAAGGTTTTCCCAGAGAGGCAGATAAATGTGCTTGCTATGGGAGCTTTATGGCCACTACAGGCCCAACTGTCATTCCTTCGGTACTTCCTGTCAGTCCGACTAAACTCTGTCATCCTTCAACCCAGTTTAAATTAACAGGTAATTTGTAAATGTCACTTCAGGTTAGGCCGCTCATTTTGTTTCTACTCTACCAATGCAAAGTCTAGGACTAATTTTTCTTGTCTTCTTTTAATAGGATTTTCATTTATAAATAGAATTATGTTCTGAAAATAAATTACAGTAAGTGATGCACAGAACTGGTAGCAGCAGCACTTTCATAGAATTTCAAGCACCTACATCAGAAGAGATTAATAAAAACACTTCAAAGGCTAAATTCTATTTAAGCAGAAGACAGCTTTTGGTTAATATTTAATCTGAGTAACTGAGATCTTGGTTGAAAATATGATTTTTTAATATCTAAATTAATTTGCAAAACAAAACCATTAATTTTGCCTGAGAGCTTTCATAATGTAAAAGTTTCAGTAATTTATTTGAAAAAAAAAAGTAATTCTTAAGTAAAAGTCCCTATTTTAATATGGAATTTATTTCTAATGCAATATATTTGATCAGCAATACTGCTTTAAGTCTATACTTTTTTAATGATTGCTAATGTGCTGTATTGAATAAGAAAAAGAATCAGACTTTTCATGAGAGTTTTAGTTTGTAAAGGAGATGTCTTTTAGGTTAAGTATAAACAAATAGACATCACCCATCTCTTAAAGGTAGCATACTGAAAGAAGTACAATTTCACTATAATATAGGCATACATGGTAGGAGACAGTGTAGTATTTTTCACTGAATGCCTTTTGAAGCGTTGTAGTTACAGCACATGCTTTTCTTGTTCACCTCCTGGCAATGTCATACCCAAGTGAGCTGGGGGAGCTGTTTGCAGGGTGAGAATCCTGTGCCTTCCTTCTGCTTTCTGGTTCTACAAGGCATTTCCTGTTCCTCCTACTCCTCAAGGAAACCTTGCATCTTTCCAGCAGAAGGAGAGACTCAGTTCATGTGTCGAAGGGAATCTCGACACCTTCTGTTCCTTGTAAAAGTTGTCCAGGCTTGGCAGAGGCTTGACTGCTCCTCATAGCAAAAGGCTTTGTCTAATCCCCTCTGTTGGCTTCAGTAGTAGCCAAACTCAGCTGTGGGGAGTGCAGCCGAAATCCAGTTCCTTTCTTTCACTGACCTCTCCCCATGTTCATTATATGCTCTTCTGTTGTCATCCCATTCATGTCTATTCTGCACTCCCAGCCCTGTTCTTGTATTTTTCCTCTCACCATTTACAATAAGACATTTATCTGGATTTATTGTGACTCTTTTCTTTCTTGTTGATGATGTTTCTGATCTCTTCTAGCAAGTCTCTTTTGATAGTGTGTCAGCACCCAAAGTGTTCTGCAGTAGTTGCACAGATGTTTTGTAGGAGTTACAAAATAGCTGAGGTATCTGGAAGACAAAGGTATTCACTGTGCATAGTGAAGGAGTAGCAAGGATTCTTTTCAGCAACATAGTGTGAAGACATTCAAGAACCATGGCAAAAACTTTTGGCACTGAGCCACTGCTGATGAGTGATTACATTGGCTGCTGGTCTGGTAATTAACATATAAGGGATATCGACATGGGAGATTGCAATATAATGTGACACAAGCAAACTAACACTTCCTAAAATGTTAGATCCTTTAAGCTGGCTGCACTGCAACTGTGCTTTAAGCCTCATGCAGACAACATCTGTATTATTTAAAATCTCATGTCTGGATCCTAGGTAAATCTGGAAGTCCATCGTAAATCTATTTAGACTCTTATTGTAAAGGTTACTTCAGGTGTTTTTAAAATTACATTTTTAGTGACATTAGCAGTATTACAGTCCAGTATCAAATACTGAAAAAGCAATTTTTATTGTGTATTACTACTGACCTATTATAAGAAACATAACTTTTCTATGTAAATATTAATTGTTTTGATTAAACATTAAAGATCTTACTTTATTTTGAATGTTAAATCAGCATCCATGCAAGAAGATCTAGGACTTGAAAAGAGAGCCCTGATGTATTAAATACTAATACCTAATACCTCCACCCTGATTCCTGATAATTAGTAGGAATGCATGGTTCGTTGGAATATCACTCTTTTTTTCTTGCGCTTTAGTGGATTTTAGCTGTAAAAGCAGCATCAGTACAATTTTCCACATAAGTTACCTTAACATGTTTTCACATACTGATCAGTTCAGACTTGTTACATTTCCCCACTGTGTAACACCCAAAACATTTTGTGGTGAAGCAGCAGTAAACTTGGATCTTCTCTGTATGGTTAAAGTGAATCAATACAAAGGAGAAGGATGAAACTTAGCAAATTGACCTTTATGTGAACCAGCTGCTGGTGTTCATGAAATTTGAACTAAGACTCAGTTTTAGGAACACTGTGAAAGAGCTAATATTCTGAAATGCTGACAAAAAGGAATCCACTGTGAAATGAATGCCTGTCTCCTGTCTGACTATCAAAATTAAAGCAGAGAAGTAGAAATTTATTGCCACCTGTCCCAGAGACAAATATGCGAGATAGATGTGCACTGCTTTCTCCAGGATGACATCTGGAGGAGTGTGGTGGGTTGACCTTGGCTAGAAGCCAGGTGCCCTCCAAGCCATTCTATCACTCCCCTCCTCAGTAGGACAGGGTGGAGGAAAATAAGAAAGGAGAAAATAATATGGAAAAAACCTCCCATGTCAAGATAAAGGCAGTTTAATAAAGAAAAAAAAAAAAGGCCATGTGCAGAAGCAGAGGAAAACAAAAGATTTATTCTCTACTTTCAATCAGCAGGTGATGTCCAGACCCTTCCCAGGAAGCAGGGCTCCAGTACACATAGTATTTGCTCTGGAAGAGAAATATCATAATAACGGGTGCCCCCCACTTTCTTAGCTTTCATTGCTTTTATTGCTAAGCAGGCTTCATAAGGTTTGGAATATCCCTTTGGTCAGTCTGGGTCAGCTGCCCTGCCTGTGTCTGCTCCAAGATCTTACACACCTCCTGCCTGCTGCTGAGGTGGTAATGTTGGAGAGACAGCTGTGACACTGTGCCAGCAGAGCTCAGCAGTAGGCAAAAGTCTGGTGTGTTACCTTTCTAGCAACCCATGCAAAGCTCAGCACTGGGAGGGCAGCTATGGGAAAATTGTCTCTTTCTCAGCCAGACCCAATACAAGGAGCACTTACTGACTATCAAAGTTATTGCAAGAAGAATTGCTCTGTCAGTTGCCCTAATTCCAAGAGCCCTTGGATGTAGTTGGCAGTATTTCTAATTGTACACAAATATTGAATCTTTGTTAGCTGCAGTCCTCCATTTTAAAGAGAGGAGATAGAGCAAAAATTTCAAACATTATCCTTGTAATTTAAGTCATTTAATATATTACATTTTTTGTGTCTGAATTTTTCTTTCTGTGATAAATTCTCTAGATTGATATGTCTCTTAATGCAGATTTGACTCTTCCCAACAATCACATCATTCAACCTTAGCGGTTGTTTTTCACATGTGGTTCCCTTTTGCAAAATCAGATCTCATTTTATGAGTTGCAATTTGTTGACTGGCCCCTAACTAAGAGCTAGAGTTGAAGGTGGATTTTTTACCTAGAAAGTAATAAGACATCCACTATCTCAGCATCAATCTAGCTGTATCTTGGGGCATATAGAGGGGCACATCACATACTAATGTCTATGCAAATCAAAGGTTGTGATATCTGAATTTGGGATTTTTTAAGCACAGCATAGCACAATGTGTTGTAGTGACTATTTTCTATATAAGTAAACCTTCTATATGATACATCAGTCTTTTAAATATAAATTACTTTAAATTTAATCTCATGCTTCAGAGTATGTACCCAGTTTTCCAACACTGATTTTTGGCATGTTAGTTTCTGGGATCCAAAGAGAATCCTTCTAGGCTGTTTTAAATCATGCTTGAAGGAAGCAGTTATTCCACGCTAAGTAAAACATAGGCTGAGATTCTCTCCAGTTTGCTCTCTAGTCTCAGGCAGATTTGAGGTGTTATGTTTAGCAAATAGCAAACAGTTGAGACAGATGAGGGCAATCTTCCTCAAAGCTGTTGCGTTAGACTGAGACAAGACTGCATCCATGTACAAATGAAAAGTTTATCTTTGCAAGCAGCAATGCTATAGTTTGACTATTTTTCAATTAAAGTTGGATTCCATAGTGCACTGAATCTGTCACAGTGAAAAATGTAGGCTGATTGTTAATAATACTGCTCTATAATTATTGCTATTATACAGTCCAGATACTTCATGAGGGCATGATCCCCTGATTCTATTTGGTTTTATACAGACCGCAGAAGAAGCAATTCCTGAGCTCTAAGGTTGGTAAGCTAAGTATAAGACTCGTGCAAGTAGATGCAAGAAGCTTTTCTGTTGTGGCTCTTGATGTTGCTGAAACTAATCTGTCACAGTGAGAGCTGTCCCCTTTTAGCCTTAACATCGCATGCTCATTCTCGTGTTTTGACATGTCAGGTGTTGAATGACTAAGAGTGAGCTTTTTTGTTAAAGAAGGTGGTTTTCAATATTTAAAAAAAGCCTTTTAAAATATTTTCTTGAATTTATACAGGGTTTAATAAAAACTTCAACACATGATTATTAAAATAGATTGCCTTCTTTAAAACAGAAAAATTAAAAAAACCTCCACAAAATACTTTTAATGTAATTTTAGAGTGAAATAATTACTTGGAGGTGTCTGTGGTATGAAATTCAGAACCTTTTTCCCAGGGATATATAATTATGGACTGAAGAGAACAAGAAATTGATGTGGACAGGTGTTCTCCCACAGCATCATCCCCCTTAGTGGACTGATGACAAGTGAATACTTGTAGTGGGAGACAAAATTCAAGTTTCAGTGTTTCTTTTCTGGCCAGATGGCTCATAAGGGTGTAAAACATATATCTTTTTCTGGCCATCCATCTATTTGCCAGAAACACATGTTTGGCACTCTTACTGTCTTAGTCACAACCTAGACAGTAAGGACCCACTAGAAGACCCCTTTTTGATGCTAGTTGAAATATTTAGATTGAAAAATTTAATTTCATTTTAGAATTCCGCTGAAATTTTTCTGCTATTCAAGAGAACAAAATGAGGGAAACACAGTGCTTTGTCTGTATTCATTAAGTTATTGAGACTTATAGTGTTCCTATAGTACAGTGTTACAGAGAATCACTGGAGCTCCCATGCAAGAGCAAGGACTGGCCATTTGGCAGCAGTGACAAGCCTGTCAGGGCACGGCTTTCACTATTGTCAGGAAGGAAGTGTGAAAGTTTGGCTAACTAATCAGCTGCTATTAAAATTTCAGTCAGTTTTTGCTTGCTTGCTTGCTCCAGGGAGAGTTGTTAGATTTCAGCAGCTAAATTTGCCAATTTTGCAGATTTTTAAATTTCTTTTTTCTCTGGCAAGATTTAGTCTCTGGCTTCTGGATTGCATCACTGAGTGTGGGGGTTGGACCCCTAGAGTGCACCAATGTTCTTTTCTTCCTTCCTTCCCTGGAGCTGCTGAAGCAGAGCAGACTTTTCTTCTAGTGATGCTGCCAGCACCATAATGTGCTGGCACACTTAGGCCCTTAAACACCAAAACTTAGAGTGATAATTAACCCTTCCAGTTATCTCAGTGACCTCCTTCTGTATCCTGAGACCTCACTTCATTTCAATATGAAGATGATGGGAAATGTAATTTGGTAAATTGTGTGTGGGAACTGGGAGAAAATGGTAGGAAAAGGCTAGAATGATGAGGCTGGGTTGAAGAACAGTAAATACAAGGAAGATTCCCATGAGACAAGAACAGAAAATGCAAATCAGTAAAAAAGGCTGGTGATTGATAGTTGTCCTGGAGAACTGGATCCTAATCTTATGTCTGTTCAGATGGAGAAATCTTTTATTTAAAAAATCAGATTAAATGATGTCTACAGTAAAAGTGAAACCCCCATATTTCTCTTTGGCTGGAGAAGCCAGGAGGAAGAGCAAAGGGAAGACAGCTCTGCTGTGGGCTGTTTCCATCCTGAGACATACTGGGTTTTGCACATGGTAGTCTTTTTTGTGTTTGAATGTCAATTCTGCTACCAAGGACCTGTGTCCTCAAAGGACAACAGATCCTAGACAGTGGAGGACCATTCCTGAGCCTGTGTAGAGAAGGCCTAGGCCTGCTCTTTGTTTGTGTGGGCAGGGAGGGAAGGGTAGAAAATGGTTGCCGTCTTCTACAGCAACAGCTCCCAGCCCTGGAGAGCTCATATGAAGGAAGGGATCTCCAGGAAAGTGTGTTAGTTGTCAGTACACTGTGCAGTGTTCCTGGAGATGGAATGCTGGAGCAGGACATGCCATCAACGAGGTGGGGCTCAGCCTGGGCCGTGCCTGGGGTTCACCCTGGGCCATTCCTGGGGCTCAGCCTGGGCCGTGCCTGGGGCTCAGCCTGGGCCGTGCCTGGGGCTCACCCTGGGCCACGCCTGGGGCTCAGCCTGGGCCGTGCCTGGGGCTCAGCCTGGGCCGTGCCTGGGGCTCAGCCTGGGCCATGGCTGGGGTGTGCAGTGGCGTGGGCTGGGTGCTCCTGGCCTGTCCCACCTAAGCTAAGCCTTACCCAGCAGGAACAGCTCATTTCAAAGCAGGAGCTGGAAGGGAAGCAGCCTGCCGGCCCCACCACAGCTCCTGGAGGAAAAAGGTGTAAAGCTATAGTTTTGTAAATGAATCATTCCCTGCTTGTATACATGGGCATAGTTTGCTGTTCTATCTTTAATAAAAATATGGGTTGTTAAACTCCTCTTTTGCTAGTGGGAGAATTAGGTTTCTTGTTTTAGCCCCAGAAAACTTAGTGTAATTACCTCTCAGTTCATTTTGATGGCTTGAGTTTTTGTTGTAATTGCCATGAATTTAAACCCAACCCTTGCTGCTGCCAATGGCAACAGGATTACACTTGTGTCAGCTGACCCAGAAGAAGTGTGTTTTCATTACCCCACAGAGGTATGCTCTGATTTAGTGAAGTACTTCATAACCACAATAGGTCAATAGGAAGTACACTTGAACAAATACAGTGTTGCATGATGCTGAATAGTAAGGAGAAACAGTGTTAGGTATCTCAGAAGAACCCAGGATGAACAGATATTTTTAACCTTATTAGCTCTGTGCCTCAGCTTCCCACTTGTAAAATGGTTTACAATTAAATGAACCAAAGGGTTGTTCTGAAAATAAATTCATTAATGTTTGAGAATTATTCAGATACTATGCCATGGAGTGCAATAGACAATCCCACAAGTAAATGAAAATTCTCTGTTCTGTAAAATACATTTTGAAGCGAGTATGAACTGAGGAAGATGGAGGACCACTTTCTGAACAGTGAGAATAACAAAAATACTGAATAACTGCCCTGTTCCTTTGTTAAGCACCACCTACCTTGGTTGTGGACCGAAGTGATTATTTTCTGGGGGAAAAAATAGTAATGTAATCACATCATTTAAATCCATATTGCAAATCCTGAATTTAAGGGAATTAATCCTGCCTCAGTTGCTGCCATGAGCCACCTTTTTTTCCCCACATTCTTTAACTTTGCTTGAGTTTGCAACAGCATTGCTCCTTTAAGCTAGTGGGTTTTTATATAATAATATGTTTATCTATCTATCTATCTATCTATCTATCTATCTATCAATCTATCTATCTACCTATCTATTTGTATATTCTTCAAAGTCAAGTTACCAATTGATTTAATTCCATGAGAAGTCCTTACAGCATGTCTGGGTATTGAAATAGCTTTAAAAAATCTGAAGCAGCCTACAAAAAGTCGAGATAAAAAAATTAAAAGTAAAATCAGTTAAATTTGATAGTAGGAGGTAATTTTCTGTATCACACCTGGGAATTCAGAGGTGGAACGGCCATTAGTGGTTAGTGGTATCTGTCTGGCTTGAACCTCTACTTTGCATTGTATATCTTTACAAACCTAAATATATAAAGTGCACTAAAAGGCTTCTCAAAATCTTCTAGTACAAAAATTACTTTTTGGACTATGTTGTTGTGGAAAGCCTGGGCTCTATTAGCTGTGCACCCAGCATCCCTCAGGAAGGAATAAACAAGATAAAATGGTTGTCATTTTTTTCCTAACTGCTCTTAGTCTGCAGCAGGACCTTACATATTCTCTTTGCACCAATAAATGCTTCTACAGACACAAGCTTTGAGGCCACATGGTTGAATACAAGAGTCATCCTCCATCCCTGGACCAGAGACATCCTCAGGAACCTTCATCCTTTGCCTGGTAGCAGCTGTGGGGTGGAATGGTTAAGAGTACTTTTTAGGTAGCTGCACAGATGGTGTTTCCTAACCAAACCTTGCATTCTTGCCAGGATAAATGCTGGGGGGGAAGGTGACCACCACATCACGGCCACTTTTATGCCAACAAAGAGTATTCTGTTTAAGTGGCTCCTCTTGGGTCTCAACCTGAAAAACCTACTCTTAAAGACAAAGAGATGGATAAAGCAGGGGCATGAGCTGTTAGCAGGCAAATTATCTATCCATCTGACCCAGACAGTTTCACATAAACAGATGAGAGGCACCACCAGACAAAACAAGCCAATATTTCATTTCTATCCTGGTATTCCTGAGAGTTTTAAAGGAAATTAGAGACAAAAGTATTGGACTATATTTCTCTGGTTTAGTTATGTTAAGGCACTGCAATGCAGTTATATTTTGGATTTTTTATGTGACCTTACTGATTTGTGTTGTTTTATTGTTATTAAAAATACTTTAGTTATATTGATAATTAAGTCAGATTAGGCTGTGAAGACTTCCTGACACATAATAAACCCTTTTACTATTTTTGATACTAGAAAAGAAAATTAAAGAGATTCTATTTCTGAAATAGTAAAAGAGAGTCTTATCTTTCCAAAGTCTATGTTGATTCAAAAGAGCTCATGGAAATAACGCAAGTAGAGCACAGCACAACTGAGGAGATGCTGGAAATGGAACATGATATTCATTGGCTTATGTTCCTCATCAGTGCCTGTGGAGTGGCCATAAGTGTGCGCTGGAGGAAGGCAAAGCTTGAACTCACTCAACTGCCCCTGTGTCTTTCTCAGTAGGATTTAGCTAATCAATGCATGTGTAGATTTAAGAACTTTGGCAACTTCACCAAAATCATGATCTGCTTGATTTCACTGATCATTTGAAGTAAGCAGACTTCAACATAATTTATGTTGAGAACTGTTTGTGCAGCAGCTACTTGTGAAAAATGTGCCATTTGCTTAGAAAACCACCACAGTTCAAGACTAAAAATACCATACAGTATTAGTTGATTTGTTCAGGGAGTTTTCTTTCAAATTTATTGCTAGTTCATGCTCAGAAGGTATGTGCTAACTGGTCTGGTCTCCTGAAACACAAATGTCTAGCTGGGAAGAAAAAACTTGTATCAGCTGGGCAGATATAATTAAAGTTTCAGGCTTACTTCATACCCAGGTGGAGACTTTGAGAGACTTAAGGGAATTTAGTGCTAATCCAAACCTAGTATCTCCCAACTGACGACATGATGGGCAGCATGGAACTGTAATTGGAAGGGCATTGGAGGGGGACTGGAGAGATTATAGCGGAGCAAGAAGAGAGGATTAGACAAGCACAGGAATAAGTACAGTGACTTCAGAAAATTACCTAATGCAATGCAGTCCTTGTGTCTTTGTGATATTCAGAATCCTAGGCTTGTCAGAGAATACAATACCACAAACCTTGCAGCTCTGTTCTAGAAATCTGCATCTGAGAATGCCAACTGTCAAAGCCTTTACAAGCTAAAGGAAGCTGCTTAGGAAGATGTAGGCAGTTCAGCTGACAATGCCTCCTCTTATTCCTGCCATGAATTAGAATCATCTGTCCTTATCTCGAGATCTGTCAAAATAGGCCAAATGATCAACCTTGAGGATGCTCATCCATGCATCATGTGGCACACAGCCTCAAAGACATGGGGCTCCGTCACTAGCACCCACAGATCTTGCTTAATGTTCACACAGACTCTGAAAGGCTTTTTTGGGAAGGTTTACTTTAATTGAAATGGCACCTTCCCCTGTCTTAGAATTCCTCTCTACCACGTCATATAATCATATATACCAACAAGTGCTCAGGAGCTACTGCTAAGGATTAAGTCAAAGCTTGCAAGCATGTGAATCCTCCTTTTCTGACTTTGCCTCCATCTCATTTTCCTTATGTTGCTTTCACATTATCTTCATCTCTTCCAATACTGCTTTACTTTTCTTTTCTTCTTTTGGTTCTTTTCTCCTTGATCCTGTCCCCTCAAATCATTTATTTCCTGTCTTTGATTTGGAATGGATCTGTATGCTCTTCTCTTACTGCTAGTCTTCTTGCCTCTACCAGATGATTAGCAGTCTTTTCTAGGCACACTGTGAGTACAATTTGGCATGCAGCAGAGCACTAGTCTCAAGGAGCAGACACCGCCCAGAGGAACAGCACGGCACACGCAGTGAAACCAGATAAAATCCAGTATGACCGCCCAAGATCCAAGTCAGTAAAGGCAGATTTTTAAATTAAATATTGCACTGCAAGGGGACGGAAGGAAGCTAACGAAGTCTGTTCCCTTAGAATAAGGAGTGTGATGTATTTTTTCTTATTTTACTATTACTATAATTTTTTTAAGTAGTTGCAGATGAAAAATTGTGTCACTCTAGTTGATCCAAGGAGACAGAAACTTAGGATCATCTGATAGCTCCAATTAGGGAACAAATTGAGATGGGTAATTCTGTGAAGTAATCTTTTTTGTTGATAAAATCCTGTTGTGCTTGCACATAGGAAACATCAGCCAGCCAGAAACAGTTCCTCTGTTCTTATCACCAAACTCCATGTAGCAGCATTTCCAGGCCATTCTCTAGGCTTCTTTGACCTTATACAAACTCAGGCTTGCTTTCCACTCATTGCTTTCATGCCTCCATCATGCTTTGAAGCAAGAATTCAGCAAAAGCATTCTTTTAGATCAATTTATTTTCTGAATTCTTGAATTTTTTTTCTTTGTTTGGTTTGGTTTAGATTTCTTGTTTGCTTTTTTTTCCCTTTTTTCTCTTACAGCTATGCTGTGACTCTTTCAGATGACTTAAGGAAGCATAAGCAGCTAACAATGTCCTATTTTTTGCCTTCAAGTGCTGCGTACATTTTATGGATGTCTCTCTGTCTCAGCTACACCTTCAATGCACTGATTTTTTAAAATCTTTTGCAGTGATAGAACCCAAAATGTATCAGGAAAGGCACAGTTTTCACCCCAATCCTGTTGAGTAGTCCTATGTTTAGGAAAGATTCCTTGGCCTGGAGTGATGGGGTTTTTTCATCAATGTTGTCACATTGTACTATTGGGAATGACGTAATAGCTTGGCTAATTAAATTCTAGTAATATGCACTTACGTGGCTGATCAGTACTATCAGTACTAAAGCTATTTGTTTTATAACATTTTAATCTTTAAAATGTTACAAAAGCTATTTGAAATGAGTGGCTTACTGTAAATGAATGGACAGAGACCACAGTCAATAAGTAAAGTGCTCATTCACCAAAGTGCTTTAGCAAGGTTATATTTTGTTAAGGATTTTGAAGCTGGACATAGTGTTGAATTGAAGCCCATCAGCCATGTCTGTCATTTATTTGGATTTACTAAATGATCTGAAAAGAGATTCAAATGCCAACAAAAGGGGTTGGGTGGAAGGACTACCAGGCTAGTCCTCAGCTCTCCTAATGATGTGTTTTGGATGTCACTGAAGGCAAAATGCATCACATTGTGTGACCTGCACCTACCTCATCATTTGTTTTTCTGTTGCTTTGAACGTCAGTTGATACAGTGTATGACATGGGACTTGTGTTGCCGCATAAGAAGATGGAATGTAACCCAGGTACACACTTAGATGATGCTGGTACTGCTTGGAAGAGCAATTGTTTGGCTTGAAATCCTTGTCAGCAAGTTTGCTGCAAAGGTAACAACCACTTGTTAGTGACTCTTGGGAGAGAAATACACAAGATAAAACATGAGTCAGCCCACAGCATGTAACTTCTCAGGTAATGTTTATTAAATATTATCTTTGTTTCAAAGCAGTGCACTGGAAGAACATCAAAATTACTTCAAAGCTTCAGTGATAAATTTTTGTGTTGTATTTTAACAATGTGTTTTATCACTACAGCTCGCTATAGATTTGCTTCAAATATTAAGCAGACTCTGGCTATAGTAGTTAGCTGAATTGTTTATGGGATCAAAATCAAACTAAACGTTCAGAAAATTTTCAGCAAGAGATTCCAGTTAATGAAAGCACCATTTGTGATGTGCTAAAACATGTATACACATAGGTATTGCCCCATTTATCAGACATGAGAGCTAATTACCTCATCCACTGCTATATTTCTTCCATCCTCTGCATTTCAATTCCCAATATTAACACATAGGTGGTCAAGCTGACCATTGAATAGCCTACATGAGCATGAATGCATTAAATAATTTAATGTTAGAAGAGTTTATTAAACTGCCACATTCTAATCAGCATGCGTACCTGCCTTCATTAATCTTGCACTGGTCCATGGTGTGTCTCCACAGCCGACATAGAGTGTGCTAATGTTAATAGGAGCTCTTAACAAACAGGATCAGTTAATCAAGGAAAATTTACTATTAGCCACATGACCATGCATACCGAAATCTAATTACAATCACATTTAACCTCTTCATTACTATATTCATCCAAATATTTTTTGTTATCACTTGTGATACTAAAGTATTCCAAACTGAGACATGATTATACTCATTTGAACAGGAAATACTTACATCAACACACATTTATTAAGAAGGGAGATTTTCTTTTTGCCGTGTTTTCAGTGTATAATGTTATATGGATTATATTTATTGACAAAAGTAGGAAACCTAGTACCACATTTTCTCACCCAAAACCTGGCTACAGAAATAATTGCTAGAACAGAATTTGAAAAATAATCTTCAGTATTCTGGTCTAATTCAGATAGAATTTAGCACTTGATAAATTGTCAGTTAGCTCTGGATTTGGTGGATATAATTGAGAATATACAGGGTATTTAGCAGCCAAAGTGTTTTAAGTTCTTAAGCAATACTCTTTTTTCTGATATCAATTGAACCACATTATTTTATGCTTGGCTATTTCCATTAGATCTTAGACTGTGATAAGCAATTAAGCTCCATCAGAGGCCATGATTCTTTGAGTTAGTCCACAGAATGCAAAAGGTTAGAAGGGACTTCTAGAGACTTAGATCTTGATAAAGGAAGGGTAAATGGAGATAATTCTGTTTTAGAGCTATCAATTTGTATTTATTTTATTTTAATGTTCTTTTTCTGTATACAGAGTAGACAGTATTAGTTCAGGGCAGAGAAGGTCAAATGTGTTTCTTTAATTAGGAATTTGCACAACATTTTGGGTGGAAAATAACATATTTTAAACCACCGTAGAGGTTAGAATTCTGAACTATGTTAAACTGGTGAGAGGGTTGTTTGCATTGGGAGTTCATTGGCTGAGAAACACCATATCACTGCACCTCTGGTGCGTGGTAGGAAGTGGGAAATGGATCTTAGCCTTGATGACTTTTGGCTATGGGTGACCACCAGCCTTGGGGACACTACTGAGCCCTGCATTAGTCTCTATCACCACAGGGTCTTTGCCATCATACCTCTCTCTTCTGTTCTTCCTCACCCCTTCTCCATTCTTTCTCCTTCTCCTCCACTCTGTTGTTTAACTGAGTCATTTCTCCAAAGGAGATAAAGTCCTGGAATGGTTTCATCTATGGAAAATGAGTTTATTAAAAAATCTGCTTTTTGCTGTACACTGCTTTTTACCAGTGGTAAATACAGGGGATTTTGTGAGCTAGGGTAAGCCAACCCAAGACAGGATGGTAGAGCTGAGTCTAAGAAGGAAGAAGGACATGCTAAGGCTGATGTTTTTTTTCTTTTTTCTCCCCCTTCTACTGCTCTAACACTCTTGTCTCCACTTACTTGTCTTTGTTAAATATGCATTTTCTTCCTTTTGGTCCTATTTCATCTTTTGTCCCCTTGCTTTCAGTTTCTTTTTGTATTTCTGTTTCTCATGTGTTACCTTACTCTTGGACTATTCTTTGTACCTTACTAGCACCCTTAATCCAAGGTATGCTAAAGCACTCCTTTGAGGGTGCATGGGTGTTTGGGTTGTTTTGCACCTGTTCTCTGAAAGACTTCTCTATTGCAAAGAGGCTTTTCTGTTTTTGCAACTGTAAGCTAACATTGCTTGATGTTCTTGATAGATGGCCATCACCATCGTTATGCCCTACATAAAGCTGGGACAATCAATTAGCAGTGAAGAACAAGGACTGTTTCTCCCTGTCCTGCCCTGTCATCTTGTAGTATTATTCTCTGTACTGCTGTTTCAGCTTCATTCTTGATACAAACTGAGGAACTCAATGAATTGAGTTTTTTATGGGTGCCAAAGACCAGATGAGTCTCTGTGTTTGCTCTGGCACAAAAGCCTCTCACTGCTAAACTGTGCACTTTTTAAGGTACGTGATTGCACTTGGGATGAAGGCGTGGCTCTCACCCAGTTGGCTGTCATTTACTGCAATACATGTACTCTGAAGGCATCATTCACAGTAGTTGCTGAATTTTGGGCAAAGTGCTGCATTTTTAGGTCACTTGCAGAGAAACTGTAGGATAAAGAGAATTTGACTATTGTGAATGGCATGTAGTGATGTGAGACAGAAGGCATTTCTTGCAACTTAGCTGATATGTAGTTACACCACTGTTTTTCCTCAGCATATCCAGCATTCTAAAATATAACATTTAGGGACTGTATTAGCATCTGGTGTATGACCAATCCAATAGCACTGTCAGAACCAAACAGCAGAATAAATAACACAACATAATGAGAACAAGATCTGATTCTTCATTAGTAGAATATCCTTCCTCTGCACTGCTTTCCTTTTGTAACTCTTCTGCTTTCGATTGCAATTGCTGTAAAAATCTGTCCACAAAGGAGAATGCTGATAACTTGCTAAATGTACAAATCCAGCATGATAGACGAATTTAATGCAATAGTATATGACTCAAATATAATGTAGTTTGGAAATGTCATATGATAATCCTACATAAAACCCTATTCATCAAAAGGCTTCTGCTGTCATGTCATGATGATGCTTTGATTATTTTACACATTATTTACACTAGATAGAGTTAGAAGGCATATTCTATGCATGATTCAAGATGAAAAGTAATCCTCTAAAAGAGAGGGTGTATTCTTTGTACAGATGTTAATTTTGATCATAGGAAAGGGGGGAGAAGTACTAATACAATTGGTCAGGACATAACAGTATTTTGAAATTACTCTTAAAAAGCGAATGGATGTATAACATTGAAAGTATTTTTAAAAATTTAACATTACATTAAAGTAGCTGCCTGAGTTCTGTGACTGGAAAATTGTAAGCTAAAGGAGATATGACATTTGCTGTAATGAAATCAGGATGGCTAGAAAAAATGTCTGAAAAGGTCCTAGACTGAAGAAAAGAAGGACAATTCAGCAAGATTTGTGGCATTGTATATCATGTGATGGTACTGAGCTTATAGCAGCTGTCTAACATTGGAAATGTAAGTTTATTATTACAACAGAATAAACAAAACCAAAAGAGGTAGAAATTACCCCGAGTCCTGGTACTTTGTGTGCTGACCACTGCTGGAAGGGACAGGTTGTCTGTGGCAAGCAACGTAGGGAGAAATGTCAGATATTCATTAAGTGATCAGTGAATGAACCTGGGGATCTGCGAATTACAGGCAAAACCTANCCTTCCCTTCCCTTCCCTTCCCTTCCCGCCTTGCTGTGCTCTGCATTGCATTTTGAATAACAAGTTTTTCTTCTAACAGCTCACTATAAGGGACAGGTGATATGTGTTGTCCTGTAGATTCACTACTCATTTGTTTGGATTCACCCAGGCTCTCTGGATTGTTGGTTTCACAGGAAAACAGCTGATAAAATAGCTGATGCAATTTCCCCTTCCTTTTAAAGCATCTCTTGAGATTTAGTGTTTCCCTCTATCCCTGACTTAACAAGCAGAATTCTACCTGCCTAGGCTGATAAATATTGATGTTGTATTAATGATGCTGAAATTATTTTTTGCCGTAAGGATTTTAAGTAAATCTTCTTTATGTAAAACTTCAATTTATAATCTATATATCAGGAGAAAATGATTAATTAAAATCACAAACTTTTTCTTAATTATGTATAGGAGTTCCAACAGTCTACTGCCATATTTTACTGAAGTAAAACACTAAAAAGAGTTTTCCACTTAATATTGATGTGTTTTTCTTATCATGTTTGCTAAATTCCGTCCCCACATTACATAGCAGAGAAAATAAAATGGGGCGTAAACAGTTTTAGAAAATTAATGCTACAGGGAATTTGCTGAAGGAGCTGGAAGGCCAGATTAAAACATTTTCCAGACCTGCTGAGAGCTTATCTTAAAACATGACCAAGATAATTGTTTTATTTTTCTCTCCTGAAACATCTGGAATAAGTTCCTAAAGAGATAAGAAGTGTATGCACAAAGTGCAACTGTAGCATAGTGTTACACTCCCACATAGCTTTTCATTTAATGTGTTTCAACCACCACCTGGCCAAACAGAGATGAAAATATAGTGAAACATGTTCAAGCTCGAAGAATTGTTCAATCTTTTGTTATTCCCTACCACTCCTCACATGATTTGTCTCCTGCTTCTTTTTCTCAAGGGCTAAATGTTGCAGGGAATCACAGTTCCTACTCAGCAGAGTAACCACAACAAAGCTCTTCTGGAAATGAAAGCTACATCCAGCCTCCTCTGCTTTTATCTGTAAATGAAACACACTCTAAGCCGGTATCTGTTGTTAGAGGCTGTAATATCTAGGGGAGTTAGGCACCCTTTTATAAATCTCATCTTGGAAATCCCATCTGAGGAGAATTATTTCCTTATTCTTTATGATTATAAGGCATTAGCAGATAAAAGTGTTTTCACTGGGATAACTTATTTGTAGCTGAGCTTTCCTTTAATGAGAATATGCTGAGTTTTCTATGCTGCCTGTGATTTACACACCGAAGATATGAGTTTGAATACGCAGCTTGATATACAGCTTGAATATACAGAAATACTTGTATTCAAAAGAAATTGTAATAAATTTTAGATTAGACAATGGTAAACTGTGACATGCTTTTCAAATGGAAAGCTGTGTTGTGCCTTCTTGCAACAGCACAATGATACAGTGCTGTCCATACTGGATACGTCTGGAAGCAGCAGTGGGATACTGTGCTGGGTAGCTCATGAACAGCTCCAGGCATTCCTTCCAGGAAAAGTATATGAAAATAATGCAAGACTTGCATAAGACTTCAAGACTTGTTAGTTCTTTAAGAAAGGGAATAATTATCCAATTGTAGTGAATATGCATGTGACACAAAGAGATAACTCACAGCTTCTTGATACTGCAAACCTACCTGCATGAATTCTGGTAGCAATGCATGTAAGAGAGTTGTGGAAACCAGTGCCACTTTCTGAGCAATTCTGCTAGAATTGCCCTTAGTCTGCTAAAATTTAAAATTAAAGCTGAACTATTCCTGATTGGGTGATCTAATTGCTTTGTATGTCAGGAGTCTGACTTCTGCTCCTTCAAAGAGAAAGGCATGCCAGCAGCAGTAAAATGTCTTGTGTCCAGTTGGAAATTACCACCAGAATTGTTGTTCTAAAGATTTTTCTTGGAATAAATGCAGTTTCTGTGACTGCCTCCCCCTGTTCTAAAACACTATGAAGAATTGAGTGACTGAGTCCAGAAGGTATACTTCAGCATCTTCTCCTTTAACCTTTTTATTCACAATTGAAAAGTTTCACAACTGAAAATTTCAGGATAACAGCAAATTCTATGGGCTTACATTTTCCTTTTTAAGATAGTTTGTCAAGAACTGCATGAGTTTTTAAGTCAGATCTCAATGCTATTTGAAGTAAGGTTGTATTTTAGGAAAATCAGTTGCCTGAGACAAGATGAAGTATGCCTTTAGTGCTGAAATGCTATCTAAAATGTGGTCTAAACCAGACATTTGACTTTTTGCTTTGCTGAGCTTTTTGCTTTTTACTTGTTTTCAAGTAATTCCAAAATGAGTCTCCTTTCCTAAGAATTGCCAGTGAGTAAAAAAACTATAATATTTTAAACTATTAGTTAAATAGTTGCATTTAATTTAATAGTTAAACTATTAAACTAACCTATTCCTTTTAGATGACCAACTTGTCTATTAGAAAGAAACAAAGAGAAGGAAAATATAGAGATAAGCCACGCAGGAGTTACCAAGAGTAACAAATGTTCATACTAATGTGTTTCAGAGAGCCAAAGACAGATATTTAAATCCCGTTTCAGATCATGTGTTCTACAGATCATAAAGGCAGGAAAGCTCTACCTTGACTCAGGGTTTTCCTGAAAGCTAATTCCTGGATCCAAGTAGAGTTTTGACATGATTATAATTCAATCAGATGATAATGGTCCCATCTGGCAATAGAATAGCAAGTCAGCTGAGACTGATGATGACATTTTACCTTCTCCAAATTCCTCACTCAAGAGCTCAAAGGACCTATAAATTTGATATCCAGCTCTTCCTCCTCACTTTCTCGCAGCACAGCAAATTTTCAGTCCTTTTCTCTGTTTTTGCTGAGACTATTCCTACATTTCATCTCCTGATGTATGTTGTAATATCTTACTGATTTCCTCACTCTTCATAATCCAGTAACTTTTCCCACATTAATTTGGCAATGTGGTGGCTTCTTATATGTGTTTTGACTTTTAAAGTGTTGTCTTTACTTAATTCTTAGTAGCTTTAAGTAGAGAAGGAGTTGAGTACAAGCTTGCCTGTGTCTATCCCATTTCTGCAGCCCTTCCCACAGGAATGAGGAAAGCAAGACAGAGGTGGCTATGCTTTTTAGATACCAATGCAAACTTTCCCAGAGGTAGCCTGAATGCCATTACTTGTGTTGTTTAGACTGGCATTTACTATCTGAATGCATTAGTACCATGCACTTAATTAAAGTAAACAGTGATTAAAAGTCTGATGACGCTTCCTAATTCAATACCAAGGTCTGTACTCACAAGACAAGACTGAGACTGCAGTTTTCTGAGGAGTGAGATTTGAATGTGAAGTTCCTTGTCTGTGCCATTTGCTTCTTTCTGCCCATTTGGTTATTCCCATACCTTTGCTGTAAGGGAGCTGTAACCCTTGGGAGGAGAAGATATTAAGGGAGAGAGGTGTTTAATCCAAGCCACTTTGGTGTCTCCTTTCCTTCTAAACAACTACCAATCTAAACATGAGAGTGTGTGCCTATTGAAATGGAGGAAGGCAGAAAGAGCATTATAGGGAAGGGCCAGGAACATCCTAAACTGACTTCATCCCTGACAAAACTGATACCAGGAAAAGATAGCATGTGGTAGAGAAGAATGCAGCATTTGTGATCTTGCATTGCTGGAGATACAAGCAGCTTATCTCCCTATAGGAACGTTCAGTGCAAGATTCTTGTGTTGTTTCTTGTTCTCCACCCAAATGATACACTTCTGAAGATAAAAACTTTATCAATCTGTAGTGCTCTGCAGATTTCCGTAACAGTTTTTCAGCAAGCTCTCCTAGGCTTTATTTTTGGTGTGCTGGCAGCAACAAACATTGCAGCAGGTTTTTCTGTCTGACACCTCTCTCTCGTCCTGATCACTATATTTATCGACACACAGATTTGTTTTTTCAAATCTCAACTTCAATCATACTCATTCTCTCCTCCCTGAAGATTGCTTGGCACTAATCTGGGTTTGGTTTGGTTTGGGTTTTTGTTTTAATGACGCTTCAACAGAGATCGCTGAGTTTTGAAAACATAAACATCCCTTCCAGCCTATCCAGAAAAGCGCACTGGAACCTAACAGAATAATCCTCCGTCTTGTAGGGTCATTTGATGGATAAACAAAACGTTCTCTGTTGATACTTTGCTGGAACGTATCTTTACTTCTAATATCCTTCCTTTAACAGATTTTGTCATCCTCACTTTATTGCTGATATTTTAGGAATGATATTTTATTCCTCCAGTCGTTCTGCAAATCATAACAGAACTGTGAGAGCAGTGTGTGCATATGTATGAAAGAATCTGATCCACGGTGCTGTTGGTTTGTTGCTGCCAATATTGTTTGGGGCTTTTCCCTCTGATTATTCACTATTTAGTCAATATAAACTCATAGACTCTATATGCTTCTAATCTAATACTTAGTTTATATGAACATTGTATGATGAAATGTGTTTTTTTTCTAAGGAAAGTATTTTAAAGACATTTTTCATGTTGAGCAAGCAGCTCTGAATTACTGGAAAAAAAATTAGCAGCATTTCTTCATTCAGTCTGTAGTCCTATATCACTGTCTCTGAGAGTTTAGATACGGGGAGGCATTTGAAATTGATTGGGAGATTTTCTTTCTTCTGTCTTTTCTAAAGAGTTTTTGGGAAGGGGGAGGAGAAATGCTTAGGCTGTGGTGTTGCGAGTTCCATATTCTTACTCCTTCAGCATTAGGAGATTGCTATAAAGATTGCCTTCCCTGTGCTTGGTCTTGTTCCCACACTCCTGCTGTTGACACCATCACCTGCCTACTGCCAGACTCCCCCTTATCTGCAGCAAAATGCAAATCTTGTTCAAATTACGATAGCAATCTCACACCAATAATAGCTATTTTGTTGCAAACCATCAGTCATGTATCCCTTGTGCCCAGTGTTGTCACCAGGTACAAAGAATAGGCAGGTCAAATCAGCTCTCTTAAAACTAAGCCACTGGGTCAAGCCTAACACTGAAAGCCTGGGTTCAGTAAACGTTGAAGCTAAGTTGAAGTTTTTCCACTTGGAAATCGTCATTCTGTGTGTGCAACGGAGAGGATTTGAGGGAAAATACAGAATTGTAGAAATCCCTCAATGTATGCTAGATCCATTCATAGAATCTTCTCAATAGTATAAAGAGGCTCACTGTCGAGAACAGGTTTTAGGTTCATGTAACTTGTAGTTGCCATAGACTATTTTCAGCCTTGTATTTATTTTTCTTCCTCTTCTCACTGTTTGTTTCCCTGTGCAGCCAGTTTTGAGTCTGTGCAATTTTATGTCTGTTCTCAGCACTGCTGACAGGGAGGTGGGCACAAAGGGTGTACAAAGGAAGGTCTTCCTACAGCATCCACCCAAAGAGAGCTTGTGCCATTCTGGGAAAACACTTTGTGCAAACAAGGAATATCTGTGTTTGCTCGACTCTGTTCAATGTGGAGTAAAGTGGAGGGCTTTAGAGCTTGAAGCCATAGGGCCTGTACTTTCCATCTACAGATGATTTATCCTGCTTCTTTATGTTGAGTATAGCCAATGTGGCTTCATTTCAGTACTCTGCTTTCTGACAAAAGCACCATCTAAATTATTACTTTAAAATAATCAGATATAAATGTAAGGGAAAAACCACTTATTCCTGCAGATCGGAATCTATTTCTCATTTTTTAATGGCTCATTCAATGTCAGTTGATCCATTTAGCTGCAATGTGTTGTTTAGTTCATAAGGTTTTTGAAAGAAAGCTGTTATCATGCAGTCTTTTAAAATGATGCCAATAATAATATGCCATTAGCTGAAGAAGGATGCCATGATTAGATCTATTCCTACCCAAAGGCAACTGGCCATGCTGGTAAATTGGTGTGATCTCCTTGCTAAGTAGTCGTTCATATTTGCCTTGACTCAGTAGTCTCA
This sequence comes from Dicaeum eximium, assembly GCA_013396995.1. Classification (NCBI taxonomy): domain Eukaryota; kingdom Metazoa; phylum Chordata; class Aves; order Passeriformes; family Dicaeidae; genus Dicaeum; species Dicaeum eximium. Next base: position 857,076 of record VWZP01006607.1, read on the forward strand.
GTAGTAAGTGGACTGGTAATTTAGCTTCTCTCCATTTTCTGACTATCTTGACCTCTACACCCTTTTTTTCACATTGTCATGGTAGTTTCCACACATTAAGTAATACAGACAATAACTGTATGTGTTTGTCTAAAATTGAGAGATGTTAAGGATTTTTAATATATATAATTTTATTACTTTCTTCCACTGTGCGTCAAAGTTCCATGCAGAGTGCCTGTTTTTACTTAGCTTTTTTTCCTTTTTATTACCCAGAACTTTTCAACCTTGTGTGATCTCTTTAAAATTCCCTTTAGAATACATAATTGTACTCGATCAATTTGTTAAAGGCTTTTGAAGTGTTAAAAAAGCTACATTAAAATTATTTTCTTTCAGGTTTTATGTTAATGAACATAGGTGCTATTCAAAGCAAAGTCAGTGTGTCAAGGGAACTTTAACTAAAGTTATTCATACATAAACTAAAAAAGGAAACATCTTTAGTGGAGGAAAATACATTTAATGAGTAAGTGCAGCACACAATTCCTCCTTTCAAAACTGTCAGTTCATATTGAACCTCCATTCTAGATATCTTACAATTACTTTGTCAACAGAAGGTAGAGTAGTGATGGATGATACATTGGTTCTTGAAACCAAACTTTCTGTGAGTTACTTAGGCTGAAACTAAGTGCTTTTACATTCCAGTCTTATTGATGATAGTGGTTTTATATTTATCACCCTGTCATTTCAGTTGACTGTATCAGCCTCTTCAGTGCAGGAATATGGACACTAATGGAGGTGTGTCCTTAGTGCTCTAAAGGGTCACAGGCTCATTCCACTAACACGTTCACAGCCCTGTTATATGCTCAGAAATCATTTTGCCATTTTAAACAGTAATCTGTGGCTGTAGGTGTATGAGGCCCGGGAAAACCATTTTCCTACTGGTCTTTTTAGACCGTGCTACCTGTTTGACACTGAATAGGCTTCTTTCAACTTTCACTAATAATAATGTTACTGTTTTGCAACCTGCCCTATAATAATCAGAATTCTACCAGGGCCTTGGGAGTCCAGGATCAGATTGCAGCATTTATTTATAAGAAATTCTGTCAAGAATCAATAATAGTCTTGGGTCTCAAGTTCCTTCTTTAATAATACTTTGATATGATTTGTCACAAGCTAGCCCACAGTATCCACCAGATTTTATTACTTAGCTTGCAGCACAGTCTCTCATCTTTGAGTCATGAGATCAGCCATGGGGAGACCTTTAAAAAGCTATATTCTTTACTGTTTGGTTATTACAGAAAGTCTATATTACTCAATAATATCTTTTATAAGGTGTGCTGTCACATCTTCACATAGATGTTTAACCTCGATGTAGATATACTGAATGCCTGGAGGCCATTTTAGTGACATGGACATTGTTTTTCATGATTGGATGCCAAATGTATCAACAAAAACAACAGAAGTTGGGCCTTATTTTCACAGCTTGGTAGTTCTGACTGAATCTCATACAAACTGTCGATAGCAACTAAGATTTTATTTAGAGTGTAGAGTGTAACATTTTTATTACTTGAAAGTAGCAGGAATTCTGTGAAACCAATTTAGATTACTTTCCACTGTAATATCAGTTCCTAAGGTTCTACTGTGTATCTCAATAAACAAGATCCTACTGTGTCACTCGCATATTGTGGTTCTAAATATATAAGATTTAACTCAGACCAGAAATCCAGATAGTTTCAGTTGGCATTTATTTATACAGATGGTCTACAAAATGAACTACATGTATTCTTGACTTAAGGCACGATAGGCTTGATTCAATGAAATTTTCAGTAAAGTTTGTTTAAAAATGATTTAAGTCAATACTGTCTAACCAACTTGTGAAATTCAGATGGCTCATTTTCCATTTTTTGTGAAATTAGGAGCTGAGAAATCCAGGGGAAGATAGAGGTTTGCTCCATGTATCTTGGGTGTCATCAGTCATGCACGATTAGTACCAGTGAAACAAATTACAGATAAATGTGTTTTCATAAATCATGGGATTTTTTTTCCAAATAGGAATTTAGGGGGAAAAAAAAAGCCTTTAATTTTAAATGCTTTTATTAGTAAAATTTTCTGTTAATAATAGGAATGAGCTATTGTATATGTCTCTGAATTTGAAGGTTCTTTCAATTTGCTCTATAACCACATTGTTTAGAAGACTAGGAAGCCTTTAAATTAGGGCATGGGTGAAAATTGAGTTATGTTTTTTTGGAACAGCCTAAGGTCAGAACAAGAATAGAAGCATACACATTTTTCAGTACTGCTCATAATGAGGATCTTAGAAATAAGTATGTGTGATCATTTAATTTTAAAATATTGTATCTCCCTGGTTTATCATTTTTTAAGCCTGTCCCAGTAAAATTTGAAAAGCAGGTAGGTCTTTGGGAAAGTCAGTCCTCATGTATAATAAAGCTACATGGCCTGTTTACATGGCCTGTTTTAGCTCAGAGCTAAGAATACAAAACTATTAATAGATCCATAGAGGGTTGTAACACAGATATTAGCAACAAAAATAATTCTAAGTTATTTATTAAGAGTGCATAGTAAAGGTTGAGTTACAGAAAGGCAATCTTAAATTAATTCTAGAAATTTCCAATGCTTTGTTTTGGAAATGTAAGATTTTCATGGACTGAAGTAACTTCAAGACTGAAAATGCACTTTGGTTAAAGACTTTTACCCATGAAAAGCTATTAAGACTCTTCCCTTAATAAGACTTAAATTGATAAGTGGAGATATATCCTTCCTTTGCAAGTTAACCTAAAATAAAGAGTTTAGTTACAGATGGAATCTAAAATGTATAGTCCCATAATCACTGAAATACAGTATTAATTTGGCAAATTTTTCAAATTTTCATCAGAATCCTTGAAAAGCAAGTCCTTGGGAAATATAGCAATGTGTAATATCAATTCGTAATGTTAATTTTTAGGCACTCTAGTCAGTTTTAAAGCATTTAAAAGATTGTTGTCTAATTATGTCTGTGATGCTTGATTTATATTGAATGGGTGAACTAGAAATATGAAAAAATATGTTTTCCTATAGATAGTTTGGCAAAGTTCATCTGGTACCATGAAGGAGCTCATATATTTGTATGCACACACATATGTGCACACACATATATGGACATGAATGTTCCTAAATAATAAACAACTAATGAAGCAACTGTATTTACCTTTTACAGTTTTAGAGCCATATGTACCATAGTCTTGCTTTCAGATATCTGAATAATCTACCTGCAGGTAGCTTTGAGTTAGAAAAGACATAAAAAAAGACATCAAAAAAGAAGCCTGGAGCTGCCTATGGGAAAAAACAAAATGGTATAAATTATATCTGGACTTGAACACTTCCTATGTAAAATAAAGGAGAAAAATAATTGGGAAAGCTGTGAAGCTTATAAAAGAAAAAAAAAGCTTAGATGTGGGGATTTAAACATTAAAGTCAGAAATAGAGAGGTAGTGGAAATGTGGCTTCTTGCCTGTGTTTCATAAGCTAACCTGTAGTCTAAATTTATAAGAAAAAGAGACCACTTAGCCCTAGACCTGCCTTTTCTAGCTTGACCCTAAGCCCACAAGTTGAATCTGTTTCATCAAAACAATTCATTCAGCCTGTAGACTGCTCGTTTCCTTAGAGCTCCTACCACTCTCCCTGAGGAACCCAAGGAAATGTGTCCATCACATGACCAAAATGCACACGTGGCCTGTCATACAACCTGATTTATACCTGCCACATCTCTGCCTAGCAGGTATTTGGGTTTTTTCAGTAGCCTCCTCTGTACATGTGTTGAGAGAAGGCCATTTAGCTGGCCCTTGGTGCCTGTAGAAAAGGCTGTTACTGGATGCAGCTACAAAACTTCCCCTTCCCAACAGGAAAAGACTCTTCTTCTCTAACATGCTCTGCCAAACTCGTGGTTTTCATTTGCTCAGGTTTTCAGCAGTGTACTGACTATCCCTCTGACAAGAGCATGACGTGCTTACTTTTTGCATCATTAGTAAGCAGAAAGGAAAAGGATAAAGAATGCACCAGTTATAGCTTTTTAATTTTATAAATGCATAGTGGACACGTGCATGCTTTTTACAACTAGTAGCAGAGGCAGTCTCATCAAGATCCTTCATTGTTACTTGTTCTGGAGACCCTTACCAAGACACAAAACTAATCAGACTACCTCAGACCCTGTCTAAGTCTTTTTTCCTTGACTTCCTTGCTATTTTTCTTTTTTCCTTGTGATTTAGCAGTCAATCCTGAGAAGCCATTGGCTATTTTCATAGTCAGTTAGCTGTAACATAATAACAGGTTCTGTAAAATCCCTCAAAATTCAAAGCAAAACAACATGCATGGATACTAATTGTATGAGCTTGATTATTCTGTGAAATGTATTGTTTACAGGCATCATTAGTTTTATTGGGAGCAGGCCAACTGTGGCAGAGATCTATTTAGTGTGTGATAGGAAAGCAAAGGAAAGTGTTAACTTGGGTTTTGATCTTATCAGCTTCAATCACTTCCATAAATCTGTGTTCTAGAAATGCATCTAAGTTTGTCCTAACTTTCCTGGGAAGCCCATATTTCCCTCTAGTCCCATCAAAGTTCACTTTATTAACCCAGGAGTTATAGGTTTCAGCAGAAATAAATTCTTTTAGCAGCAACAAAATGTACTTGTCAGGCTTTCCACCAGATTCTCTGAAAATCTCATTCTTTTGTGTAGGAGCCACATTTTGTATGCTTACCTCTGGCAGCTGCTCTTCTGCAGTACATTTGGCTTCTCCTGCACCCACAGCCACACCAGTAACACTCACGTATTCTTCAGCTTATGTTTGTATTCCCATCACCTCACTTAAGCATACAATTCACCAAAGAATTGAGAAAGAAGAAGCCAAAATAAATAATTGCCATTTTTTGGAACAGAATTGGGACAAAATAAAAACCAGCAGAGAAAAAGACAGGTTTTATACTCCTGAACGTTTGCAAGAGTATTGAAAGTTGAATGAGAAAACAAAATTGGATTTACTATAGAGGAAAATTACTAAATCCTGCATACTCATCCTTGGCTTTCAGTTGAGCAGAATAAAGAGTCTTGCTTTAGATAATGGCTTGTTTGCAGTTCTGTTCTGATTACGCCTTGTGGAAATATTCAAATTCTCTTGCTTAGAAGTATAAAAATGCCTTTGAAAAGGAGATCTTCCTGAGCAATCTTGTGATTTGCTTCTTAAGCAAACTTACCTGATTTTGCCAGATCTGTTAACTGATCTTTTTGATGTTTTCTTAGGAGGTTGTCTATGTTATGTTTATAAATGTTGCATGTATATCTCTGTAATCCTTGTATGGCTTCTAAAAGGCTATTTTGGAGTTAAATCAGCTGTTCTGGCCTTAGATCTGAGGAACAGCATCAGTTCACAGGTTTTAAAAATCTTGGTAACAGACAATGGCTCGTAGCTTTTGAATATTTACTTTGTATAACCTGAACCAGGAGCTTCTTGGTGAGAATATGAGACTTTGGCCAGGATTGCAAGGAGACACTTTGAAATTAAGAAGCTGAAATGAATTAGAAGGTAATCCTCTGCTGAGCATCTGATTCCCAACAGAACAAAGTGAAGGAGCAAAAAAACACCAAAACAAGGAAACCTACTTTGACCTGTTCAGTCTCCTGAAACTAAGCGTAGTTGTGTCTTGAGTATTCTTATATTTCTAGAGCCTCTTTTTTTTTTCCTGCTATATATTCTTGTAGCTAATTCCATTTCTTCCACTGAACATCATGACATTGTCATGGTCACAGAGGGAATGGATGGGCACATCTACCCTGCACTGTGCTGTAGAAAGCAATATAGCTACAGCAGCATGGGGCTGTATACTTCCAGGGCTGAATTCCCTCCAGAATGCAACTCATTTAAATTTAGCTCCAGGATCTGTATATTGCTTTACGCTGTTCTATGACAGAAGATAAACCTGGTACACCCTGCTGGGATTAACTTGGTTGATAATCAGGAATTTCAGTAACATTGCCAGCTCAATCTCAAAGTTTCATTGTAGGAGCTAGAAGATTTGTGAGTTCAAGTTGGAAAGAAATGAGACTGGAAAGAAGTGAAAAGAAGAGTTTCATCTCTGAGTTACAATTGTGAGTTCTTGGGAAGTAAATTCAATGCACTGACTTTGACCTGAAATGAAGATTATTCTCGTGCTTACTGTGACTCTGCTGTGTGATGATCTTGCATTTGCTCACCATACAGAGAAATACGGCAATTCCTAATTCCTGCTGAAGGGAAATCACTGTATTAGAATGCTAGAAGTGCAGCACTGGAATGTGCATTTCCAGTAACTCATTCATTAGCACTGAATATCCAAAGAAGGAACATGCTCTCTGCACGCTGACAAACTCAGACCGTTTGGCAGATTCTGAGGTTTTTCAGAGGTTGGCATTGTGACATGGGCTGAGCTTTTAACCTTGCCCACAACATTAATAAACTTTAAACTGAAAGAATACATACTCCAAGCAGGGCATGTTCCAAAGTTTGTGCCAAGGTCTAAGTCGTGCTGTACCGCAGGACTCTGAGCTCTGAAGTGCTTATTAATTTTTCCCTGTAATTCCTAATAAAATTGTATTGCTGCATGAAAGCAACAAGGGCCTCTCTGATAATTTACCCTCTGCAAGTTCAAATCCATGTTAGTGAAACGAACTCTCTGCCTTATATTTCAACAGTAATGAATTCAAATTCTGTTGGGATTGAAATTTTATTAGAAATTCTACATGTCTTCTCTTCATATTATTTATGGGTCAAATGGATCATTATATTGATTGATCAACACTTAATTTGTTATTATCCATAAGTACACAGCAAATAATGAAAATACCCTGACATTTTTGTTAAAGAATCATCAATAGTGATGGTAATAAGATACTTTTCGAACATCTGGTAGGAAAAGCTGAGTAGTAAAAGAAGTCATATATATATATATGTATATGTATATATTTATATGTATATATATATATATTTTTAGTATATATATACTAAACCCTGAAATTTTAGCAGTGCTCACTGTAAAAATACAGGACAGTGAGGGTTATGATAATGTTCTAAGTTAATAATCTTCTGCACAGCAACAAACTTTGGATGTTTTCATGGACGTCTGTTCTATGAACTAGGTCTGTATTTTCTAGCTGGAAAGAGGAGAGACTGGGAATTTAGTTGTGTTTATTTATATTTATTGGTTTTTTAAAGTTATAACTGATTCTCCTGGGTTTGTTAGGCTCATTTGCTCCTAACTTCCACTGACTGACAACCCATAAAATGTAGAGGTGAAACATAGTGTTCAGTCCAAGTAACGTATGTCTATATGTATTATACCATTAGTTATGAGTCTTGATGGAGAGACACTGAGTCTTATTTTCAGACATTCATAGTGCATAGAAATCCAGTTGAAGCTTACAAAAGCTGTAAAAAATCATGTTCCTGAAAATCAGGACCATTTTTCCTAGTGAGAGTAACCAGCATCTGTCTACCCTTAAGAAAACCTATATATTAACTGTTCTGTGTCTCCACTGGCCTAAATATTGCTTAAAGTAAGAATACTCTTGTCATGATGCAAAGCAAAACTGAAAAGAAAAAGAAATTTTTTTTTTACTGTCACAATCATCTTATATGGATCAGAGTTAAATGGTTATAGATTAAAATTATTGGTTTATATATATTATGGATAATGCAGAAAATCAAGCATCTCAATATATGTATAATGTATTTTCTTTTCTACTGAGCTAGTCTACAGGTGTGCTCCAATTGTACCACAATGGGTTGTTCATGAGCAGCAGCACCAATGCATGCGATGTTTTTTGCATGTTGTATCCCAATTACCTTTACCTCTGCACAAAACCAGGTCACTGTTCTTCTCTGAGTGTATTCCATGATGTGCTTTCACGTGAGACTTGTAATTACTTCATGTGTCTCATAAATCCCTCCACAGTAACCTTGACTAATTACAAATGGGCAAGCTCACGTATTGTGGTTGGCACTGAACTCCTCACACACTGGCCACCTGAGAGGCCAACAGTCCACAGAATTTTTAAATTCTCAGTTGAAACCTTTCTTCCATTGAAGCACCAATTTGTCTCTTTACTATCCAGCTGCCAGTTTTCATGAAACTTATGGCAGACTTTGTCCTTCCAGTTTCTACAGTTTTGCCCCCTCCTTAAAGAAGGGGAACTTACAGATGGGTGAAAGAGCAAACAGTGCAATGTTGTGTATTTTATCCTTTGAAAACCAGGCTATAATGATATAGAAAGCTTCATTCAAAAAACTATGAAATATCAAACAACACTCAACAAAGTTATGTGACAAACACGTCTCACAAAGTTATGAAATACCTTATAAATATGAAATATCTTATAAATATAAAAGGTGAAACTCTGATTTATGCCAATAATCTCTTCAAGCACTAATGTTTGTCTAATGGATTCAGCTAACAAAAATTATTGCATATGCTACAGAAAGCATTATAATTTGAAATCCACCTGTGCCATTATATCAAAGCTAAAATTATTCCACGAGACTTTGGAACATTCCATGTTGGTTGATACTATGTACTTTTAACTAAAAGCTTCTCCTTTCACTTTACATCAACAGAAGTGGAACAATTAATGCTTCAAAATACAAGAGAAGCTTTTGTTCTTGTTTAAATTTTTGTACCTTAGCTTGAAAGGTATCTTGAGCTCCTTTGAAGTTTCCCTTTAATATACTGCACCCAAACCACTTCTTCATAAGAGCCTCATTTAACTTTCACATTTTAAAGATCTTTCAATGCAAGCCCAAATGTAACAAAAGAAAGTGATAATTGTTGAAACAGAGTTGTTGAATAGTGCAGACATTGAATCTTATGGAAGTCACATCCTGGAAGTATCTTGTGCAACTCTGGCTGTGGTCTATAGCTGGCAGGTAGGTCACATTGCATAGGGTTTGCTTCATGCTCTAGACTAATATTTTCTTGAGTCATTAATCAAGTTTAATAATTCACAGAGACCCCAGTTCCAGAGAGCTTGTGTGACCCCTCGCAGAGAGCCCCACTTGTGCCAGTGGCATACCCTCAGAGGTCTGCTGGTGCAATTCTCAGGCATGTGCTTAAATGACAATTCTCTAAGTCAGGATTAGACTGGTGTAGCTTTCCCTGGGCATCAGATCAGACTGTACATCCTTTGGTAGAGGATTGGGTTTTCTCCTGCCTGTATGTGAAAACAGCTACCATCCAGCTGATAGTAACAAGAACAACAACTGAAATGCTGATGTGAGATTTCACTGAAGCCCCTTAGGACTGCAGGCAGAAGGTCAAGACAATCAACACTGAAGAGTGCAGGATTGTTTGCAATTCATCCCCATTAACTGCCCCGGCACTGCCAGTGGCTATAGAGCAGTGGTATTCCTGCCCAACAGCAGGGTATGTAATAGAGCCTGCAGAAGTTGTGATTGTTTTTGTAACCCTATTCAATTCCCTGAATTCCTTGAGAGTAATTCATGATAGTCAGTATACAGTTTATTTAATTTACCCTATTAGAAATGGGTCATTTCAGATTTCTGATGTCTGCCTGTCTTTGGGGCTCTGATGCTGTCATCAGACTCCATTGTGAGTGAGAAAATGTTGATGTCATACTGTGGTTTATGAGCCATATATCATGTCTATACTTCATCTTGGTTTTGTGCTGCTACACAAACCTAATATTGTGGGAACTCACACCATTTCAGACCTCTGAAAGTTTAATTCTCATGCACTATACTTATTTTCTTTCTTTCTGAACTGGGTCAGATGTCCCTTTCTGCAATAATTTAATTAACACTTTGGAATAATGATGCATTAATTAATGCCAGATTACAATGAGAATGCTACAGAATTACACTTTATATCAACATTAATGCAAAATTAGTTCCTCCTGGATAATATTTCTTACAGAGAATACAAAAAGAGATAATACTAATTAGGCCATCAATTTAAATTTTCCATAATTTCAATCCATGTCACTTATCTGTTCTCTAGCACAAAACCTTCTGTTCTACCATACACTTTTTTGCTGCATTGATATTGGTATGGCAGCCAGACTGGGAGTAATTTTCTAATGTACATTCTTATACATTGTAATACACTTCTGTACTGTAGTCCTGGGTTTGGTGTCTGCATTGTGGAGGATTGAACTTAAAAAATCACATATGGGTTTAAGAATGTTCTGACACAGGTCTTCTTTGGGTAGAGAAATTTTGCTGGCAAAATAACACCCTGACCAGAGGCGTAGGATTTTGTGTCGTGCGTGGCACATTATTAGACTGAAACACACAGTCCAGGCTACTCTAATTCTTCCTGGCATGGCCCAGATTTGCTGCTGCAAATGCAACATCTGCAAAGTCATTCTTTTGTGTGATATTATTTTAACTGCTTCATACCAGAATGTTAGGCATAAGAATAAGAAATCAAGCTTCCTGTTCCCAAGAAGTTTCAGTCCAGCTACGTATTTCCCCATCCAAGAAAAGAAATGGTTTTGTAAAAGCATATCTGATCTCACTGCACTTTGGTGCTTTTTTCTTTATATGACCATCACCTAGATGCTGCCTTTTGTGCAGGTAAGAAAAGAGGATTAAAAAGACAATTCTAAAATGCAAAGCATGAAAAAAAATTAGCAAAGATAGTTCAATTTCAATGACCAACCAAAGCAGCTTGCTTTCCTCTCCCCTCCTGACTCTCTGGCAGTCTGGTGGAACCTGCTGGGTTACCAGAATTTCTGGCTCCTTGCTCTTCCATGACCTGTGCCTAGGACAACAGAGAGTCAAGGATAGAGACCACTCAGGCTGGCTTGGAAGCACTGATGTTCATTTGCAATTCCCAAGGTGTGCAGGAACTTAGCTGCACTTCTGTCCAGACTATGTAATGAAAAGTAGTCAGGCATCTGAAGTCATGTCAGTCCCAGCACATGAGGAGTTTTAGAGTTCTTCACACACTGTAAAGACATTTAGAAATTATAAAAGGAAACTTTTTTGGTTTTACAGACTGCAGTTCTTTCAGAATTTGCTGCATGATAGATTTTAATATATTTGGGGATTTTTATTCCAAAGACAAATAATGCCAAATTCTGAAATTCCCTGTGAAACCAATTCATTGCACAGCTCTAGTTGCTTTCTTCAAAACCTCAAATCTCCTTCTTTATAGAAGTATTTTGCTCAGTAGATTTTAATAGGATGTTTTTATACTAGACATTTTTACCAATTTTATTGTATAAAGTTGAGTGATTTATTTCAAAACAGAAAATGGTGATGCCTTGTTAGAATGTGTTCACCAACAAGGGGATATAAAGAAGCATTTGCCACTCAGCAGATCTGATCAAGACAGTAGCTCTGAGGAAAGTAGTGGCAGAGTTCAAAGAGAACAAAACCCAAAATAATGGTTCTGCTTTATGGAAAAGTGTTCCAGCCTGCATAATAGCCCAAGAAATTATTTTGTTGGCATACTGTGTATTTTCAGAGGGGGCCATTCTTTTTTTATAGACATTCTGAGTGAGATGTATGTCATGTAAAAAACAAGCTAGTATCCAGTGAAATGACATAGCCCTAAATGACACAGCCCTAAATCAGGAGCTGTGTGGGATTTGACCCTGACAAAACTACATGGCATTCTGTACCAGAACAAATTTCACATACTGTACTTTGGCTTTAGCATACTGCTTTCTCTGGAGAGCTCCATTCTGCTCTATCTCATGGGCAAATTGAGTTAGTGCACTACCTCTTCTCCTTTGCAGAATTTATCTGGGATTTAGAAAAGGTCAGATATGTAAATCTGTGTGATTTGTTTTATGAAACTACTTTTTTGTTTGGGACAGTTCACTATAACTGTCCCTCAGTGTGCAGGGCTGTTAAAAGAATATGTATTTAGGAATGATGATGTGAGCAGATTTTTGGAAAGATGAAGAAAATTAATTTTTCTATGAATGATCTATTTAGGTAGAGGAACAGATATTTAAGAACTACAGTAAGCTCTCATCATTAGATGGGCTTATAACTCAGTGCAGAGTAGAGAGTGTGCTGGAAAAACTATGATAACTACTACATGGACTGAATTGATGTTGATCCCAGTGTTCTGGAATTAAGAAATCTTACAAATCTTTTCTATCTTTGACTTCTGAGAACTGGCAAATAATGGTTTTTGTAGCTCAGGACTCAAGCCAGTATAACAAAACAGCCTTGTATAGAAAACCATCTTTGTGCTGAGGGCAGACCTTCTCTGTGCCAATCTACACTGCTTTCCCATCCCAAGTGTTATTAATCCCTTACTTTCAAAAGCAATGAATTGTATTCAGAAAAACAGAAAGGTGAAGATGTTTTTAGATTTCATATGTAACATCAATTAGAAACTAACTAGATTAAATAGTGTAGTAAAAAATAGCACACTGTTCCAGACTTTTTGTTTAGATTGCCCATTTTCAATATGTTGGTTTTTTTCTGTTTAAGTATTCACATTGTATTTTTTTCTCATTAACTTATATGGTCCCAAAATGAAGAACTTTTAATCTTAGTCTTTTAGATGATCTTAAATCTTCATTGCTAAGAACTGTATCATGGAGATCCAAATAAAGTAGTTTAGCTGGACAGCTGATGGTGCTGTGTTTAGTTGAAACTACAAATGAGTGTCTACAAATGAATATCTACAGGGGACAGAAATAGGGTTTGATGCCTCCCTTGAAGATGACATCTTTATGGAACATAAAAACCTAAATGTGCAGATGTCAGAGTTAGGTTCAAGTGTTTTAGTACCCACATATTTAAGTACTTGGCTTTTTTCTGGCACATTTCCAGCCTTAAATCAGATGTGGAATACTTCTGAGGTGGTGGCTGATAGAGGATTTCAACAGCTTGTCAATTTTAAGTTTACATTTAAGGCTTCTGCAGAACATCCTTCTTCTATGACAGCACCAATACATTGGTAACACCCGCCTCTTTCCAGTTGATCACACCTGTTGACGCTTAAGTGCATTAACAAATCAACTGACAACCTTTCTTCTTCTGGTTCTTCTTCATCTGTGTTAGTACTGGTAGCTCTGTGCATAATAAATTATGATATACAAAGGTATTCCGTATTTAAATTAATTTAATTTAGTACCAAACCTAATTCTGGTCATATTACTTAATGATCCCTCTAACTCAGGAAGGATAATTCTAAGAAAAGTGTTTCACAGATGTAGGTAACTTTTGTATAATACCATCCCCAGTCTTGTGAGTGATGTGTATTTAAATTTTGTCCCAGAAGAGTAAGAAAGTTCATGTTCATATTGACTTTCTTTCTTTAAGTCTATGAAGGAGAAAAGCTCTAAAAGAGCTGACTTGGAGGGTTACACTGGTAGCCAGGAAAGATGGGGCCTTACCGCAGTGCTGGGTGTAGGAGCACAAGACAGATAATATCAAGCTAATTCCAGAAGGGATAACACATCCCCAGGAAGTGGGGCTGATCATAGGAGGTTTCCAGCATGGGTTCTGAAAGCAAGAGAGCCACCCTGATGCTGCACCTGAGTTTATACATCATCCATCTTGATGGTGGTAATTAATCAGGGGCAGCACTGTACTGATGATGCCATGCTGCTTCCAGTTCTGCTGCTGCATTGATACATGCAAGTGTGGTTGTAACTAGGTCAGAAGTCACTGCACAGATGTTTGTCAAAGCCAAGACAAATATTAATATCACCAGAGTTATATACTCGAATTCTGCTAGTGAAAACTTTAAAAATCACCACTCACACACATTCATCAGAGCTATACTACATAGATTGGCTAATGATTATTGAACATTTGAAATATCTAACTTGAAAAGCAATGAATAAAAACGGTAAGAATTGGAGAATGCTGAATAAATTCAGAAGAATCATCAAATCATTATAAGAGATCCGCTTATGGATATTTAGTAAACAATAGTTTTCAAAGTTATTTGCTATGCATTGTTCATTCATGTCTAATAAGTACCATACAGTATAAATGGTATTTTTATTTCAGCTCCTAGAACATAAAAAATCTATAGATGCTAGCTGAGAATTTTGCAAGTGTGTCTGAATGCCAAATCAACTGAGGTAAGATGGAGTTTATGTCCCTGAACATATTGTATGATCAGTGGATAAGGCAGGGTTTAAATATAGATTGAAAACCACAGGCTATTAAGTATCTAGGAATATTTTACCTTACGGAGTTGAAGTCTACAACTAAACTTAACAAAGAGGTAATGTGAAATACAGTGAAAAAAAAATTGCTGGGTGGTCTCTGCCACATAGTGTATTGTGTGGTGGGAAAAGCTGAGAGCCATAAGAGAGATATTGGGACCAAACCAGGCATACTTTATACATTAAACATCTTGCTATGTACATCTGAGGAACGTTCTTTGAGGAACGTGTGGGCTGGTTAACAAAAACTTTATGGCATTATAGGAAGCCCAAAATCTGGGATGAAAATGCTAGTGTTAGCCAGACTTTTAGGTGGAGCAAATTTTCCAGAGTTATAAAAATATTGGTTTTTTGTGTAGCCAAGGAAAGGATGCCATGTAAGTGGATGTCAGCCCATTTGGATAGCCTCTGAAAATGCACAAACATTTTTCACTTTTTCATTTGATCTTGTTAACAAGGGTGCAGTGTATGCCGTGCTGAAAGCTGTGGCTAAGTAGATTTTAAATCATAAAGAAAATGCAGGGGAAAATTCACAGTGGAAAGACAGGAAGCACTATGCAACAAAACTAGTGTAAGACTTGTTTGAGGTACTTTTATTTTTATATTCTTTTATGTGTCGAGGCCCTGAGGGCAGCAGAAGGCCTCAGGGCTCCCTGGCCCCTGTCAGCCCCTCCCCAGCCCGGCCTGCCCAGCCCTGTGCTGGGTCTCTGCAGGTGCCCGCGCCTGGGGCTGCCCTGGCAGGTGTGGGACAAGCCCTGGTCACCAGCCCAGGCTCTGCCATCCCCTGGGGCCGCCACGCTCCGGTCCTGCGTTGGCCTTGGCAGTAGTGCTGCGTGTTGTAGCGTTAGTGCACGTCAGACCCACGGAACGGCCTGTGCCTTTCTCATCTCCTTCTGTACCCACGTTGGCTCTTATAGATACATGTTATAGTACTGGCTTTTCGCAAATATTAAAATGAATTCTATAAGTACAATGTTAAAATAACTGTGCTTTTGTTTCTGCTATTAACAAAAACTTAGACACAGTAGTAGCGGTAGCTGATATGCTTGTGTTAAAATGCCTGTTCGGTTGGGATAATATCCAAGGAACGTATGATGGGGACCCTGCTACTGATGTGTCAACTGTCAGCACTCACCATTTGAAGGCAATGTGGACCAAAACCTGAAGGTGATGATAAAACTGACAAAAATCACAACCAAGAAACACGCATACTAAAAAGGCAGACCCAAGGAGGGGCCATGTAAAATAGTTCTGGAATATGTAAACTAGTTTATGGATATGCATAAGAGTCTATGAATATGCAACAGGCTGATGTAATAAAAATGGTATAAAAATGGTGTTTCCCAAACTAGCAGGTGTGCTCTTGGCTGAGTGCTGAGACACACCCAGCCCTAACCTTTGCTTTGCTGTCTCTGTCTCCCATTGTTCTTTATTAAACTTCTAAATTTTAACAGGAAAGTGAACTGTGTTTTTCACATTGGCTGAGACCAGAGCTCCAAGCACTTGCAGTCACAGCCTCTATTTAGACAGGGAGAGATGTACTGTGAAAACAGCTCTGCTTCTCCACTGGGACTGACACAGAGGCCTTATAAGTAAAACAGACTTCAGCTAATTTCCAAGGCATTTGAATGAAGCCCCTCAACTATGTATGTTATGTCTTCCCATTCTCTCTGCTCGCTTCAGTCTTAGAATTGCCACTCCTAAGTACTGTAAGCACCACAGCTTTAAATGCTGAAGGGAGGCAATGGAGGAGGGCTACACAGTGAATGGAAGGAAGGAGTTGTAGTGTGCTGCCTCATTCCTGCTCCATTGTCTTTGATTAATGGGAAAATAAACACCCGTGAGTACTGCTAGGGAGACCTCAAAAGATGTGGACAGATGCTTGTCTTATGGCTCTTCAAAGGGCATTTACTACCTTAAGTATTCTATGATTGTAATTTTCATTGAGGTTTGGTGGCTCTATTCCATTTATATGGGTATCCAATTACAACTCAAATATTTGCACTTGACAGCAGTTTTAGACTACATAGTTAAATGAAAAATGAACCAAATGCAGTACATACTTTAATAACAATCAGTCTTAAGAGAATTTTTTGAGGAACAACTTCTGACCTACCAGGATTATTAAACATCCTGTAGCATTTTTTGTAAGATTAGTCACAGTGTCTTTCTGAAATGCAATTTATATTATTACATTCTGCCTCCATAAATCACCCTACGGTATCAACTGAATATAGTATTCTTCTGTCACATATTGTTGTAGAATGTTAAAAAGCTGTCATGTTCCACCTCAGAAATGGATCCACTTTGCTAGAATGTAATGCAGTTCTGTTACAAGATTTGGAACTTTTTGTTATTTTACAATCCAGTACATTCAGTACATTTGCAAGAGAATCCATTATTTTTTTTCAGTGCTTCTTGGTATCCTCACCTATATCAATGAATGCAGAAATAATAAGTATCGGTATTCTGCAAAGACAGTAATTTCAAAAGATTTTTCCCTAGGACTGAACACACAAGAAAGAAAACCATACATTTCAATTTGCACCAGCAAAGAACCAAATTTCTAGTTTTTCAAATGTGATTATTTACTTAATATATTTTGTTTCTTGGCAAGTCTTGCAGATGATGCAATAAATGTCACTCTTTCCTTTTACTCAGCATCAAGTGAACAGATCATTCTCCTCCTTTATTCTTGTCTTTTGACTGAGAGGAAAGCCAGCAGCCCTGCTCCTCTTGGTTATTATATATCTCATATGTTTGCCAGAATGGGGATATAAACCTAGTGCTCTATCCAGATTCAAGTGTGAATAATTACATTCTGCCTACCTAAATTCCCACAATGATTTCATTTGGGTACAGTATATTTCTTCATTTCCTGCTCTTGGGCCTGTTTTGGCATCTACTGAAGTTAATGGAAAGTTCTCAAAGACTCTGGTGAAGGAAAATGTCCATAAACTATGGAGTAATTCAGTTGTATTAAACAGCTTGAGTAGGTGTAAGTAGAGTTGTATCTTATAGATATCTTATAGATTGCTTGTACTGCTTGTCTTTACCAGTTTGGAAAACTCTTCCCATTTCATCAAAGTTATGTGCTATTCACGATACAGCAAATGGCAATTAATGTATTTTTTTAGGTATTCTGTTGTAGACAACTTATATATGTTAAATTTACATATATATATATATGTAAATATATATATGATCCTGGTACCACTGACTTTTATGAAGATCCTTCTTTGGACTTTAGTGAGGATATCTAGGTAATATCTTAGGAGTAGTGGGGGATAGTAGCCTTCTGATGCACAGAAATTCTGGTTTTTTTCAGACATCTGTGGATGTCTGGGGAAAAAAATGAAATAGAAAGGCTGTTCAAAAATTGAATTCAAGGTGAAAAAAAATTGAAATTATTTTGAAAAATTGAATTCTTTTGAACCCTAGATTAAACTACAATACTCTACAATACTCTATGCTACTTCACCAAGCCATGCATGTAGCTGCAAGTAATTGCTGCTTTCTTAGCAAAACTTGGAATTTTTCCAAAATATATTTTTGCTTTTCCTAGAGATAAAAAGTACAGGTATTGAACCCTTCTCAGTTGTCTCTAGGAAGTTCTTAAGAGGATAAAAAGAGAGCAACTCAAAATAGAGGCAGACCAAATTGTAAAATTAATTCAGACCTGAGCTTTCCTAATTTTTTACCAGGCCCATCTTTGACCAGAATTTATTTTATATAGAATTCTAATAAAGTGAGGGTCACATCTATTGAAACTAGATGACTCCAGGCTGGAGTATATTTGATATGGTTGTTCCCACCTTCTTTTCTCTCAATGACTATAAGTTATTCCATTCACTCTCATTCTTGGGAATTTTGGTCATATTCTCATGAGCCAGACCCATGCTGGGGCAGGACACAGGCCATCTCTTTATTCCTCCAAAGTCTGTGTCATGTACTTTTAACCTTGGCCTGAGGTGTTGGCATGAAAATTGCCTGTATTCTAAATATACAACATTCCTTTCCTTTGGCCTTAGACAAAACTGGAAGTAGGGCTGGTGTAAGTGGTGACAGCATCACATCATTTCTCAAAAACCAGCAGAGTAATTCTGTGATGAAGAGCATCGAAGATAATCTCAACAACTTAATGTTGTGCTTCTTACTGTTGAGTGGGATGTCATCTTAATTCAAGAGCAAAACCAACAGTCTTGCAGTGTTACATTGTCACACAACATTTCTAATAATTCCAAAATCCTCTGAGTCAGAAGTGTGGTACAGCTAAGCAAAAACCCTTTAGACAAGAAAGATGCTTTTATTTTATTTAATTTTCAAATGTTTCTGCAGCTTGCTAGCTTCATAACCCAGGGCAAGTTTAATTAAAGTCAATGAAGCAGTTTAAAGTGAAGAAGAAATCAGCATTAAAAAAAAGTGTTGATTGTTTTCTAATTATGCCATGAACTTTCTCTGTAATGGATTCTTGCCTCTTTAACTTTAGATAAAGCCTGATAGCCAGTGTAGACAGGAGACTTGGGAAACTCCTTACTAAAATTTCCTTGCTAGTTGCTTATCTAGTTATCTTAGCACCCTTGTGGCAAGATCGATTTCATTGCTTTTTGTCAACTGTTGGACTAGGTGGATATTATCTTCTGAAGATGGTGACAACAGAACAGTGTACCTTGCAGGAAAGTACCATTTTGGTAGGCATATTTCTGGTCTTGATGAAGAAAGAGTGTGCTTGGAAAGATGCAGAAGTCTAAGCATGAGCTTTGAGCAGGTTTCTTGCTAAAATTCAGTAGAACAGTGTAACATTTACAGAGGAACTGAAATGCTCCTTAGCAATGCAGTATTCCTATGAGAAACTCACTAAATGTTCACAGAATCAAAGATTACAAATGAAATTTTTTGCATCTCTCTAGAGTAGCAATTCAAGCATTTCATACTTATTTTGTGAACAATCAACTTAGTAATCCGGTTATTTTTGTAAAAATGATAACTTGTTTGTAACTTTGTATTAAAAGACAATTTGGTTGCAAGATCAAGCACTCGGAATTTCAAGGATAGCCCTAGAATCCTAAATCAGCTTTTCTGAGCTATGTGTTTGGGTAGCATCCTCATTTACAAATCACTAATTAGTTTTGCCTTATTTTGCACAAGAGGGTGATTGTTTGCAGGGAACAAGGAAGGTGTTGAATATTTCTTTTTAACTTCATTGCCTAGTCTGTAGTCTTAGGCCTTATTTATTGTCCACTGTGCCAGCTAATGCAAACCAAACCTGCACTGAACTTGAAATTACTAATTTCTTTTTACTATTTTCAATGGCATTCTTCATTATAGAATTATATTAATATTTCCTGAACAGGTTTTTCTGTGTTTGGGAAGAAAGAATATTATCCCCATTTTATAGTGGGGAAAGTGTAAATTTGCTGAACAGTGATAAGAAGTCAGCATGACTAAAACTCTTTTTTAAATTTATGTTCTCTCAGTGACATTGCATGTCCTTATGTCCCTGTATTATGTGTAAGGGTAAATAGGAATTTTAACTTCTTGCTTTTCTGTCATTCATTATGTGGGCTCTGTCTATTACACCATTCTTTATTTGGGCAGTCTCAGTCTCTTTCATCTTTGCACATTGGGATTTTCCTTTAGGCTCCCATCATTTTCATTGCTCATATCTAGACATTTCTACTCCAGAGAGAATGAGATCAAAATTCTGTCTGATTGTCAACTCTCTGTCTCTCTTTCTCTCAATATTTTAATCTGGAAGATGTCTGTTTAAAGCAGAATAGATTCCACAGAATTACTACAACGGGGACAGTATCACTGCTGACTTGCTTGGTGCTAGGACTGAATAATCCTTTCAGAGACAATGAACGTGGGTGCCATCAGCCAGCTTTGACAGAGGATGCTGGTTAGCATTAATTTTGTTGGTGGTGGTTTTATGAAGCAAAATTCTGACTGCCGAGAATTCCACTAAGCTAAACACTGCAGGGGCTGGAGTGGCCCTTTGCAATGAGTGGAGCTTGACTTAAAAAGCAGCATACAGAATGCATATTCCATATCTAAACCTCTCAGTGACCTGTAGTTATTATTCAGACTGGCATTCACTTATGTGAAAACTATGTCTTTAAATTGGAAACAATATTAAGTAACTAACATAAATATATCCACTCCAGCAACAAGCTGTTATAAAAGTAACACTAGATGTAAATTTGGGAGAGCTATTAATGAGGTGGATCAGTGTGCTCTTGAAGCCTGGGCAAGGATGCTGTTGATGGTAGTTAGGAAATCGTGTTCACAGCTGTGAAACTTGAAGTCAGGGCCTTACCATTCCAGGTTCTCCAGAGGAAGCCAAGTCCTTGAGGAACTGTAGAATTTCAATTATGTTCCATGCTACAATTCTTCTTTGGTTGCTTGCAGTGACGATTCTTTTTTTCCAAACCAGTACAAATGTGGGCACTGAATCATGTGTTGGTGTCCTGTCACCATGGACCACTGTGATCACACAGCAGCTCAGGGTGCGTGGGCTGAGCACATCACTGCTCCAAACCAGCCCAACTACTAAACAACAGAGGCAGTAAAATGAGAAACTCCTGCTGATAGCAGGAACTTCTGTTCTATTTGAGAATAATTTACTGAGAAGGTAACTGGTGAATTCCCAATGGGAAAAAACTTGATTCTGTCTGAGCATAGGTTACCAAATGTACCATCATAAAGTAATTGATTTTGTGGTATATCAGGTAGGGACATAGTTGAGACTATTGAACTTTTCACTTAGGCCTCAGGGTGAACTTGAACCAAGCTTCCAAAGGTGAAGAACCAGTGCTTGACATGTGCAGGGTTTTACACTCTTAACAGCCTCTTTAACTTTCATTTTTCCCCTTTACCAAGATCTAGATTTGCACAGAGTCTCATTAAGATGGTTGAGTTGTCATTGGAGATAATCACCAAAGGAATGTGTTATAAAAGGAGAAAAAAAGTATGTCTAGAAAGTCTGAATAATTTTTTATGCTGTTGTTTTAGTGAAGAGGCTTTGGCTGCTGATAGAAAAGTTACTATAGCTATAGGGCACATTTAATTGCATTTTAGAAACTTCTTTTAATCCGGTAATAACAAAAAATTAAATCAGTGCTGACATTTTTTTGTTGCCAGAAGAAGGTAGTAAAAGGGTAAAGAAATAATTGTTAGTTCTGAGAATATAATTAGCAACTTTAATGCTTTAATCTAAAAAATGCATATTTTGAGCCTGGGTGAATGATGAAAGAAAAGATATTGAAAGCCTTTGAAATTTCTAACTGTTTGTTTTTAATTGTAAATTATGATCACTATAATTAGCTCATTTAGTACATTTATAATGTAAACAAATATGAATATACAGAACTTCAGTGATATATTTCAGGGCAAATAAGAGCAACATTGTGACCCTGGGCTCTATTTATTAATCCTTTCTTGTAGTGTTTGGCACTGCTTCATTCTTTCATACTGTTTTCCCCCCCTTTTTTTCCAGAAGATAAAAAGAAAGCTGTACATAATATTTGCAGGTCTCTGCTGAGGTCTTAATGCATCTGGAACTACACTGAAGAAAACACAGATAGAAATCTGGTCCTTTTTGGGCTCCATTTAAGTCTAACTCTGAAGCTTTCTTAGAGCTAGAGTTTTTATCATGTTGGAAAATAAATACTGCATGTTTTCTTAAACACTAGGCTGTTAATACTGAGCAATTAGAAGAACTGAAAGTAATGTTATTTTTCAGATAGACTTACTATTTCCATAGCTAGCTATCTGCAGAAGTGCAGGACTGCCTGTCCTGTTTCCTGGTGATGCACTTTGTGTAGCATCCTGGGACCAGGTTTCAGAAATCTGCTCCTTTCCTCATACACGTGCTGCCCTCCACATCAGAGTAACACAAACAGGAGCTGCCTGCCTGATTGATTCCCTGCATGCTAATGGAAACACTTAATGAGTAACAGGATGTTATTCCCCCACCAAGTTTAAAGATTAAAATTTGGGGTTTAGTCTCACCATTATTTTTGTAAAAAGACATCTTTTGTTACATTTCCAGAGCTCAGTTATCATGCTGTGACACACTGCATCCAGTTCTGATAAGTCATGAAAAGTTATGATTAGTTAAGCTCCTTATGAATAGAGAAGGCTTCCCTGAAGGTTGAAACTGGCCTCTAACTTGAGATTTTAAATCATTGTTGAAGTGTTTTGACTAGGCTGCCTTTGTGTACACTAAACAGTTTAAGGTTACATTTTAATCCAGCGGTGCCTGTTT
This sequence comes from Dicaeum eximium, assembly GCA_013396995.1. Taxonomy (NCBI): domain Eukaryota; kingdom Metazoa; phylum Chordata; class Aves; order Passeriformes; family Dicaeidae; genus Dicaeum; species Dicaeum eximium. Next base: position 879,509 of record VWZP01006607.1, read on the forward strand.
TGTGATGTTCACTTGCTGCAATTGAATGCTGTTCTGTTCATCACTGCCAGCTGTCTCCTTGGGATCCTCTAGTAACTAAGTTGTTTTATCTCAGAGGAATGAATTGTCAATAACAAGCAAATAATAACTTTTCTGCTGAATTTTCAAGATTAAAAAAAAACAAACCCTCTTCTTCTGTCATATCTCCCTTATAATATCTTGCAAGGGTTAGTTGCTCTGTTCTTGCACTCTGAGCCTTCAGGAGTTAAATGTTTATAGCACAACACAAAGGTAGAAGAGGTACATGTTGCAGCAGTGTATTCCCCATATTCTGTGGATATTTTTTAGCTGAAGGAAGTAAGCCCTGGTTATTACAGCTGTCACGGTGACATCTGATCCTTCAGTATCAGTGACTTCCTCACCCACCATGTGACCCTGATCACTGCCATGATTCTCTGTCTACTATTAAAGTGGGGAAGGTCTTGGCCCTCCAGGTGCAGTTTCAAGTCTGAAATAGCAACTTGTCTGTCACACTCTCTCTGCCTAACTTATTGCTTAAGGACCAAGCAAAAAGGTTTAATGTAGAAAGGGTCTCATGCAGCAACAAAGTAAAGAATGTGTCTTATGTCTGTTTCAGGGCTGATGTAGAGCTAGGGCACTGCGAGTGCATCAGTTCTTAAAATGAGCAAATGTTAAAGCAAATTTGAGGCTTCATCTCAACAATTACATTTTTGCACTTCCTTCTTTTGGGGAAGACACTGCTTGAAAGTCTTGAGAGGTACCTTTACATTTCACACAAGAACGGGGGTGTATAATAGCTTGATAATTTCCATGAGTCAAAATTGAAAACTTTAAAAATATTGTTATACCAAAATTCATATCCAAAGCAGATCTTAGCAGAATGTGGGAAAAAAATGAGCTAACAAGCAAAAATGTTGCATGAAAATATATTTTAAAAACCCTTAAACTCTAAAACAAACTCCAAAGTAGCATAGCTGAAATGAATAGAGCTTCCCATGGCTGCAAGGTGCATTTTTCCCTCCTTTGTAAATAACTTGTTTGTGATATTAACTTAAAACTTGCTAAACCCAGGCAACATGAAAGATATAGACTGGATACTTTTCTATGCAAATAGATAGGGCTTGTCAGGCTATGTAATTTTTAAGAATGAGGCATTGGAAAAGATTCTGTACTCAAGATAACAGAGCTGGCCTAACTGGCTATTGCTCTGTACATTGTGCAAGCTTTGCCACAGCAGTTGTCACATGTTTCCAGTCCTGAATGCTTATCTTTCTAAGCCTTGTAGTGTTGTTAAGTTAATGTAAACTGGTATGTGGGACTTGACAACCAAGAACCAGTGTTTGTATATTGAAATTCAGCTGCATCTGAACTGAACCAGAAATTAAGTAGATATAACGCCAAAGTAATAAAGAATTTGGATAACCAGCTTCTGTAAGTTTTGGAGTGATTTTAGGTTCTTAAATATAGTATTGCAGAACTATTTTTTTGGCTTTGATGGAGAGAATTTGGTCTATAATTCCTCCTCTAATGCAGAAGGGGGACACTTCTGGGCAGGGTGCTTCTGGTCACCTTTGTCAAGGTAATGGTGAGTTTCTTATAGTGACCCCCATGGTCAGGAAATCTTAACAAACACAGCTGCAGCACATTACATTGAAAAATGTTTTTCTTTGAAATAGAACTGTACACATTTTAATACCCTTTGCAATATATTTTGCATTGCTGTTGCAAATACCATTTTTTTTATAGCATGAAAAATCCTCTCTTCATGTTTTCTCAAAAGCATATGTTCGTGTGTAATGATATACATATTTAATATGTATATATGCTCAGATAGTGTATGTGTATATATATATATATGTATCAAGTGACTTCGTAGCTTATGTTAAGATAACACTATCCTTTAAAAATAAAACCTTACAAAATTTTATATAGTTGTAAACTAAAGTTATGAAGTTATATGTGAAGTTAAAAGGTTATAAATGCAGTTCTGCTTATCTTAGTGGAAAACCAGATCAGAAATTGTCAGCAGAGTACTTTTAGAAGAGTTCTGTCATGACTCTGAAGATGGAAAGCAAGATAGACAAGGATTTAGAGCTGATGCAAAAGGAGAAGGGAGGGTATGTTTTCCTGAGAGAAAACCATAAAAAGAAATGTAAAAACTGGGAAAATTAGGGTGTGTCCACTCTGAGCATATGTTAGATATTAACTCATAGCAGGCAGGGCTTCACTGTCTGTTAAAGGAAAAACTAGAATTGTCGAATAAGGGACACAGAACAAGCCAACTGGATTGGACAAAAACTTGTTGCCCTTCTATGGAATATCCATAATGGCTGAATGTTCTCTGTGTGTCCTTGATCCACTTGGTCTGGACTGCGCTGCTCTTTAAAACAGTATTCACTGGAAACAGAAATGTCTCACAACCAGAGCATTTTGGGGCTAGAGATGGGACTATGTGGTTCCACCAATCCTGTTTTCACTTTGTTTTCTTTCAGAAGTAAAAAAAGGTTGTTAAAAATTGTCAGTCATTTGTCTGTGGACAAGTGCTGGGCTTTGATAGTGCCATTGGCCGTTTAGGGGTGCAAGGCTTTGAGTGTTGTGCTCTCTGTAGTACAACTCTGTGTTTGTTCATTTTCAGGCATGTGCAAAGCCGTGGTCTTCACTATGCTCATAAGTCTTCCACAGTGATTATGACTAGAGTCCTTAAATTATATTGTAATTACCATTATTCATAGTAATGGCTTATTAGTAATAATTACTAATAAACTTGATAATCCCCTAAGGAAAAATACTATAGGTAGAAAGCCAGACATGGAGTCATTATAACAAAGACACTTGTTTCTTGTGTCCCTCTTGTAATATAGTAATTAATTCCCAGCTTTTTTTGAGGGTGATGAAGAGATTTCTGGAGAGATTTGTCTCATAACAACCCTCTCTGCCCACCTGCCCCAAAACCAAGAGTGGAAGAGCGAGCAGGCCTTTGTCCTGATTCCTATGAAAAATTCAAGCAGCAAAAATAGTTTGTTTCCATCCAGCCTTCTGTCTCTCCTTTACTATTTCTTCATCCTAATTTTCATGGTTTTCTGTGTTTTCATAAGCCTGTTGTGTGTGGTAGACAAAAAGTAAAGTATTTATTGCTTGGTAAACAACACCTTCCCAGAAAATTTTCATAAAACCTTCTTCTCACAGGATATGTTGCCAAATATGCATTGTTTTTATATACTTAAATTAATTTTTAAAAAATATGCACAAAGATCTGGCTCTGTTTATTTATGACTTTAAAAGAGTAACAATCAAAAGGAACTGTGTACTGTGATCATTTAGCCCTCAGACTCAATAAAAAATTCTTATTCACTTCTACAAGTGCATCTCTGTCCAGTGATGTGTCCCATATTCAGTATTTACCTGCAGCTCTTGGTGTCATGGAGGGCAAAGAGGCAAATATTTCCCTTTGGCAGGTGAAACAACATAAATCTGAACGGTGTGCTCAGATTTTTTCAATAAATGTTTTTCGTCACTACAGAGCTTTATACAACAGCAGTAAAGGCAAGAAAGGAAATTAGAAACACAGCTGAGACTGCATCTCATACTTAATAATGGCCTAAAATTCTTACTGTTTATTAAAACTAACACCCCTTGTCAAGGTGTTGATCAAAAATTCTCTGCAGTCTCTTTTCTTTGATCTTTTCATTTTAGAAAGCACAGATATTTGTTGCCATTTCTTTATTTAGGTTTATGTCTAAAACATTGAAACTCAAAACTGCTTTCCAATAATGTTCTATGGCAAGGAGTAATCCTTAATTCATTGAACCAGCAAACTCGTCCCTAAACAAATTTGTCCACTCACAAAGAAAGGAGAATTCTGGTGTAGCACAAACATAAATGATCAAAGATGGCACTAGAAAGGATACTTTTAAAAAACCTGTCATCTCTGAGCCTCGTGCATCTACTGCTGTCCAGTCTGAGTATGGGCATAACCTATTCTAATATCCACATTTACCTTTTGTTTCAGCAGCTCCCTGGCTCCTGCACATGCAAAACATTTGAATTTCCTGTTGGCTCAGAGGTGAGATTTATAACATTTATTAAAGCTGCTTTTCGCTGTGAGTTTACTGGGCAGAAAGCCTGAGAGGGCCTTTTTTTTAAGGGGGTTTAATTGCTTGAATTTACCAGAGGGGTGAACATTATGCTTTCTTTGCAGCACCACTATCCACTAAGATTGCCAGGTGTTGAATTTCCCTAGAGGTTCCCTATTTATTGAAGGAATTAATGAAATATCCATCTATCCAGAGCCAGAGCTCCTACCATCCCTTTCCCATTCATCTTCTTGATTTTGTTTCCTTCATGGCTGCTTTTGAATTTCTTGGTTGAGCCTGTTCATTTCTGTCTGTCCCTGTCTGTGTCCTCCCTCCTCTCTACTTGCACACCTTGGGCATTAAAATGGGCCAGACTTCCTTGGAGCTGAGTGTGCCTGAAAGGCTTGTGCTGGGCTGTGGCTGCTGGTACAGAGGGACAGCTCAGTGCTGGGGGTACACTGCTGCCTTGGCAGGGTGCGAAGGGACATAACAGAGGACAGGAAAGACGGGACAAGTAGAGGGAAGGCTGAAGAGCAAACAAATATTTTTCAATGCTTAAAGTAAAAGCCTAGAAATAGCCCTTTAAATCCATGAATGGACTCCTCAACAGATGGCAACCCTACTGTCAAGTGAGCCCAAGGCAGGCAGACCATAATTGTTAGCAAGTGTACTGTTGAGGGAATTTATAATTTACTGATGGAGCAGCCGCTTCTGTTGAAGAATAAATTGGAATATTTTGGTGCATTTCCTTTAAAAAGTCATCCACTTTTAAGTCTATGTATTAAAATTACATAGTCTTAAATGGGGGTCTCCTTTGCTAAACAAAAGATATGCAAATTACATTTCAAGATTTATATTATGATAAAAACTGAAACACAAAAGAGACATTATCTTGCAAAAATGTAAAAGTACATTGCTTCATGAGTCTATAATGATATAATGTGATGTTGATGTAGTTAAAAATGTCAGAAGGGAGACAATGACCTTAAAAGTTTAAGGCAGACACATTAATATTGATTGATTTTTAAGAGATTAAACAGCAAGACTATATCTATACATAGACTGGATATTGGATTGTTTGAAAATTTGAGATGAGATACAGAACATTTCGGTCTTGTAATGCTTTAGACTTAATAGCAAGAACATGCTTTATATGCAGCCATTTGTACTACAGGAAACTGGATGATGATTTGCCTTGAATTTTTCAGACTATTTATTGTAAAAACCAGTGGTGTTTGACAAAACTAGATGATCATTTCTGGCTTAAGCACAAATGCTGGTCTGTCATAGATGTCAAAAAAGTCTTAATATTGGTTTGTTTGTTTGTTTTTAACCCTGTTCTGCATCTATGTAGATCTGTATGTTGTATTACAGTTTTTTTAAATACACACACATACACACACTCCTAAAATCTATTGAGCACTGTAAAACCTCAACCCCTGCTAGCCTTGAACCAAATTATGTGACTGCACATCAAATGTCATGTCATTCTTTTTCCCTGTTTTTTGTCAGACTGGAAGAGGCAGTCAGTAGCACTTCTTGTTTAAGTAAGTTTAGGCTCATACTTATATCCATGCTTATGCCAGCAAAGTCATAAAGAAATGTGCTTCTCAGTGATGAGGAAGGTGCTAAATATTGTGATATTTATTATTCCCCTGGGGCAGTTCATTTTATCCTCTCAGGTTGATGGAAGTTTCGTCTCACTCACAGATAAGCTGTATTCTTAATGAGATTTCCATTGGCCAGAGAAATGAGGACGTTGGCCCTTTAGACTTTTAGGAACCAGGCCACAGATGCCTTGGACTTGGAATTCAACTTGCAAGAGAGAACAAGTCTGACCAGTAGGAGATGGACCATTCTCTTCCTGAGAAGAGATCCTGAAGCACTGTACAAGCTGGAGGTTTTCATTCAGAATCAGACCTCACAAAACATGAGGCAGATAAACATAAGGTGTAGACCACATTTTTATAAAGATTTTTAAAAATATCACTTTCAAACAAATCATTAGTCTTTGACTTCTTTTACTCTGCATATATGAAGTGGCAGAAAATCAGTATCTGAAGGAAAAAGAACAGCTAGGAACCTGGAGTTCAGCATAGACATTTTGTGTAATAGAGAATTCTTGTTTTCCAAGAAGCAAAGACAAGAAAAGTTATCGTGTGGCCACTTTGCCTCCAGATTTAATTTTTTTTAATAGAAAAAGGTGGATTCTTTTCAGGAGAACTATCAAACAGCAAAGTGTCTGGATGTCATAGCTGAATCCTGTAAATGTATCTTTAGTTTCACCAATGGTAAAACCTGTTTTGACCTTCTGGTAAAAGAAAATAGCCCAAATGGCCTGTTTAATATACCAGAGAAAGCACAGTGTCTCCAAAGGACCTGGCCTAAGTGAGCACCCAGAATCCCAGAAAGCCAAGAAATTTGAAGGCAGTCAGACTTGATTTAATTATTTTTTACTACAAGTCTCATTTCAGAGAATGATTAACGGGAGAAGAGACATAAATGGCAAAGTCTTGATCAAAGAAGCTGCTGTCAGGGTACCATCCAGATAAATTAGGAAAAGAATGCTCAGGTTTCTGTGAAAGAAGACTAATGACATCAAGTCAAGATGAAATAGAAAGGAGCAGCATTGCAGGCTGGAAATCATAAAAGACTAGCGTGCCCTGACAAGAAGCCCTGAGAAATTTCCCGAACTGGAAAGTAATTGGAATTGGAAAGGAATTACTTTTTGTAAGTGCCGGCTCTTGAAGTTACACAGGACTGACGATGACCCTGGCACCAAACTTGCTTTTTGGAACCTGTCAAGACAGGTGAAGGAATCTTCTGGAAGCATCTGAAACAGCAGCTGTTAGTATCAGCTCTACACACTGCAGGTGTTCTGCATCTTATGTGCTCACTCTACTCAACTAGGATCAGTCCCTTCACTTGTAGTAAATTAATTCCTTCACAAAAGTAAATTAAAAAAAATCCAAACCTCTTTCAGTGGTCAGAGGTGTACTCCTGGAAATCTAGTGTTCAAATAAAAATAAGAGACCCATTTCTCAGGAAATATTGAGTTGTTATTTAAGTATTGTCTTAGTTTTCTAAGTAACACTAGTGTTCCTGTCTAGAGGAGCAGATCTTCCATTAGGAGCCTCCTTGCCTCAGATTTAGCTTATAATATAGAGTAGCATTTCTGCAGACAAGCACTTAGTGTGATCAGTACTAAAACTGTGTGAGATTAGCTAATGTACTTTTCTGTGATGTGCAAAGTGAATGCCAGGACGCACCATTGTACCTGACTGCAGCAGCATGAAGTTACGCTTCAACAGCGTTCCCTCCTAACGAGGGATTTGAAGGCAGGGAAGCGGTCTCTGGGGTGTTGCCCGTCAGCAAGAAATGATTTTTTAGAAGTAGGAAATAAAGGAAGAGTCTGAACTGATGTTTAGAACAAATAAATGGGAGCAGCAAAACTTTCAGTGGTAGTATTATATGCCATCATAGAAAAATAGCTAAATGAAGCATGTATTTAAAATTTGGTGAGAAGCTTTTGTACATTTTAGTTCTGTTTGGCTCAGCAGGTGTGCTGCACTTTAGACTTCAGTCTTCAGGGCTGTCAATCCAACAACTTTCACAAGCACTATATTCACTTAAAAGCTGAAAGAGAAAAATAGAAGGGGATGATGCTAATAGCACTTAGCACTTATATAGCTTTCCTTCCTGAAAGTACAGTGTAAACGTGAAATAATTAACACGTACTTTGTCTTGGAGATGCAAATGTATCTCTAAACAACCTTTAAGCAAAGAGAATACAGGCACATAAAACCAACCTATGCCCAGCTGCACATTTTCAAGCTTAAATATTGCAAAGTGCTATTCATGGTGTAATTTCTCCCTGTAGTTGATCAGTAAGTCCAGCTTGTGGAAACCAACACAGTATATTTCTGCATGCAGTGCTCCTTTTTCATTGTGTGAAGAACTTAATGTAATAATTTCAGATATTATTTGATGAAGTGCCTGATACAGGTAACCATCAGCAAGTTATACAAGGGGGTGTGTTGTTTGAGTAGTCAAAATATGGGATTAGGTTGCACAGATGCACCAGTTATTCAAACTGCCAGGAGCCTCTGGAGCAATCCTGCTGTGCTTGCTCCAGAATCTACCCACCTGGTGTTAGCTACTCTGAATATGTCCCACAAAGTCTTGAACAGATAGTTATCCACCTAATCCACTTAGAAAATTCAAAGTCTTAAAAAAAAAGAACCAGGGAAGAGAGGTTCAACTGGCACTGAGAGAAGTGAAATGCTTTTGAGGAGAAAAAGAGACAGGTGAAACTGCAAGTCTCAGACTTAGTTTTTCTCTAAGTGAGAAGGAAAAATGTCTGCAGCTGTGGTGTGTTTCCAGTGCACCTTTTTTCCCTGGTTAAAATAAAAGTTCAGCAGTGTTTGCAAAGCTGTGAATCGACTTATCAAAGTCAATTTGATAATTAAAGAGTTCTTTTGAGCCATTGAGCTACTATCAAAGGCTATCAGCACAGATCAGCCAGGATGTGGAACAAATCTGGTCAGGGAATTATCTGTTTCACTCTCCTCTTCATTCTTAGGCCATTATGACTTTAGGATGGCAAATCTGTTAAGTTTGCAATTTCCTCCAGTAATAGAGTTCTAGCAGAAGCTGATGCCGGTGCTGTACTGTACTCATGCAGAGTTAGGTAACCAATGCATGCTTCATTTGAGAGAGGCACAGAAAGCTTCTCAAAGTTACTGCATTATAGTTTCTCTTTCAGTGCTGAGCTCAGCTGCTGAGAGCAGAGGAGGTGTGAAAAGACTTGTTAATAAAAGTCTGTTTAGATTTCATTACTCTGAATAGCCAGATCAAGACAATACACCTTGCCAACCCTCTGAGAATTTCAGTCCTCTCTGGAAAAACTTTCTTTCCTGCACTGAATATCCTTCCCAGTTGAATGTTTATGCAATGCAAGCAGAACCCTCTTCTGCTGCCTTTGATTAACAGAGAATGGAGACTGCCTTCCACTTGTAGAAGATGCAGCAGGAAAGATGAACAGAAGAGCCAGGGAGGTCTTGTTTCTCCTACTCAGACACACCAAAGAAGCCCCCAGCATAACTTTCCACTTTTTAGCTTTCTATTTCCCTCCCATTTTTGAAAGGGGAACTCCTTCAATTGACAGGAGGAGCAAAGGTGACTGGTGCGGAGGATAGACTAGATGTGGCAGTTTGGCAGACTGGTGTTGCAAAAATGCCAAAAGCATTGAGGAAGGTATAACTCACTGTCTGGCCCATGAGATGGCAATTATAGGTTGGTTATGTTCAGCTCAGAGCTGGGGCCTGGGGAAGCTGTGTCTTAGCAAGCTCCAGCGTGACTTCTGCAGTGGGCCAAAAGCATTTTATTGGCTAGATCTGGAGAAGTCTCCTACTCTGACTGGAAGAGAGGTGCAGTGTACCACAAAGAGCTCAATGAAAATATTAATTTCTTCCTCTTCACAATGGCTCTGGCCTCTGAGCAGTGAAATAAAAGTGAGCATTTCTGAATGAAAGCTGTAGCTATGGAAGTATCTTTGGCTACGTGACGAGCCCTAGTCTTTAACCAGTCTGAGGACTTCAGTGATATTTTTCAGTTTACTGTAAAAGGAAAATACCAACCTGTGGTAGACTTGGCGTAAGGCATGGGCAGGCTTTTTCTCCCCCAGAAAATTAAACCTCCATTTTAATCACTGTGATTTTCTTTTGTTGTGGTCCTTTTAATGTTCTGCAAGTTTTGCTTAGATATTTATTAAAGTTTGTAAAGACTTAACTCTTGATGAAAGCAGATATAGCCTCGTATGCATAAGTACTACTGTTCCTTTCTCTATCAGTATATGCACTCACCTGAATACCCTAAAAAAAGAAAATTTATATATATACAGATTTCAAAACCCAACTAGTAATAAATGACAGGAAATGGGCACTGGAAAGTTGAGTCAGTCTAGTTCACCATATATTCCACCATGTTACACTTTCATTATAAAGTCAAAATAAATTACAAAGGTTAGTAAAATCTTATTTCAATTTTTTTTAACCTGTCCACTTGTATTTTCTAAATAAGTCTCAAATTTAAATGATTAATGACCTAACTTAATTGAAAAGAAAATTATTCAGAGAAGAACACATTTTAAATAGCACATTTCCATACACATATTTTACATTGTTACTGAGTGATAACCTAATATATTTAATTAGTACCTTTCTCCCTAATATAACTTATTTGTCATCAGGAGTAGGATTTAGCCCTTTTCATCTTGTCATGGCTTTTGGTGTTAAGTGCTTGCAGTACCTTGCCCCATCAGGAGATCCAGAAGGGTGATGTTTCATTTATCCCAGCATTGCAATTTTTTCTGTAGAGTTACTTAACAAAAACATTTTGTTATATGGAGTGGTTAGTGATGTAGTCATTGAAGTCAATATGACTTTCACAATTGATGTCAATGAGAAGAGGACTGTGTTGACTGTGACTGTGCCACCCCAGTAAAAGATGAACACTGTGCCCTTTTAAGTAATATATCACACCCATATTCTAAGGATATCGCTTGTAAAAAATGCTCTGGAAAAGAAGGGAAGAGAGATGTGCCTGTTATTGCAAAACTTACCTTCTGAATTCTGTTTCTAGCTGCAAGAGAAAATATAAAATGTAAGGCATGTGCTTTATTAATATTTATTTAAACTGTCTTCTGATACATTGCCTTTCTGATGCTACGTGGTGTTCTCCTGCACTATTTCCCAGCATGATAGCTAATGTCCTGCTCTGAAAATTATCCATTAAAATTTTATCAATTTTGTGTTTTGGTGAGACAGTATGAGGAAATGCCATTGGGAAATTAGATTCCTCTTTGACATCGGGCGCCCAGTCAGCAATCCAATCCCATGTGTTTCTACTGAGACATTAGGATTTGATATAATTTTGGGCAGAAAACATTTTAAAATGAAACAATTGAATTTTCTGCATGGTCTTGGGGACCACTTAGCTTAAGAGAATACACTTCCAAATCAAAAGCCTTTCAATCATTCTAAATATTATTTGGACGATATTTGCTTTATGTGGAGTAGCAGTTTGAATTTGTATTGAATGTTTGACTGGCTCGTGCTCACATAGATGATGTATGAAATTATTATTTCATATTTTTCTAGTGTTTGCATTGCAAGTGACATCTGGCTGACAGGAACTTGGAGAAATGGGATACAGAGTGAATGCTGCAGTTACCACGGTATCATATTTATCAAAAGGCTTAAGGTTGGTCTGTCTTTATTTCACATGTGAAACTAACAGCAATGAAAAAGAAACAGCACTTCTTTTTATTTAACTGAGCTGTTTAGAAAATGAAGATAGAGGAAGAAAAAATACTAATTGTGTATTCTATTCATTTAATTAATTTATGTAGACAATCATGTATGCTACCTGAAAGACAGTTCTCAACTTGTATAGAGGGGTTGGTTTTGTTGCTGTTATACCTTTAGATTTTGGCTAATGTTATATATCATTCATACACTCTATATCACAGAGATAGGGAAGTCTGGAGCATGCTACTATAGCAGACTGGCACAGGTATTTTTAAAATTTGTGTTCAGCTGCACAAATCTAAAGGTAGGTTAATTATAATTGCATTATATCTTTGAAATGTACTTGTTGAAATCCTTTCTTTAACCAAACTCTCACCCAAACACTTTTCCATTGAGCTCTTGATGTGTCACTTGCTTAATGGTAAATCTGAATTAGTAAATTCTTGACTAGAATACAGGTTTTAAACATTATTTTACAGTTTGAAATGTGGTATGAAAATTTATAATGCTTTAGAAATACAATTCCAGCCTTTAAAAATGGGCTTTTTCCTAGTGCATGCACTTTGAGAGGAAGCTCTGCTGATGTGTTACAGGACAAAACAGAAAGGGATACACTGAAGTGTCCAGTTTCTGGCCACACCCTGGTTTCTACACTGGCTAGAAGTGTTTCTCGGACATTCACAGTCACTATCTTGCTGTCTTTCATGCTTGTTGGTTATGAACACTGTGGAATCTGTGTGAAGAAAATGGGGCAATTTGTAATGATTGGGTTGTTTACCAACCATCCTGGGAAGGAAGGAATCTGGGGGCTGTTCTGTACATGCACGTGTAGTTCAGAAGAGAAAAGCAAGCAGAGTTGTACAGAGATAGTGAGGTGGGTGGAACAGTCTAGGAGGGGAAAAGTCTGCCTGAGAGAGACAGAGAGACGGCAGACCGAGTAATCAGAAAGTAATTGCATCTATACCGCTGTCAAGTGATTTTCTGATCTATGAAGCTGAGAGCACTCAGCATCTTCCAGAAGTTAGACCTTTGCTTTTAAACAAATAGAAAATCCAGCTGTGTGGTCCAATTCACAGGAAGCAAGAACTAACAGCAGTTTTTCTTTAGGTCTGCAATTGCAAGGTCAAGTTGGGAAACTTAAAAAAAAACCCAGCAAAAAGAAGTAACCCAAAATATTAAAAACTGGAGGCAAGAAATGCAAAGCAAAACATTTCCAAGTTGTTCGCAGAGGAAAATTTTATTCCTGTAAGTGAACCTTAAGAAGAGCTTGTCTATTTACTGATGACAGAGGGCATTTGCCTGTCCTCCTTTGTTAGACATTGGCAGTGTGAATACCTTCACTCTGTTCTTGTCCCTGCTTTTACAAATATCTCCAGTCAATAAAGACTGGACTTATCCATTGCCATACTTGCCTTTCCTATTTTTTTTTTTTTGTCAGACAACTGAGCAAAAATCACTGAGCTGTTGATCACTTCAGATCAGCAGAGTATCAAATTAGAGCATTCAGAGCAGTAAGTGTTCTGAGCTTAGCAATGAGACAGAACTGAGCAGGAAAACAGAGCTGATACTGCAGCACAGTCTAAGCCTGGTTTCCTAAGCATTGCATAGTAGCTTTTTTCAGCAATTTGTGAACCATGCAAATGCTATATATGATTCACTGAAATATCCTTTGCAATTTTAGATGAAGATCATGAATTATTTACCTTGTACTAATTTAGGATATTGTGACAAAGAACTTGTAATAGGAAACACTAGGTGCCTTGCCACTCTAAAAAAAAAAAAAGAGCAGGTACTCTTGGAGCCTTTCTGAATGGGTGCTACTCACTGTGGTGATTCGTATGTGCTTGGATGGTTTGTTGTAGATGGATTATTATAAAACACAGTCTGCTTACCTATTTTCCATATTGTCATTTACTCTTTTTGAACATGACATCTTTTCTTGGGTTTCTTTAGAGCTTTAAAGACTTGGCATCAATCATTCCTAAAGCAATGAATGTATCCAGGTTCTCCTTGTGGGAGAGCTGGACTGGCTGAGCCAGACCCCATATCTGAAATTTTTATGCAGCGTGTCTTTACTTTCTAAAAGAATGATTCATACACAGAGATATATAAGGTATCTTGAACCTCATTTAAATGTTTGCAAGTGCTACTGCCTCCTATTGAGCTAAAGTCACAGAAATCTTCAGTTTATTTTTTTCACTTTTATTCAGCTCTGTGTTGTATTGTTACATAGTACTTCTGTCTCTGCTTTGTGATGTATGAAACGAAGCTGTTCTAGTTTCTTAGCCAGTGTTATTTATGCTCTGTGCTGATGTATATTACACTTTTACTCCTCTACTTCTCTGTCTGCCCAGCCACACTCAGATTTTATCAGCTTCTGGTTAAGATTGCTGGACTTCCTGTATGCCAACACAAACAAAGAGCAAGGAAATAAGTGGTTAAATCATTCAACACCCCATTTGCACTACTCTCCTCAACATCTTTCTCAATCCTAACTACCTCACTTCCAAAGACCACAGTGCACAGGCTTCCAGCTTCACCCTGATTACATTGTTTTTCTTCTGTTTACTAATCAAGATATTGTTTCTTTTTTTGTGATTCATGATTTTACATTTTCTATCTTGAATATTTGTACCTCAAATTAAGACATCATTATTAATTAAAAATTGAGAAAAGTCTGTAGATCATCATTATTTGGAAAGTTGCAGGATTAAGAGTTGACGGTCTGGAAAACAATTTATTCATTGCATTCTTTGCTATTGTCCTTTGTGTGCTGAGTAGTAAAGTCATGTTTCTTCTTAATAGTTTGCATTTCCAGTCTGTTTCACAGAACAAGAGTAGGTCAGACTTCCTCTATTGCTCTTTTGAACCTTTCTCAGCCTGTGGGGTAAACCAGATTGGTCAAAGGTCTGATCCTTTTGAAAGTGGAATCTTGGCACTTTCTTCTGTGGGGGTGAAGATGAAAGTGAATGAATGACACTCAATATAAACAATCTTTACTTTTCAAGAGAAGAATAGTAGCACCTACATATACTACAGGAACTGAGTTCTCTAGATCATGATAATGTCAGTTGAAGTACTTGCAAGTGAATTTTGAGGCAATTTTAAGGAGTGATTTGTATATATAAAAAGAGCCAGAGAAAAAGTATTCACTTTTTGTTTAATGACTAAAACTAGTATTAGCTGTGATAGACTGATGAACTGCCTGAAACATTTCAATACAATAGAATACTTGAATATATTTTTATTTGGCAGAAGGCAGTAGGAAGGGGGGAAAAGCTTATGGACATAAGCCATGAACCTGAGATTTTTCCCTCTTCCCTTTTCTTCCCCACTTTATTCCCAGTTCTTACATCTGGAAGAATCTTTGGATAAACAGCAGTTCTGAGGTAATACACCATAATGGCAAAAGCATGCTGAAGAGGGTGGAGTGGAATAGAAAGGGGAGATTCTGTGTTGATAAATAAAGTAATTTTCCTTCAGCTTACCTTCACAGAGTTTCTGGGTAGTTTGGAAGTGTGTTGTAGAAAAGAATGTTGCCTGCTTGAAACATTGCTTTCCCTAAAGGCTACACAGTAGTGTATTGGAAGGTACTTGTCCTTCTAGATGAGAAGAATTTCAATTCTTGACCATGGGTATCTTTGGCTGGACTAAACAAAGTGTGGAAGGACTTCAGAGAGCCAGTTTTACCCTCTGTTATAGCTAAATGCTGTTATGACACATCTGAAGATCTTGATGGTGACTCATTTTGGCCTAATTTGTTTAACATTTTGGTAGACTATTTGCTTTTTGTCCTCTCTGTATTAGCTTTTTATGGTTGGTGTTGAATTTTTGTGCATTTTAAAAATTATTTTTCCATACTAATAAAAATAGACTTTATTTATAGATTTTTGTCTAGAATAAATAATCCCTGCCTACTCTGCAGATGATTAAATGACACTCAAAACAGAAAAGCAATGTGGAAAGTTCTCATAATGATGGCAATAGCTGTGAATTCCACTGATACTCTTAATGATGGAGAAAGTACTGAGTGTGTGATCCCCCAGTAGGGATGTTGGTGGCTGTTCCCTGCATGTGGACTAATCCTTTTTGAAGCCTTCTGTATAGATGAAATTTTACTCAAAAATAATCTGAACAGCCTTTTAGTAACAGTTATTCTGAAGTCTAAAATCCTTTTAAAAAATTGTTTCCTCATCCATGAAGTTGAGTTTGGCTCAGTAGAAACCTCGACACCTCAGAAACACAGTGATCCCATTTCATATCTAAAATATAATGGGAGTTAGGTTGTTATACCCTAGCCATATCCGTGTGGCTGGAGACTGCTAAATTCACATGAGAATGCCTGTGTGCTTTCCATCTGACAACACTCTCTTTTGACCAGCAAAGATTTCAATATAATATATTTTCAGAGTAACCTTTCCTTGATCAGCAGGCTATAGTATTGGATCATTTTGTAGGCTTTCTTTCCTTTATGGATGAATACTTCACCAAATTGCATTTAATATCTATTAATTTGGATTTTTAAAAGATCAAATGGCTTCCACATCTCATGATTCTGTTCTTCATAGTTTGTTATTTCTTCCAAATTGATACCACTGCATACTTAGAACTTGATTTCTGTTCTCTCATCCTATCTGAAAACATGACACTGCCAAGAGTCCTGCCTTATGAAAGCATGAACTTTGTGGGAGTGACTATTATGCCCTTCTTTTCTTGAAGGAGGCATTTCTATTACATTTCTGCTCTTCCAGGAGCTCTTTCCAGATACCCAATCTTTTGTTGTTTACTTTCAGCACCTCATTTCTCAGATCTGCTCTGATTAGATGATATGTTGGTTTTTTCACCTGGTTAAGCTTTTACTTTTGCATCTGTTAGCACATTCTTTCACCGTCCCACTGCTCTTTGGCTCCCATGGCTCTTTGTCAGAGTGAATGTCAACACTGAAATTTCAAAACTTCGAAGTAAATAATACAACCCATACTTCTGCTACTTTTTTCAAAAAGTCAGCCTCCCAAAGAAAAAAAAATTACAGTTTTGCAAAGTTACGGAAACAACAGTGAGCAAATCATAAGAGGTGTTGCTCATATTCTTATTCTGTTCTGTTTCTTACACTATGAAGTTAACTCTGTTATATGAGACTTCAGCCTAGAGATGTAACTTTTATTTTTGAAGATGCCTAGAGTACTCAAGCTACAACTACTCTGAAAAGAAATATCCTATACATTAGCATTTGAATATTCCTGTCCAGAATGATTTCCTGTGTTGATCCAGACATTTTCTCATCTATACTATACATAGCTACTATAAAATAGAAAATAACATATGAAAAATCACCTAGAAGGGAAAAGCAGATTTTTTTTCAAACTGTACTGAATAAAAGTCTGAGAAGCCATTGCTTGTTGTGTAACTGTTGTGGGTAGATATGTTTCCAGTCAGGGGTGGTTGGTGCATATACTTTTTCTCCACCTCAGCAGCTTCAGTTTTATAACTGTTTGCACAGACGTTTTTAGAGCAGCTGGTAGACTACGTGCAAATGCATGGTATAGGTGTTTTGGCAGACTTAAACAAACCTGCGCTTGCCATAGCATCAGGCATCAGATCCCAATATGCATATGTCCAGTCACACTTAACACAAGTTGTAATATTTTGTTGTGAACAGACTTCATCAGTAGCTACAGCACTCAGACACAAATGCTCCCGTGGGGGCACATCTGCTCTATTAGCTATTTGCAAAAGTTTAAGGTGTATTAATCTCTCTTGAAACTCTGTGCATAAAAAGAGACCTCTCTAGATATTTATTTAGTTAATTTTCTTCAGACTTCAGAACTGATCTGTTCTATTCAGATGCACTTTCTATTTATTGCTACTGTGTTGTTGGTTAACTATCATGTTGTAATTAGGTTGGCCTTCTGAACAGCAATTTGCATTATGATGCTTCAGCCCATAAAGAGCTCAGATGAACATTTTTCTTACATTTAATATTTTAGTTTGAATAATTTTGTTTCCCTTTCACTTTGCAGTCTATTTTTTAGCACTACACAATAAAACAATAATGCAAATTTTGTGGTTCTACATGCACACATATGTACATGTATCTATAGATATACTCTAGGTTGGGTTTGGGGGTGATGTGCTTTTGAAAGAAAACCTGAAGCCTTCTATTTGCCTGTACAATAGAACTAAAGAAGTTCCAGTGTACTTTTTCTCTTGCTGTCTTTCAATTGCACTCATTTTAGGTCTGGATATAAATATGTATATATCTCTAAGGTGGCCGTGCTACAACAGTTCCCCCAAAACTTAAATTCACTTGTAAATAAAACTGAGTTTCTGAATTCTAACTGCTGCCATTTTATCTGAGAAGTAATGAACTTTCTGCCTAGACTGGAAGCACTAACCTAGAAAGATAAACAGAGAGCACATGTTTTGTGCTGGTGAATTATTGTTTGTGGTTTGCTTTGATAATTTTGGCCTTCATATAGAACTAGTTACTTGTAGACAACTGGCAATTACTATTGAGGCTGCGGGTATGATCCATTAATATCCCTAATTTAATGTAACCATCCAAATCAAACATTCTTCTGTTTTTAAAAAAGCCTGCAGGTAATGAAAGCTTCAGAGCATTCATATGTGTAGTGTTACAGTAGAAAAGTCTAAAGTCTGCATTCAAAGACCTGGTAAAGTCCCAAGCTCATATTAATGCAACTTCAAGCTTCTAAGAGAATATTTTGACTGTTTGCCATTAGCCCTGTTGCTTATGGAAAAGCAAGGAACTAGACTGGTGCCTGCTGGCTTTGAATACCTCTTTTTAGGGGAGGTCAAAACTTGGGCCAAAGAAAATGGGGGGACCCACCCCAGTGACCGTGCCTGATGACTTTACCAGATGTATCTAGAGAACAGGAAACTACATCTGTGATGTTCTACAAATATTCAGCCCATGGAAAATGGTGGTACGGGTGGGAAGACTTTCTTATGTCCAGGCATTTCTGATTAATCTGAAATTAAATGCTAAGTTTTCCAAATGTGGAAACAGCTGTCTTCATTCCCAATTTAGAAGATTTTATCCTGTCAGACCCGGAGAATATAGAGTATGGATTTCTTGTGTTATACCAAAAAATAGGAGAATATTTCAGTGAAAATGTAAAACACTGTTCTTTCATTAGTTCATATTAATTTCATTAATCCATGAAACAGAATGCAAGAAAACTCATCAGCAAATTACCTCAAAATTGGCAAATAGATATAAAGGGATCCTCAAATACATTTTTCTTACCTGGATGTCAGAGTCCTATAAAACTAGCCTGTAAGGTGTCTTCCAGTGTCACCAAATCCCTTTTGATCTCTCACACAGAGAGATCAAACTATAAATGACTTAAAAAAAGGCAGGTGAAGGAAAACAATTTAAAATGGACTGAGGAGTCTTTAAACAGTTTCATTCTTTCTGCTTTTAATTGTTTCTCTTTGCAGTCAGTCTGTTAGTAATCAAATTGTATTGTTTATTATTTCTGAATCTTAGTTGACTTAGCCTGTATATAAACTCTGTCTCCTTTTGGTATTGCTGCATCATGTTGCTGAAGGAGGAGATCATATTGCTATGTGCAGAAGCAATGTGGAGGATGTCACTTTTGTATTTTTCCAGTCTTAATGTTGTCTTCAATGAGATGGAAAAATCACTAATAAATATAAATTTGATAACCTTCAGAAAACCTTTTGCTGAACAGTCTTGATTTCTGATTTGTACTAGTTTAAGTCATTCCATTTGCATATGAAAACAATCTCTCTTTTCCCCCATCTGTTATATTATTGATTTACATCTTTCAGGTAGTTATCTGCAATGATGCACACAAACATTCATAGTTTAATACTGTCATTTTGAGCTGATTTCCTATACTCCATTGAACATAAACCAGGAAGAATTTAGAATACATTTCACCTTCTTTTAAAAGTTTATTACAAACTTTGGAAGCCAATTGTAAGTGGTTTACAATAATGGATATCTTTACACTCTTTTTTGGTGTTCCATGTTTTTGTGACACTTGATAAATACCACTCTACAGACCAATAAATGGTAATTTTGAACTAGCCTAGACCTTGATTGCTTTGTTTAGGTAACTCTGTGTGTGTAATCATGCACACAGACTTTGAGTCATAACCTGCCAACTCAGATGACAGTAACTAAAAATACTTCTTCCCAGTGGCTGGCTACAAGGGGAATCAGTAGGTAGACCTAGCACACTCCTCCTGGCTGGGAGGTGCCATCATAGGTGCTGATAAACATTCCTTCATGGTGTCCTCAGCAGGTGAACCAAGTATTGACCTGTAGAATTTGGATGGCCTTTGGAAGCCAATGATGCATTGGAAATAGACTGAGAGTATCACCTGTGGTTTAAGATGCCTCCTAAGTCATCTCACTGATAGGGCGACTTCAAATTAGTAAGTATGAGGTCCTCCTTCAAAACTTGGGTATTATGTGCAGATGGAACTCAAGTTATATGCAAAAGTGGAGTTATAGCTCCAGCTGATACAGCAAAGACAAAGCCCAGTGTGAGTTTGAACAGAAATTTTTCTCCAGTAAAAGGTATATACTCTGGCAATGATCATTATCAGACAGCCAAGTCAATATAGCTGAAGTCTAGCTTGCTTGTCTGTTCATCTGTGAAAATAGCCCCTTCTCTCTGTCGGTGGGTGAAATAGTGAATGCTTCCCCTTAAATACAGTACAGGACAATGAAATGCATCATCCTCACTTCCTAGATACACAGCTCCTCTCACCTCTGAGGACCTTCATCTTAGCAACGCTTCTGGACACCATTACATCCAAAGCTAGTCAGCCAATAGTTTGGAGCGACTTAAAATAATACTAACAAAAATTCAGAAATTGAAATGATGAATGCTCTGTGTGAGAAAAGAGTAAAAAGAAGTACAGATAAGTTGGCTGGCTGATATGTTCTGGCTGTTTATCTGAGGAAGCCTCATGGTAGCGACATCTGTTATACTACAGACATGACTTTCTATATAGTCAGCAAAAGGCACTTTTTAAAACTCTTCTCTGTAAAGCTGAGCTAGCTTTGGTCCCAAGTTACTCCACAGCAGAAGTACTCATGTGACTTAAAGCTGGACAGATCACAGAGAGCTGAGCTTTCATTTTACTGCACTGATAAACTGGTGAAGGCTTAAGGTCCAGGGGTTGTGTCTGCCCTAAGTCCTTGCCTTTGCAATCAGAACTTCTAATGAGAATAGGAGGAAATCCTGCCATTACACCCTAAGGTGCAGAATGTCAGAGGACTTTATTTCATTGTAGTGCTGTCATTAGCACGTGAGGAACTTCAGGAAAAAAAAATCTCTAAAAGTATAGTCTTTAAAGGATAAACCCATTCAGTGGTAAGGAAGGACATCTTCAGCTAGAGACTGTAAATGAACATCCCAGTATTAAAAAACTGAAGGATTACTGTTCCCATACAGTCCTAAAAGCATATTTTTATCTTTTTGTTCCTCCAGAAGGGGAAGAATTGATCCGTTTCTTGATCAGAAACTCTTTAAGTGTTTTAATAGCAAGGGAAACTGAGACCTGGAAATAGAACACAGTTTTCCCAATGCTGTAGCAAGGCAGGGTGGAGGTTAGATCTGAAATGGGGAAGGCCACGCTTGGTGCTTGAGGGTAAGAATATTTGACACTTTCTCGTTGGGAAAGGTGGAAGGCCTATTAAAATGAGTTGTTTCAGATTTAGACTGAATGAAGTACTTCAGAATTTACTGTGGGGAGCAATCCAGCATTGGCAGGAGAATGAACTTAATGACCTAATACTGTAAAGACTGTCTATCTCTGTTTCCTGTAGATCTGTGAAATGTCTGACTTTCTTAGTATTTGATTCAAATGTGACCACCAAGAAAACAGAATAAGGAAAGTTTTCTTGTTCTTGGTGTAATATTCCCACATTTCTTTATGGCAATCCTAATCGAAATGATCTGCAATCCTTGAGTGCAAAGATTTTGGGTTTAGCTGGGGCAGGTTGCAAACTGCTAAGCCCTGCTAAACATCTTCATAGCTGAAAAAGGCACAGGGTTTTAAGCTTTTATTTGAATAGGCTGTAGCTATTATTAAAATAACCTTCAAGTATTGACTCAAAATCCCTTCACACTTTGCTAAAATTGTCCTGAAATTTCTGTCATTCTCACTAATATGTTTCATTTTCTTTTCCACATGCTGTAAGCACTGGAAGTATTGTGAGTATTTCTCCCTCTTCTACCTTCTGTATATTAGAAAAATGTTGGTGCCATTTTCCTAAAACAAATAAGTAAAGTGAAATTTTCCTTTTGATCATTTTCTCTGTTATTATTAAAAAGTACACTGCATTTAAAGCTGCCTCTTGTCTTTTGTAGTTCAAATGACAAGTCCGAATTAGGTGCTTTAAAAGTTTGCAGTTACAAATGGAAATGTCTTTATTCATAATCATCTTTGTTTAAATTGTCCTTACACATAGAAGCAAGGTAAGTGAGGTGCTGAAATGCATAGAAAACAGGATCTTTTTTAAAAGTCAGTGGTTTTCTGAAATGGACACCTTCTTATCAAGGACCGAGGAAGTCTTATTTTTGTTTGGTTTTGGTTTTTCCATCAGCATATGAAATATTTACTTGTTAGGCAGTCTCAGGAATACCCATTTTCCATAATGTTGTACCAGCCCAACCCATCAATGTGCTGGTTAATTAAGTGTGACCTAAACCAACTTGACTTGAGCTCCGCATTAAATGCACAAAACCCATTTGAGCTGACCAGCAGCAGAAGTGGTACTCAGAGAAATTGAAAAGGATTTCTCCCAAATGCTTTCTACTTACTTACAGCACTCAAGTAATGGCTGAAGATTAGCATATGACATGACAGATTACATTAAGTCATGTCTTTCCAGTGCTTTATGACAGCACTATCACATTAGCTTCTTAGCACTGGCACATCGAGGCATGCAAATGTTTTCAGACCCTCTTATTCAAATCTACAAGCTGACATGGCAGCCTTGATATGATTATTAGTCATTTGAGAGACTTTAATTCACGTCATCAGATAACAGGTTCTGCTAAAAGGTTAGAGAAACTGTCTGCTTTTAATGAAGCCCTCAAAAAAGACCCTCAAAAACCTCCCTGCTCACAGAGAGCCTGATTTGACTTTATTGACAAGATCCCCCTAAGAGTGAATTTGAGTTGAATAAGTAAGCAGGCATCTAGAGTAAAAAAAAACACTGACTTCATTTAAAAATTAGACTGAACTAGGTGGCATTCCTATATTTCTGCTTCTCATTTTCTTTCTGGTTGTATTGTAGTTTTAAAAGCAAGGTACTCTGTCTAGAAAATGTTTTCAGCATATGTTTTCAGCTGAATGAGGAAAAGTGTGGCAAAGACTGGTCCAATACTGTAGTGGCAGACTCTCATTATTATACTGAGTGGGAGGTCACTGCTGCTTATTTCAAAGAGTTAACTGATGGTATCTTGTCATAAGGGTCTGTGCAGCACAGTTAGGAATTCTGTTTGCACTCTTTTAGTCTGCATCTATTAACATGACTTCATACTCAGATATTGTTTTATGTAAAACAATACATGAAAAATGTATTGCCTTCTAATGAAAATACCTCATAAATTAGTCACCTATGGTCAGTGGCAGCTGGCATAGGGTGAGTGAGGTGAGAGATGCTGTTCTTCCTGAGCAAGTAAAAAGGAAAGGAGGCCTTTACCGTTAAAAATTATATTTGGTGCTGGAGTAGGGATTTCTCTTTGCAGAAGGTGTGGGAAAATGGTGCTGAGCATTGTCCCCAGACCAAAGATACAAGTCACAAAATTAAAAAAAAAAAGAATCTGAGTTCTTAAAATCCTTTGTCATTAGTGTCACGGTGGCCTCTGTATCAGTAGAGCTTATGTCACTATAGTACTGCCCAGACTACAACTGACTTCCAGAAAGCTGCTGGTGTCTCCATACCTGGAACTCACTGCAAGCTTTTGTTACCTTAATCCTTATTGTTGACTAAGGAGGAAGCTGAAAGTTTCTTGTGGACTTTGTGAAGCACCTAGTTTAGGGATCATTTTGCTTATGCCTCAGATTTTCTCCAGAGCCTTGCTTGGTTTGCCTGCTAGCAATATGCTAATTGGGAAAGCAGTAAAGAACTGTATTTAGGTTCAGACATTGTGTATTTAGGCTAATTTCAGTTGACTTTAATTTTTTCTTTGAAAATCCAATTCAGAATCCCTAGTGTAGGACACACACAAGTTATCAGGACATACATAGACTGACTTTGAGACAAGTGATTGACTGCAGCTAATTCACCTTGGTGTAGAGGATCTGGTTTGTATCACCTTTCCCATTGCCTCCAAATGTCACCTCTACAGCACACATCCTCCAGGAACTCTGATTCTGCTCTTGCTGGATAGAAATGTGCCAGGTACAAAACATCTTGCTGCTCTATACCAGCTCACTAAATCCTCTCATCTTCATTTGCCTTTGCCACTCCTGCAGCTGTGGCCATGGTCCTCTCAGATCCAATCAACCTGCTTCTATTTCCATGTCTTCCAGCTCCTTTTCTACCTGAGCAAAATCAATTGCTGTAAGTACTACCAGTCTAATCTGACTATACTTCACCCCATTCCCTGGAGGTAAACTGACAGGATGAGCAGCAAGGCAGTGGAACACCAGCTTCTTTGTTACTCTTCCTACTCTTTTTACGAAGAGCTTTTCTGTCCTTAACCACAGCTCTTCATCACAAGACTCCACTTCTGTGCTTCACAAGCACCAACCAAGCTTTTTTTGTGTTTGTTTCACTAATTCTCCATCTCCTCTCACATCCATCTTAAAATGTATCTTACAGCCTTGCTTACCCTTGGTAATTTCTCTCTCGCTGGATTTACGATCAAGTACTTTAATTTATTAGTCATACAATGTCTTTATAACTGCATTATGTAACTTAAACCATTATTTTATGTGACTGTGTACAGTGTATATTGTTTGTGTGAAGGCTACTTACCATACAACACAGTTACAGTGGTTTTTTGAATATTTTTCTCTGAAACAGTAACAAAAAAATCTTCTATTACATTGTTATGTTATTGCTCATAAATTAATTTGCAAGACTAAAATGAAGTATTTAGACTTCAGTCTTGCAAACTCTCTCACTTGAGTTCTCCCACTAAGCTTGAAGAAGATTGAAAATATTTAGGCCTGTTTTTGGGGCACTTCAGCAACTGTCAAAACAGGCAAATGAAAACAGGGTTTTAGGGCTGCACTCTCAGGTGCATCTGTGAATCTTCCTACCTATGGCAAGAATAAAGGGATACAAAATAATGATAAAGACAGGACATAACTGTACCAATAGTTTTTCCTCATCATAGAATAAGTGTATGGGCTCCCTTAACACAGGTTATCCTTGAACTTATAAACCAGATTAGGTAAAACAAATGAAGGAAAAGGGTTAATATCCATATATATATATATGTCAATAGTATGTCTTAGGAAAGATAAAAATATATAACAGCTGGGAGTCCTCAGAGGACAAGCAAAATCAATCCCACAGTTATTCTTATGGGATGTGGCATGAACTAGCCTGGCTGAAGATGTTTCTTTTGAGTCATCCATCATTTCACTGGTCTGGGTAGTTGCTCTGGAAAGGAAATTCTGTACAACTTCTGCAGCTCTACCGGCAGCAGACACCTTAAGCAAACTTTTGGTCCACCATGTGGCACTGGGTGTTGAGATCCAGGACCACCATCCTCTCTGCTGCTGGATGTGCTGGTGCTGGCAAAAGCCTTGAGTCCTCAGCCTGGCACATTCCCAAACCAGAATGGCTCTGTCCTCTTTGATGGGTTGATTTCAGCAGCAGAGGGAAGTAATGGCAAATTACTGCTAAAGTGGAGGTTCCAGTTGTCCTCCTTCATCTCCAGTCCTACAAGTGTTAGGCATAGCTGCTGACCTTATTAGGACATCTCACCTGCTTGCATCTCCTCTGTAGATCTATTCCTGGTCCTCATTTGTATTTCTGAAACACTTGAAAGAAAATATTTGGATTAGAGAAATAAAAATTATTTTAAAAGCCCTGCTGAGTCTCTGAGTTTTTGCAGACAGTCCTGTACTTGCAGTTATTTCCATCTTGTAGGTTAATGCAAAGCTCAAAAATCCATACTGCTTTGCTCCCTTCTGCCTATTTCTCCTGCAAGGTATACATGTTGATCAATAAAGAACCTATCTCCCCCTTTTCATTACTTCTAGCCTCCCTGCCATACTCATGGTCTCTTATACACAGGTTATGAACAATTCCACTGTCTCAAAATTATTTTAAATGTAATTTAGGCTAGAATGCAGTAGAGTGACAAATGCCAGTGAATTGAGAGTGTTTGTTCACCAGAGGCTGCAATCTCTTGTAGCAGCTAACTACGGCTCTAATCTTCATTTGCACTTTCCCAGCCCTGTAACAGATTGCATTGCTCTCACCCTTTCTCTCTCTCTCACTGTTATTAATTCTTCACCTTTAAAAAGATTAATACCTTTCAAGAAATGGACTGGTGTGCTGATTCAACTATTCTGACTGCTAATATATGGAGCCCACAGCACTGAGAACAGCAGTTTGATATCTACCACCTGATGGACCTTGATGTACAGCCACTGTTATCCTAAGTTTTCATGGTTTGTGAGGCTTAACACTTACTGTACTTGGGTAAAAAGGTGCTGTTAGTGGGAATGAAGGAATTGCTCCAAGAGTTAAGAGAACTATGGGATAGTTTTAGATTAATCCTGCCTGCCAGCTGTACATTTCAATGTTGAAAGGCTGACCCCAGTACCTGCTTTTCTTGTCAGCAAAAAAGCTTTCAGTGGCCTACTTGGGAATCAACACAAATAGAAGGTGTGATTAAAGGGAAGGGCTGAGGTAAGTGGCAGAAATAGCAGGAATCACTTAAATTTCTCCTGTACCAGAACAGACTATGATGTTGACTTCATAAGGTGTCGGCTCCTTCTCATTACGTTGTGCTGTTGCTGATATAGAAGGATATCAACTTGTCTGCCACTGAAATCTTCTAAATATGAATTTAATAAATATCCTCATCTTTAAAATCTGGCATTCAAATATCCATTAGCAATCTTCACAGTCATTTATATTATTCCTTATGCCTATATTTGCATAAAATAAAGTTTTTGTTAAAAACAAATTTGTACAGTTGTTATACTAATTTTCATTTTACTTTCTAATTATTTAATAATTCTAGAAGTTTAAAAAATATGCATCTGAAGTATGAAATGGGCAGCTGGCATTTCAGGAAACAGCTTACTGGCACAGGCCAGTTCCAGGTGCATTTTAAGGCAATGTACAATCCAGACTTATGCAATTTTTGAGTGATTATCTTCTCTCCTTTGGCATGTTCCATTTCTTCACCATCCTGGACTAGCTTTCTCTCAGTCTAGCTGTCCTTCATATATCAGTTCTAAGGCCTTGTGTGATTTAGGTCTTCCAACTCTGTCCCAGCAGATATGAACTGATGTATTTGAACTAGCTGACCTTAATACCATGTGTATTTTATACCAACCAGTCCCATGCTCTAAAATTGAGCTTTTAAAAAGCTGCTCTGAGCAAGTGGACTCACCGAGTGCTGAACAATTGTGGCTTATATGTTTCTGACACTGAACTGCCTCAGATATTCCAAAAAACATTTCATTCTGAAGTATAAACATACTACATATTTCAGATTGCATCAGACTTACTTTAAACATGAATTAGCTGGTAAATGTGGTGCCTAAACTGCTATTTAACTGTTCCTTTAAAATACATATTTAAATCCTAGGCTGTGTATGACTGAATTTGATTCAGCACTTTGTCTTAAACCCCAATTCAGTATAAGGGAGCCAGTAATTGGGTTTTCCTCACATTGACAGAGGATATCAGAATGAGGTTGCTTTGACAAATATTGTTAGCATTATATTCTTGTGGTATAAAACTTGACTCTGTTGTCACTGAAGTCAAGGGTGTCCATTGATTTCACTAAAAAGTGGAAGCAGCCACACAGCCAAGAGAGTTATAAGACACATCTTAGCAGAAGTAATTCCTTGGACAGGTGGCATTGTCCAAAATACTCTTGGCAAATACAGCTGATTTAAAAAGGAGCTCACACTTTTTCTTGGTGATGTAGTACAACATATTTGATAAATGAGTGTGGTGTTAGATGAAGCTGGTATGAGCCACAGTTGAAAACAGCTATAGACTTTAAAAATAAACCAATACTGATACACTTCTAGAGAGAAAATATTGCCATATTACAGCTTGGCATTCATCTTTGGCATTTCTGTGAATATAT
Source organism: Dicaeum eximium (assembly GCA_013396995.1). Taxonomy (NCBI): domain Eukaryota; kingdom Metazoa; phylum Chordata; class Aves; order Passeriformes; family Dicaeidae; genus Dicaeum; species Dicaeum eximium. The sequence continues at coordinate 907,202 of VWZP01006607.1, forward strand.
GAACGTGTGCATATGTGCCCTCTGGAGTGTGTAATCACACACATGTGCAGGTTCTACTCCTGGTCTGGTGGGCAGATACCGTCCTAAGGCCAGTGGAGGGGGTGCATACCTGTAGGAGTCACTTGTGTAAGGCTATACTTTGTATCTTCTAGTGTCTCTTGGAAGCTCTGGTCCTCAGCACTGCCTTGCCACGCTGCTAAAGATTCACAAGAGGTTATTGTGTGGTGGTAGGAGCCCTGTACTGCGCTACATGAGTCCCTGTGCAGAAACACAGCAGAAAGTTTGTCTGATGCAGTCACATGTATTTATAGGACACACCATCCTTTGCTTCAGCTTTCTGTACCTCTGAAGCCAGCAGGCACAAAAGAGCTCTTGGTGATGTCTTCCTGCAGTGCTAAAGGACCCTGAGCAGTAGTGCTGGCACTGGGGACAGCTGGCCATGACCATGGCAGCCTGTGCTTTGGCTGAACATGGCTAATGGCACCTCGTGGTGTATATTCTATCAGTTAAACTGAAAATATTTTTAAGAAAGCAACACAGAAATCTCTTTCCCGGATTGTTTGGGGGTTTTTGTTGTTTCTGTAACAAACACCACTTACTTTCTCTGCCATCTCTTATTTGCTATTATTATTTGGATGTTTTTATGTAACAGGCATAAATGTAGTATTTTAAAGGGAGAAGTGTTTGATAAAGAGAAAAAAAATTATCTTTTTTTCTCAAGAATGTGTAAAAGTTGTATGGTTTAAAAAGAAGCTGGAATTCTGAGTGATGCTTCCTGGTTAAAGACATGTGACTTTCAGAACAGTATGTATTCAGGCCCTAATAAAGAAGGTATTGCTGGCATGGTTGGATACACTGCTGTATTTCAGTAGCCAGAGAGCTATTAGCCCTCTATTGTTAGGTGACAGAGAGTATTTGCTGCTAAAACTAAGCAGAAGGTAGTCAGTGTGATCATCTAATGACAGGGCCCTTCAGTCACATCTAGGGAACTTCTGGTTTAACTCCATCCCATTCTCTTCTGGGCATGATGTATTGGTGGGGACAGCCACTGTAACCCCTGGGGAGGGGAAGAAGAAAAAAGTGTTAATCCCTTACTGCTCAGAGGGTCCTAAACACAGCTGTAGAACAGACCAAAAGGGCATCCTATCAGTTAGGTGTAGCTCTTGATTAGATGGAATTGTCCAAAGGAGACATGGATTGCTGTTCCCTTGCTTATGAGAGCAGATACCTCCCATGACCTGCAGTTATAGATTCTCATCATGTTTCTTGGCCCAGGGAACAACAGATTCTAGAGATCAAAACTCACAAGGAACTACCATGTGGCTGAATTTTTGGGCTTTAAAGAAAAGGTGCTGTAGGAGAGAGAGGAGTTGTTCTTCAGAAAGGCTGAAATAACTGAAATACACCACTAAATATGATTTAGAGGCCACAGCAGAAGGGAACTCCTTTCTTCCCATTTTAGCAATTCCCAAGTGTTTAGTCGTAGTTCATTCACCTCATGATAAAAATGAGGAGATTTGAGGTAACACATTTTACAAGGCTTGTTAAACCTTGAAAGAAAAAAAAAAATTGGCCTCTAGCACAGCATATTGTGATCTGAAAGAAACAAAAGTGAGAGGAAGATAGGAATTAGAGCTCCTTGGAGAGCAGAATCTCAAGGGTTTTGCAGATACTAGGTCTTAGTCAAGAAGGACCATGGAGGGACAAAAAGAGATATTCTGTGATGGCTACAAATGGGGTGTACTGGAAGGATGAACGTCTGAAGGACAAGCTGATGCCTGCAAGGACTGCCTAGAGGGCACAGTCAGTCAGCAGAGCTGATAGTAGATGCCTGCTGAGATAAAAAAATATGGAGAAAATCAGATTAAAGGCATAAAATCTGCTATGTAACAGTTAGCAGGTGTTATGCCTGGTTTTTTTAACCACAGGCAGACTTTAAACTGAGCTGGTTCTTACTGGGTTTTGTCATTTTTTGTATGATTGTTAGAAGTTTGCATTTGCACCTGCTAAATTGTGGCTGGATTCTAACTTCATAAATATTGGCATTCATCTTGCTCCTTCTCGTTTGGCTCCTGCTAGTCTGCATTTGCCTACGTGTAACCACCACACACTCACCAAAATGTACTACCTCAAAAAGTGATTCAGACCAATAATTGTGCCCTGAGGCATATAGTTGAACATTCACCTCAGAAAAATGAACAATCCTAGTAAGTGAGCTCGTGTGTATCATATACAATCAATCCTTTTCAGAAGACTTAACACACTTAGAACAAAGTGTAACCCTGCTTTGTTCAAACTCACTGTATATTTATAAAAGTATCTGACTAATGGTCCTGAGAGCTCCTTTAATATATCCATTGGGGAAACAATGACAAAATTTTGGACAAAAAGTAGTTGAATTCAATTCAATATATGCAAAGGAAAATAATTTGGAAAATTAAAAAAAATTAGTCAACCCATTCCAATCATAAGTATTACAATTAGGTGAGTGATGTATATCAGAGAAACTTAACTGTAGCAATGTTGTTGGCTTTTCATCAGTACATTTCTTTAGAGTGATTTGAGACTGAAGACAACCTCTGTGTTAAGTCTTTAATGCATAGTTGTGTAGAAATTCTGTCTATTTAAAATACAGGGTATACAGCATAATGCTAAACCTAGACTTAAGGCTCTCTAGGATTTAGAATCAATTTTTTTTTGACTGAAAATATTATGATAGTTTTATACATACATACATACATACATACATACATATATATATGTATGTATGTATGTGCCAGTTCCTTAGGTGGTTTTATTCAATAGGTATCAAGGGGTTTTATGAAGGAAGTTAAGTATGATAATTGTCTCAATTTTGCAGGTGGGGAACTTAAAGTAAGGAGGGCTTTGTAGACTTGCTGAAGGCTAAAAGTAATTCTCAAAACTGAGTGGTAGTTTTCTAAGAAGTTTTTGGCAGCGTAAGACAAACCATATTCTGCTAAGCCTTTGTGCTTTGGTATCTCCACGACTTTCTTAAAAGTGTGCTATTACCCCAGAAAACATAGGAACAGATTTGTAAGTGTTAGCTTGTTGAAGTTCAGCTGAAAGTTTTGCACCTGGAATTAGGGTGGAAGGCAAAATCCTGCTTTTCATGTGAGGATGTTTACGTCAATCCATAGCAAAGAAGAGGTAACTGGCAATGAGAAGATAATAAAAACTGTAAGTATTTTTAGAATCGTTACTTATTGTAAATCTTACGCAAAATTGAAATCCTGCACTGGGTTTCCTTCCTTGCTGAAAAATATCTCTAATGCCCAAGATGTGGTGAGGAAATTTCCCTTTCCCACTGTGGCAATTTCCTACCTACTCTGATTGCTCAGGCCAGCTAAAAAAGCAGCGTGGAAATATTGTATCTTAGAGTCCATTATGCTCTTGAGAAAGTTGTCTTCTAGCTAAAATCCAAAACAAAGGAACATGCTAAAATGTAATCATGAGATTGTGTACCAGGTTTATGGGGACAAATCTTCATAACAGCAAATGAGGAAACTAGTCATAAAAATCCAGTCAACCAATAACAGACTTTGTGCCTATAAATTCTTAACCACCACTTGGAAAATGACCACTATAATGGAAAGAAAGTAATCTTGGTTTGATGGAAGCAATGGTAATCAGTTTTCTCTAGTAAGCTTTGCTAAGGAATGTTTGTGGTCATGTTTAGTGTATAATAGGACATTGTGGTATTGGTACAATCCTATTTCTATCAAAGAGTTACTCTTAGCTGGGCCTGGTTCCTTTGTGTCTTCATTCAAAAAAATGTAGAAAGCAGATCGAGAACACTGCAGTGAAGCATGAGGACTCTTCAAAATTCTGTCTGGTCATCTTTAGTAATTGCTGGCAATTATAGCCCTTTTTGCTTAATTTCTTGTAAGCTTCTGGCTGACTTGCTACCCTTTAATGAGCTGCATGGATGAAGAATGTGTTATAAGCAAGCTGGATACAGGCAAACAGAAAAGACAGGGTGTTCCCTATGGATCAGTGTTCTTTGTGGAAATGTTTATTTTACTTGATGTTACTTATTTTAGTTTTGAGGATTTGTTAATATGGGTCTGAGGATAATCAGTTTGGGCAGAAGTTTGTGGAGGGAAAAAAGTATATTTTAAATGTCAAATTATATTTATGGAAAGTGCAACTTAGATTACCTGTAATTGACAGTGCCCTTTAGATTAACAAATGAGATAGGATCATCTTATTTTCAATAATCTTTTACGTTTAAGGTGTTTTTTTAATGGTTTGGATTACAGCTTAAAAATAGAAAGCCTGTGCATATGCTTCTGCTTGCTAGGGTACTGCAGACTTGATTTCTGAGGTTGCTGACAGCTTCTGAAAGATTTAGGAACTGTCAGCAGGAAACATTCCCATAGAATCTGTACTGTGAACTTTTTCTGGAAAAACAGCATCATTTAGCAGGTAATATATCTGCAATAAAAATACAGTTATGCAATAATGACTCATTAATATGGTCGATCATAACGTGGTCTTTTCAATTCAATTTAAAAAGGAACTTGTGGAAAGAAATAAGTTCCTACTCAGCTAGTTAGTGAACTTGGTTATTTCTTTTATATTGTTGGGTTTTAAGCTTTGAAACAGCGATTTGATTTGTATGGGAGATAACATTTAGTCATGACATTTGATTTCTGCATAAACAGATTTCCATTTATATTTCAATTAGTACAGTAAGGTTTTTTCCTTTCTTTTTTTCCTTTTTTTTTTTTTTTACCTTTTTGAATATGGTAGAAACTGCTGGAGTACTTTGGTATGTAACTGCTAATTTATCCTTTATGTCTTTATGATCTTGTCAGTGCTTCATGTCTACCATAGTTTTTCTAATCTAAAATAATCCCAGTGAAATCCTTTGATTGTCTGTTTGGATCTGATCCATTTCTAAAGCAGGAATGTAATGGGCTTTATGGCACTTACTTGGAAGTAATTTATCCAACAGAGTGAATATAGATACTTGTTTTAATAAGAATATGCTTTATGGTAAGTGGAGACGGCTATTTAATTAGCCAAAGGGAAAGTAGTTCATGATACAATCTGTTCCAATCATCTTGGACATTAAACAAAAAGTCAGACAAAGTTATTTATGTACATGCACTTTATTTGCAGTTGTTTTGAGTAACCTCTTGGTAGAACTTTACAGCATTATCTGGGGGAAAAAAATGTGTATGTGCATTTCTTTTAAAAAACTGAAAAGAGGAGTTTCACTTATTGCTGTCAGTGCTTCAAATGCGCATCTCTGAAAGCAGTTGACAGTGGCAGCAGTGCTCAGTTTATCCTGGATAATACGCTCCTTCGACATTTGGTGGTTTACATCTTTCTGGTGTGAAGGCTGATATAGGATGCTATAAAAGCATTACACTCTGCTTCTTTCTAATGTGGATTTTTCTATTGCCTTGAGCTGCCTATCGTATAGATAAATAAGATGTATTTCTGAAGCAGAAGGATTCCTGTGCAGTGCTGTAGAAGTTGCCAGGATTTTAGGAGGGATTAGAACAGTGTTTAGAAACGAAATGGGAACATGCTTCCTTCAGTTCTTCTGACTATATTGATTACTGGACTTCTACTCAATTTTTTGTGTTAAAAACTGCTATTAGTAGTAATAGTAGTTACAAACCTAAAAACAGCAAAGCAAAGGAGGAGCAGTGTGCAAGTGTTAAAGCATTCTGTTATTTATGAGTGTGACTTACTTTGTTACTTTGTACGAACTACAATGCTTCATTTTCCTGCAAAATTGTCTTTCTTTAAGGGACTAATCCATAACCTGTTGGATTTGATTTAATAACTTCTGTGGACTCCAGTGGTGTTTGGATGATGTGTCAAGGAAGGAAAAAGGAAGTCTCATTTACCCAAACAAAGTTGGAGCTTTTGCAAATATGGGGCACCTTTGGGGAAAAAGTGGTTGCATTTCCATATATGAGAGGTGCTTGCCTTATCAGTGGTTAAAATGGTTATTAGTAATTGTTAATGTCTCTTCCCCGCCCACCATTTTTTCTGTAGACAATTTTCTGAGGTTTTTACATTTAAGCAGATCACCAGGATGCTCCTGAACAACTGATTTCATATGCAATTTGTCAGTTCACAGGAGCCTAACCAGCATTTTGAGTAGTAAAGCCTTCATTGTGCTGAACAGACACAGTATTTTCTCAGCATTATGATAAGAGACACAGATAGCAGGCATACTCATTCAAGAGGAATGCCTGTGGCAAGAGGAGTGAAGTCCTAGGGCTAAGTTTATTTAGTGGAAAGAAAAATATAAAAATCAAGGAAGAACTTTTCTTACAGCTCCAGCTTCCAACCTTTCGTACAGGCAGTTGGAAGACTGTTTGATATAAGACAGTGGGTAGTGTGTGCTGACACTTTCCCTCCTCCCCACAAACATGTATCACCAGCTGCTTTCTGTGACCCTGCTTGTTCCCATGAAGTCATGGGTAACGCTGGAGTACTAAGCAGATACAGCCTGCTTACAAGCACAAGTTGTGACATAGCCTGGAGTCTAAAAGCCAACAAACTCGTGGCTTTCTTCTCTGCAACAAGTCAGGGATGAGCAACTACTGTGAATGCCAGGGATATCTCAAACAGACCATTTTATTCAGCTACATAATGCAAATAAAAGCATCACACTAAAGGGGAGAGATGTTTGGTTTGGGTCATATTATGACAAAATTCCATATTAAATCAATTTAGCAGCTCAGTTCTGGCAAATCACGAGTAGGTTACTCACAAGTATCAGAGACTTGCTGTGTCCAGTTCTAGCACGATATGAAATGTTAATAGACAGCTCAAGCTCTGTTCAAAATTGCATTTTAAAATTGAAGCAAAAAATAAAGCAAGTATTTTTATATACAAATAGTAACTGCCCCAAAACCCAGAGGAAAACCTGTCTGAACTTCCTAGACCTGATTGTCTAAGGCCCATTTTCTGGAAGGTGCTAATTGCCTCCTAAGGGATGCCAAATGCTCTCAAATCATTGAATTCAATGAACCCCAATTGATGTATTTCAGTGAATTCCTGATGAAGTCAGCTCTTTGAGCATTACAGACTCAAGGGCTCTCAGAAGTGTGCAGGATCATGTCTGACATGGATAAACAAAACAATGTTAGTACAGTGTTCTGTATGACACCTGGGGAGGTTAATAGGTCAAGAACATCAATTAGAATTTATACAGCTTGTACTGGTCATTTATGCTTTCATATTTTGGACACAGATGCATCTTTAAATTCTGTACTATGAGTAGTCCCATTGATTTAGATATAGGGAACTATTTAATGTCTACAACTCTATACACCTGATTGCTTGCAGGGCTAATGCCTGAAGGGATTTAAGAGTGGGGACAGGACGGGTCTGCTGTTCTCCCAGTCAGATGGATAATTCAGGAGCTGCTCCTGAAACCCGTTTTGTGGCTCGGAAGGTTCAGGTGCTGCTGTAGAGGCAGCTCAGCTGTGCATGCAGGTGCTACATAATTATGAATGTGGTAACATCAACAGTAAACCCAGGGTTAAAAGTGCCCTCTCATTGCAAAGCTCTGAGATGGAACAATGCTTTTAAGGTACACGCACACCCTTTAAAAATGCAGCAAACATTTCTTAGCACCTCTCTGGAGCTTTTGGGACTTAAAGTACTTACCCCATATTGGCAAATTTAGCTTTTCAACTTCACTGTGAAGTTGATCATTACATTATATTGGCAGCTCTTATCTACTACTGACATGCAACCACCTCTACAGTGAAATGCAGTAGCCGTTTCAAAGTGACATTGCACACTCATGGGAAATAACAGGCATGCTTTACTGATCACAGATCATCAGATCCTCAGATTTAGATCTCACACAAAAGACCTTCAGATCTCCTAACACCTGAATCCAATACTGAATCAGAAGGAAAAACATTGTCTATTGCATCACTAAGCTGCTCGTGCAGTGGTGAGCTTTCTTGGAGGTCTCTCTTCCAAATGCTAAGCAGGCCAACCAGTCTTAGCTTTTAAGATCACAGCCCAAGGTGGTATGGCTGCAGGCCATAACTCTAATGAAAACCTGGTACAGTGGATAGATTGTTCCTGGATCTCATTATAGGCAATTGTTCCACTACTTCTGCTGTTTTTAATTCCTAAACCTAATATTTACCTCTGAGCATTCAAAGTTATTTTGAATTTTATCTTGACAAATCACTAAGGGGTCTATTCTTCTTTCAATGCGTGCATTTAACTCTCATTAATGTTCATATGAGTTATGCACAGAGCTCAGCTCCAGCAGGTTTTTCCAGCAGGGCCTGAGTCCCAGCCCTTATATGGCATTTCAAAGTTTCTTATGCTTCTGAACAAACACAAAATTCTTCTGCCCAAATGGAGCAGAACAGTGCTTCCTCCCACCCTCCACTGTGACCTTCTGGTCTGCTACACCTATCAGCGGTGAGAAGTCTGTCCCCTTTTCTTTCCCCATTCCCAGCCATGCTTACGTATGCATACTGGGAATCTTGAGGGCATAATTCAGCAAATAACTCACTCAGGCTCAGTGTTACAGAATCCTGTGCAAGCTTATACTGTAGAGTAACTGACAGTGTATTTTGTACTGAACCAGGCTCTCAATTATACCTAACTGGAAAGGAAAACAAGTCTGGGCATATTGCACACCCATTTGACATTCTGTGAGCTTTCTGGCAGTGTTTCAGTTATAATTCTCAAAGATACTTTTGCTTTTTTCTTCATATTCTTGATGAAATTTTATGTATCCTGGACTGAGCACATGATATCTGGAAACAAAAAAACCCTGAAGGAATTAATTTTTTTAGACACAAGAACCCGAAGGTTTAATAGGATGAGTGTTGTTCATACTGTATTAGCTTCTGTAGCATGAGTTGAGAGACTTAGCATAAAGGTTTTGGAAAATTATGATTTCCTGGGGCTTCTGCACCATCCCTTTGTCAAGCACTGACTGAAGCAATCTCAAAGAAAATGCTGGAAACAGAAGGGGCTATTTCGAAACTTAAAAATGCCTCTGCAGGGCAAGGTGCATTCTCCTCTGCCTGGTGAAAGGAAAATAAATCTCTTCCTAATAGAGAAGAGCTGTAGAAAACAGACCTGGAAATACCAATGTCTGCATTACAGAGGTCTCTGGATACTGTCATGAAATAGCCAAAGATACCGCTTCTGCAGGTAGAGCTCATTGGGAGAAAAAAATTTCATTCTTTCACTGATTTTAATGTTTTCTTTGAGGTTAGAGAAAGGAAGACGGGAGAACTGCCCCCCATTTTTGACAAAAGCCAAAACCACAGGGAACATGATATATCTGAAATTAACTGTGCTGCAGGGAATGCTGGACTGACTGATGGTGTCTGACATAATTTTGGTCAGTTTTAGTGCTGTGGTTTGCAGAGAAGAATCAAATTGGAAAGAATTTTGTTGGTTCTGGGGCTTCCAGGGCCCACTGTACTACCTGTCCTGAGAGCGAGGACACAGGATTTCTAGTCCACTTTGTTCCCAGATTTTGGACAGTATTGCAGACAAGCAGCCTGAACAGATTTCAGAAGTGGGAATCTGAAAGCTTTGGGATTCAGTATGATGACAGATGTCATCCTGCAGATGACAAGCTACAGTGCAAGCCATTTTCAGGCATGAGGCAAGGGTCCTTGATCCCAAAAGCTCTGGTTTGACTGAGGTTGGCAAGGCTTCCCGATAAGTACCAGTACTGAGAACTTCAGTGGAAGGACATACACCAGTCTGGGCTTCCCAACAGCTCAACAGACAGGCTGGTAAGAAGCCAGACATGCTAAGACCTGCCTAACAGACAGGATGTCACCAGGTTTTGGCTGAAATACTCTGGGGACAATTTATAGATTTTGATGAGCCAGCATTTTTGACAAGCAAATGTCATTGGAGAATTCCCAATGAACTGTAGTTTCCAGCAGTTTGAGGTGGTTCAGATATTGTTTGGTTTACATCAGGTCTTCTTATAAAATGCAAGCAAATGTCAATTACCATGTGCAAAACTATAATGTAAAAGTTATCTCTTTTGGGGGCATGGGTTGCTTACAGAAGGCTAGTTCCTAAATAAATACTATGTATTTTCTGTAGGGAAGGCCAAGTGTTCTAGGATTTTGCCTCCTTTTCACTTCCTAGATGGAGCAACTTGGCTGATCAGAAAATAAAGGAAGGTGTATGTGTATGTGTACCAGGGGGTAAATGAATAGATCCAGCCTCAAAGAGGTAAAGTGCTATTTAATGTTGTGATTTCTACTTCTTCCTTGGGGACAGAACTAAGAATTTCATGGTCAGTTATAGGTTTTCAATCAGGGTGCCTCTCTTGCACCCTTAGGACCTAAACAAGCTACAAAGCCCATATGTGTTTTTCTTGTGGAGATTTCAGTTTGTCATATGAGCAGAACCCAATGTATTTCTAATTCATCTTCTCATTCTCTTTAGTTTTGGGATAAAAATTGCTCTGACAGAGCCTGCCACTTATTTTTGCCCTAGTTTTTTTACTTGGGTTGCTTTTTGGGCTTGTACCTGGGAGTATTTCAGTGTTTCTTCCCTGTTATCCAGGTTCTGCTCTCGAGGCGCTTTTTGTCCTAAACACTTGAGCTGCTTCCCCAAGGGCTTCCCCATTTTCTGTGTGTCTCACCAAATTGTGCAGAGATTTAGCATGGTCATCATGTTCCTACTGGTCCCAGTAACAGCCTCTTTCTTAGTCTCAGACTTACTTTCACTGTTGCATGAGAAAGGTGGTGTTGATGTGTCTGACACTGTATCAGAATCTTCCATCTTTTTCTTTGTCCTAGTATCTAATGTTAAACTAATGCACTAAATCAAACACTATGCCTTGCAGACAGGCAGTCCAATATAAAAGTCACCCATTTACAAGCTTTCATGCTTAAGAAAATTTAATCATAGAATCATTTATCGGAAATAGAATAATTTGTTGGAAAAGACCCTTTATAGAAGAGAAAGAGCTAACAACTGCATCTGGATAGCAGCCGTCATAGCATTATTTTTAATGTACTATATATTTTTATTTTTCCATCCCCTGGATAATTTTTCACAGAGATGGTACAGTGAAGTGTGCTTTCAGCAATGATGAGAGTGGCTTTGATGCTCTCAAATGACAGTTTTACCTTAGAAGGAGCAATAACCAAGCTTATATTTTCACTAATTGGTGGCACCAGTGAGCTCTACAGTTGGTGCAATATCTTTGTTTTAAAACAGTGAACTCATTAGAGGCAGTAGGCTGCTTCCATTGGAATGGTTAACAAGCTGCAACCCAGAACATTTCTACATGCCTTTCCACCCCCTCAGAGACTGCCTTAGTCATCATAGCCTAAGAAAGTAAGAAAGATTGTTTGCTGAAATGTGAAGGAATTTTACCATTCTGTGGTATTGGAATTAACATATTATTATTGGATTCCAGGCCTTTATTACTTTAATATCTTTATTTTGACTGTGGTTCTAAAAAAAGCAGATCTGTGAAAGAACTTCTGGCTTAATACAAAAACATAAAACTTTTAAGGGCATTATGGTGGAAACATGCTTGATTGAGAGCTGTGGGCATTAATATAACTAATTCAATCTAAACTTGCTTCAGTACCCTCTATTTACTGAAACAACTTGAGCTAAGCAATGGTTATATTTTCTTGTACTGGAAGGAAAACAGTTGTTCATTGTATATCATGGAATCATAGAGTGGTTTGGGTTGGAAGGGACCCTAAAGATCATCTAGTTCCAATGCCACTGCCAAGGGCAGGGACACCTCCTACTACTCCAGGTTGCTCAAAGCCCCATCCAACCTGGCTTTGAACACTTTCAGGAATGGGGCATCTACAACTGCTCCAGACAGCTGATTCCAGTGCATCACCATACTACCAGTAAAGAATATTCTTCCTAATATCCAATCTAAACCTACCCTCTTTCAGTTTAAAGCCATTCCCCCTTGTTCTATCACTATTTTTCCTTGTGAAAAGTCCCTCTCCAGCTCTCTATGAGACCCTTCAGGTACTGGAAGGGGCTCTAAGCTCTCCCCAAAGCTTTCTCTTTCCCAGACTGATGAACTCCAATTCTCTCAGCCTGTTTTCACAGGAGAGGTTCTCCAGCCCTCTGATCATCTTCCTTGCCCTCAACTGGACTCATCCCAACAGAGCTACATCTTTCTTATGCTGTGGCCCCAGTGCTGGGCACAGCACTCTGTNAATGCCACTGCCAAGGGCAGGGACACCTCCTACTACTCCAGGTTGCTCAAAGCCCCATCCAACCTGGCTTTGAACACTTTCAGGAATGGGGCATCTACAACTGCTCCAGACAGCTGATTCCAGTGCATCACCATACTACCAGTAAAGAATATTCTTCCTAATATCCAATCTAAACCTACCCTCTTTCAGTTTAAAGCCATTCCCCCTTGTTCTGCTCTCTATTTTCCTTGTGAAAAGTCCCTCTCCAGCTCTCTATGAGACCCTTCAGGTACTGGAAGGGGCTCTAAGCTCTCCCCAAAGCTTTCTCTTTCCCAGACTGATGAACTCCAATTCTCTCAGCCTGTTTTCACAGGAGAGGTTCTCCAGCCCTCTGATCATCTTCCTTGCCCTCAACTGGACTCATCCCAACAGAGCTACATCTTTCTTATGCTGTGGCCCCAGTGCTGGGCACAGCACTCTGTGTATTGTTAATGAGAGCAGAGGGGTGGAACCACCTCTATCCACCTGCTGGCCACGCTGCTTCAGCTGCAGCCCAGGATAGGGCTGCTTTTCTGGGCTCTGAATGCACACTGCTGGCTCATGCTGAGCCTCTTGTCAACCAGCACCCCCTGGCTCTTGGCCTTGTTGAACTTCATGAGGTTCACAGGGGCCCACCTCTCCAGCCTGTCGGTGTTCCCCTGGATGGTATCCCTGCCCTCCAGTGTGTCAGCCACACCACAGAGCTCAGTGTCATTGTCACCAATGAGGTGACACTGATCCTTGATCCCACTGTCCATGTCACTGACAGATCTGCGAAACAGAGCTAGCACTGACCCCTGAGGATCACCACCAAGTACTCACTGGATTCCATTTGGACATTGAGATGTTGACCACAACTCTTGGAATGTGGCCACTCAGCCAATGCCCTATTCACCAGGTAGTCCATCCATCAAATCTATGCCTGCCCAGTTTAGAGACAAAGATGCCATATGGGGCAGTACCAAATGCCTTACACAAGTCCAGGTAGATTACATCAGTTGCTCTTCCCTCTCCACTGAAGCTGTAACCCTGTCATTAAAAGCCACCAAATTTATCAGGAAATTTGCCTTTAACAAAGCTATGTTGGCTGTCATCAACCAGTCTCCTTATGTTCCATGTGCCTTAGCATAGTTTTCTGGAGGATCCCCTCTGTGCTTGTGATGGGCACAGAGGTGAGACTTGACAAGTCTGTAGCTCCCCAGGTCATCTGTATTTCCCTTTTTAAAAAACGGAGGTGATGATTCCCTTTTTTTATCCAGTGGGAAATTTACTGGACTGCCACAACTTCTCAAATATAATGGAACTATGATTTAGAATTCAGTCCAGTTACCCAGTGGAATAACAGGAGCTCCTCACACCCCAGCCTGGGGTGTTAGATAGTCAGCTGAATCTTTAAGCTATCTTGATGTAGGCCCATCACTTTCTGTATGCAGTATTACAAAGCCAGCTATGTACTTAGCTCCCTGTCTAATCTAAGTCCACATGAGCAGATATTCCTTGAGAGATCATAGGGACAACCACTGGAGTTGAAATAAGACACCACAGCTTTTGCTTTCAAGGCCATTATCCTCAAGGCTGGGAGGAGGTCTTGCTTAAATTTTCCTGATTAAGACTGTAGTAGATGACACTGACAGCTGAAAAGGTTGTCAGGTGTCAATAACTGTAAAATCTAAATAACAAACTACCCAATACTCTACTGAAGTGAAGTCTCAAGACCTAATTTATGGGAATTCTAAAGGATTAGCTGGCTAACATCAATCACGCACTCAGGTATAAAATCTGCTATATTCAACAAGCGCCATGAGCAATTGCATTTGTACATCTCAAACATATCTTGGGTACCTGGTCAGAGATTTAAAACCAAGGTGATTACAAGCTTCACCTTTGCAGACAGTGTAGTTACTGACACTTGGCTCAAGCTCAGAACTCTGTTATGTTACAGGACAATCACACAGGCTGCTCACCCTTCTACATATTACTACTTTTTGAGCCAAACACAGCCTACTGTGTTTTGGGTTTTTTTTGATTGTTTGCTACCATTGTATTAATGATGATCTACACATACTACTTCTGTGTTCTGTAGACCTAGTTCTTTTGCTAGAATCAGAATATGAGGTGTGAAAAGGTGACCATCTGAGATATGTTATTTCTATGCCACTGTGTGCCTCAGTGGCAACAGAAAGGATTTGGATTACTTGCCTGCTGTTTTCTGTTACTCACCTTGAAAGAAAGAGGAAGGTAGCATGGTCTGTGTCCTCTGCAACCACAGCCTTTTCTAAATGCTTTGGTGTGTTATTGTAACTTGCCTTTTTCCCTCTTAAAAGTCTCTCTGTACTACATTATAAATACCAATAAAATGTTAGTAGAAAAAAACCACATAAAATTCATGTTATTTGTTTTAGACGTCTACAAGATACAGTCAGTGTAGGAGGCTGGAATTTTTTTACAAGGGGGAGTATTATTTTCACTTTTTAATTTCACATTGACCGATATTTTTACTTTGGGTAAAATAAAAACATACATTTTCCTGAGCCTTTACCAAGATAAATTTTCTGAACATTAGGCATTCCAGGATATATAGCCAACTCCTCCTGAGAGGCCAACGGATAGATCCGTTTGCTTTGGAATACAGTTTCTCCATCTCTTGTCAGCCCTTGCCTCTGTCAGCAATATGGAGCATTGTGGACAAAGCAAATCAGAGCTTTAAAATGGACCAGTTATCACCACCTTCTCATGTCTTCTGTCCTAGCATGGTTTAGGTCAAGGATTGTGGTCAAGAGGAAATACTGACCTTTTTGCTCTTTGTACACTGGGGAAAAGGTGGGCACACACAATGTGTTTGGGGTGCAGCTGTTGCACATGCCCCAGGGTGGCAGAGATGCCAAGGCACTCTGATAGGGTAAGGAATGCTGGAGTGGAAAGTCAGCCGATAGACTTGGTCACCTATTTCCATTCCTGGCAGTGAGTCACTGTAACCATGTTGTTAAATGAAGTCATCTGTTACCTCTCCTCCAAGCCATATGATTAATACATTTCATAACAAGCAGATCACTGCTTATTATTCCCCAATGTTCTCAGATGCTTCTTTTATTTTTCTAGAGGTATCTGAGCCATTTGCAGAGTACTGGGGATGCCAAGTAGGCCAGTTGTCTTGCAGAGATGGTGGCTGGTGTGGAATCGGAGCCTCAATGCAATCTTTTAACAGTTTCTTTATGAATGGGCTGTATTCCTGTACATTTGAAAGAAGGAAAATACTTCCGTTTGTAAATTGACTTGTATATTTAAAACTTACAAATATATGTGTTTTTGTATATTACTGTGTGCCACTTGGATAACACTGTAGGGGCAAACTGTATTCTCTCTGTTGAAATTTTGAAGGTGTTAGTATTGCTTAGCCCTGCAGTTCTCTCAATTAAAGATGCAAACAAGAAAAGTTCTTTTACCCAAACAGGTTTTTATTGTTGTTAACATATAGTTATATGATATGTGTAGATAGAGCCTTTGATCTGAGAACCTCTCAGTATCTTTAGAGAAATACATCACAGTAAGTTAGTAGCAATTCCCACCATAGGACACCTAAGTCTTATGCCTTTCTTATGGAAGTTTTCCCAGCAAAATTGTTTAAAACTTAACTTTATCAGTCTGGATAAAGACTAAGCTAGGAGCTGAGCCATCTGATTTTCATTGTAGCCTGTTATGTGACAGGGTCCTGTGTAAATAATCTGTAAACCTTCCATAAATAATCTTCCAAAGGCATTGTGATGTTCTTGAAGGGCTTCCAATTTTTCCTGCTTTTAGCAGTAGACTAGTTTTTTGCCTTAGGGATGACCAGCCTTAAACTTTGTTCAAATTTTCCTGCGAAGTTGAATTCTGCTCTACTAGGGAATTAGTTACAGATGCTAACACTGAATATCTCACTTTTGATTTCAGAGTTTGTCCATTTTGAGATGATCAGGACAGTTTATATTTTGCATCATTTTTTTCATCCTCCTTCCAAACTCAAGCAACTCTATCTGCATTAGTTTCACTTCCTTTGTATTATGATTTTCTTTCTTTGAAATTCTACAAACTATAGGCTTACTTACTTTTAATAAATGTGTGGCTCTGGAGTATGAAGGAAAGGTCCAGATGTCCCCTCTACATGGATTGCAGCATATTTTGGATTCTCCTATACAAAACCTGACATTGAACCATATGGAATTTCTATAGTAATTTTGTAGAAAAGATTACTATTTTGGCAACTGTTTTTCTCTTATGAATATCAAAGCATATTATTTGAGGATTTACACTGAAAAGTGTATTTCAAAATATTGTAGCACTCATTTTTATATTTTTGAAGTTGAGGTCCTAAGGTGACCAGCAGCTTTCATACCAAATCAAATCAAGTCTGTAGTGCAGTGCAGGCGCTGAGTTCTTCTGTGTGATGTAGCTAAACAAGTCCTTGTGTGTGAGAAACAGTCTCTGTGAAGGCTGAAGTATCAGCATCTGCAGCACTTGGAGGATGGACTGTTCCTCATAGCCAGAAGAGTACAAGGGAGTGAATTATAATCCACACAGCAAAATAACCACTTTCTCCATTGTGAGCAGTGTGAATATATAATTATTTAGTGACAGCAGATAGTTTAACATTCACCTTCTATTAGCTGGTTACTGATTCTGCTGTGTTGACTTGCCTTCTTGGCAAATTGAAAAAAATACAATCAAAACAAAGAAATTGAGCTGTCTGCACTCTGGAAAGGACTTTAGATTTGTCTCTGACAGTGATCCATGGCAGACACTTGAGATAAAAAGAGTCTTTGTTTGTCCTGCATTAGGAAGGTGTGGGATGATTTTTCTCCCAATTCAATGCATTGATAATACATAATGTTCTGAGATTGGTTTAAATTTGAAAGAAAGTACTTTATTACTCCTTTAACAGTGCTTTTGAAACTCAGTTCTGATAACTGGCTTTTTTGTTAGTTTCTGTAGAAGTTGCATGAGTTGTATTTATTGGAAAGTTTTTTGTGCCATGTATGTCTAGTGGCTAAAAATGGTACCAAATAATTTGAATTCTCCAACTTTTAACATGATTAAGGATTTTTTTGGGCTCTTTATGATTATAGAAAAAACAGTATTTACTTTCTCTCTGCCATTCATTAGCATGCTTTCAATACGTCCTCATCTTGTTCATCTCCCTTCTAGAGTAAATAATCTTAGTCTTTTCAGAGCATTCAAACAGTCTGATTGTTACTCATTATATCTCACTTTCCCAGCACTGCTTTTTTCCTTTCTTCTAGCAGCTGTAGATTTTACTGGGGTTTTGTTTGCTTTTTTTAGGTCTCACTCTTGGCTTAAAAGGTTAGCATTTTCTATGTTATGTACATTACTGTTGTCAACAATTAATTTTGGGTCCCTTTGCATATCAGCGTTGTCCTACTTTGTCCTGAGATAAATACCTCTCCATACCCTGCAGATGCTGCCATCTCACTGCTCCTGAACCTCCCAGAGCTTTAACAAGCCATGAAATAGAAGAAGCCTTCAATAGTTAGCCTTTAGCTATGCAGAAAATTTACCTGAATGCCATACTCAGCTTTCTGCTGCACAAATTCTTACCCCAGCAGTTTCTCTTCCTCACCACTTGGCTTCCTTGGCAGCTTCTCATGAAGAAGCTTGCCCCAGGCTCGCTCTGCCTGCAGTTACCTTGTGTCAGGAGGCTTTCCTTGCCTTGCTGTAGGACTGACAGAGCTGTGCTGAATCTCAAGGGATTGACACTGAGTTTCCTATTTCAATGAGTTTACCAAATTCACCTGGTCAGATATGTGATGGATGATTCAAGACTCTAATTCCTTGATCATTCTGGTATGACACTTATGCACTGAAGGGACAATATTCCCATGGCCTGACTGCTTGGAACAGCACCTTTCTCAAGTAAAAGCTTGTCTTTTGCCACCAGCCCAGCCAATTTACACTTAAGATCTCCAAGACTTTCAGTGTAATGCCATCATCTGTGCCTGATGACTCATTGTTTTTATAATTATGACTTTGCTGAAGAACCTTTTCCCCAACACCTCAATGTCCCAAAGTATATCATCCTTATTAGCTTAGCGAAGAGGAAGGAGCTTGGATCATGGTCCCCACCTACAAATCTCTATGACATGCCTGAGAACATTAAAGTGTGCCCTGCAGTTCATGATATTTTCTAATAAAACCAGATTTAGAGATATGACAATCCACCACAAGTAGCAATATTTCCCCCTCAAATTCTGGTCCTTTTTGTCAGTTTAATAAAAGTAGAGCAGTATGTTAAGGTTTTTTTCCCTACCTTTTTCTCAATTTTCCAATTTATATGGTAATTAAATTGGTAACTGGGACAAATAAAATTTTTTGGATAGGCCCCATTTTTGTTCTCTCTTGTCATTCAAGAGAAAATTAAAATTTTGGTTGAAAAATCACAACTTTCCACATAAAATGTTACATCAAAGTCACAGAGTTCAGCTTTCATTCCATTTTCATCCCACAATCACCCGAAATTCTTCTGTTTATTCTGATAAATTTGCTTCTGATATACACATCATGTATTTATTTTGCCACCTGTGAAATTCTTTGCTGGAATTTTAAAGAAAATAAGGGTGGAAAACCCCTAGTGAATGGGATTTGAAAAATGCCAAGCCTACAATACAGAGAGTGCAGTACATAGCACCATTAAGGATAACAAGGAGAAAAATTCTCTGGTGGGGACTCTAATAAATGTAGTCGCGTGCTGTACTAAAGAACACATGAAAATGGATGTGGTACAACAAAATTATTCATAAAGAGAAACGCAAAAGGTTGTCATGCTGAGTGGTTACATGCAGTTATGTGGAGCACTAACAAGGTTACCACTAGAAGCAGAATGCCGGGGTGCTCACAGATGTTTTCTAACTAGCATAGAGTGTAAACTGTTTTTATCTTAGACTACATAGACAAAGCTGGAGTTGAAAGGGTGCTAAATCTTTCTACTGATTGTTAATAATTCAGAGCCAAATGGCAATAACAACTCATGTAGGTCAGTGTAACAACCACAGCAACTTCAAGATGTTTGATAGAAGGTTTTCAGGCTACATGCTTTACTGCTCTTTCTCCTGGATTATTTTTGATACACTGTGATCATATTCTCATCCTGTGCTTTATAAATAAGGAATGAAATGTGTGCATGCATGTGTGTGTATGTGCACCCAAATAATGAAAATAACAAACAAACTGAAATACTCATTGGAAAAGCTTATTGTAGAAACAAGGAGCTCTTCCTAAGCTGCTACTGTAACATTTCAAACTGTAGTATTAGAAAACCGGAGGCTGAAACTCTGCTCATATTCCTGAAGTACAAAATGTCTAGGAAGTGCAGTAATTCAGAGAGTTGGCTAAGTGTTGTTCCAGCAGCTCACTGAGCTAAAACATCATTTACCCACAACATCAATATGATCTGAGTTTTATACTATCATTTAAACATTTAAACAGCAACAGATTTACAGCACAGACTAGAGATATGGCTTTAACTAATACTGTAACAAAATCAATAGACAAATGTTTTGGAGAAGGGCAGTCACTGCTGTTCTCACTGATGTGTGTTTGTGTGCATGGCACAGTCACACCAATGTGCTTTGAATTCAGCTCATAGGAAGGAGTTTTAAGCTCAGGGATTTAAAGCATTCAGACTTCTTCAGACCAAAATCATATCAAGACATGGCTAAGAGTATCAGTGGCCATGTCTAGAGCCAATAAAAATCTGTGGAAGTGTTTTTCTACTGAAATTGGCCTTTGGGGATTTGCCTTTAAGATTACATTTTAATTGAAGTAGTGAGCCAGTTCTCCATGTGGTGGAAGCAAGAGGGCTGCTAATATTAGAGCTCCTCAGGAGCCCTGCAGATTCTGCCAGGTTAGTTAAGATATTTCTACTGGACTTTGACTTCAAGATGCGGAATGATGAAACAGTTTGTCCTGCTTCATCAGTGCCTCACATCTTCAGAAGTTGATTTTAGGCAAGCTATTAGTGGTCATGGTGCTCAGCTGGGATAGCAGCTATTTGCTTTCACATTTTGGGTATTTACATCAATCACCATAAGCATTTTCTCACCTCATAAGATCCCGGATTTAAAAATTTACATATAGAAACAAGATAAAAATGCAAAAGCTGAAAGGATGGACAGAATCTCTGTGACCTGCAGAAAAAAAAAGTCTCTGTAAATATCAAGCACAAAAATTATAACTTGGCCCATTTACCTCTGGAAGTTATAATATGCTGAATGCCTGATCCACACACCTCAGTCATTAAAGTTACTAACTAGGTTTTTCTTCATGTACAGGTCTTTTACCCTGCATTTATGGGCTTAGAGTGCCAACCTAGAAATAAAGACTTATATTGATTTTCATTTTGAGGTGAACATAACTTTAGTATTCAAAGCCTAGTTGATAATAAACCAATTGTCTTTTTCTTTTGTTATTTTCCCCAGATTAGCTACTCAAGAAGAGAGTCAGAATAAGAAATCATTATGTAAATTTAAGAATTAAAATGTTCTTCTCTCACCTAAACAAGGAATTGCAAAGAACAGTTTTCATGTGAAATAGGGGTTAAAATAATTTGATTTGCTTCTCAATGGAGAGCGTTTGTGCATGCAGCTCGAGAGGAGCAAGCAATACCAGGAAGGTAATTTTAGCTAATGTATTTTAGTCTACCTTTAGGACTGGCTGAAGGCACATGCATGATCTGTTTCTATTGTGCAGCTGACAAGTTGTAACTTGTGAAGTTACCGGAGCGCAATCCTTTCTAAGTGGGAGCCTCTCTACTAAGATATTAATCTAAGATCCTCTTCTAATTGCCAACATTAATCAGTTTGTTCATGTGGCAGAGGTATCTCACGTTGGCAGAGGACAAAAGGGTTAATGAATAAGTGATGCCAAAAAACAAACCCACATGTTGCGTTGGGAAATGTTTCTGCAATAGTGTGTCATTGTTCGGGTGAGGAAATGTCACGTGCAGCTTCAGACTATTTATACTGCCTAAAATCAATTTTGAAAAATGTAAGCACTGGCCACAGTGGGGCCCTAGCAAGGATTTGAAATAAACCTCCCAGGAGGAGGATGTAATTATTTTCTCTTAATATCTAAAATATCAGGTTTAAAGGGAGAAGGTAAAAGCATTCATTCAGCACAAGTGCCTCAGTGTGTTTATTGAATGGAATCACACAGTCTGGAGGCCAGCACTGTGCTGCCTCACATGCTTGCTGTCCCACTAATTTTGCTGGGATTAGAGGGGGTGTAAATGAGCACAGAATTTAGCCACGGGATTCTAAATCCACTTTGGCTGAGAAACCACATGTGGGCATGTGTACACCTCCGTGCACAGACACACACAGCCTGCCTTGCGCCGCTGCAGGTGGAGACTGCTGTGGTATGCTTGTGGGGTGGGGTCCCCATGGCAGGAATGCCAAAAATCTTTTTAATCTTATTCACCTCAGAGAGGTTAGAGCTGCCCTTGACAGTGGTATTTTTGTCTTCAAAATGTACTGCTATTTTAAAAACTAGTTAAATGCACTTAGTTGAAGAAAGCTGTATTGCCTTAGTACTTGCATTTGTGAGCTTCCACCTGTCAGCCAGTTTGTGTTCAAATGAGACAGCCACACACCAGCTTCTTTCAGCAGCAGCAAATGACCATGGGGAGCTGAACAGGAAGAACTTTTAAACTCTTTGCACTGCTGAAAGATATCCACAAGTCTTTAATTCAGGAAGATACACTTGGAGAGACTGCTATTGGTGCTTCTTCTTTCCAGCTATGGAGACAGATGTAGAGCTGAACTCTGGCCATTTGTGTGTGTGAAACCAAAGTTAAAGTCCTTTCCAGAAGGTTGTTCAGTTGCTCTGAAGCTCTGTGAGGGCTGAAGGTCAGAGTGAGACTTCCTATCTTAAGAATTGCCATAGTGTCTTATCTCCTGGTGATAATGTTTGGTCTTGTAAAGTAGTGGAAATCTCTTGAACATTATTTCCATTGCTCTTTGCCATCATTAGTAGAGAGTTTGTATTCTCCTGCTCTCAGGAGGATCAACAAGGATCAACAAGGATCAACAAGGGTCTGGACATCTGTGTGATGTTAGGGCCGTGTCAAAATTACAGTCAGGGCCTGAGCTCAAATTTCAGATATATCCGGGTAACTGGAATCCAGATGCCATCTTTTACTCTACACCCATCTCTGATTTTACTCAGATATAGTAGGAGCAGAACAAAACAAGCCAGGTCTGTCCAAGAGAGGAGATTTAAAAGTAAAGATGTGAGATCTACAGGAAGGATTGCTGCTATCTCTGGGCCATATTGTCTCATTGATTTTTAGGTTGATCTCTTAACTGATTCCACTTGTGACTTAGACTTAAAAATGGGTGATACAGTATGGCCTTATGTGATGAAGGGTAAGGGCTTGGGTTTGCTGGCAGCTGCAGTGATGTAAATCCTGAGTCACTGCACTCAGCTGGAGTTCGGTCACTTGTGCTGGAAGAGCTTGGGGCCTATTCCTGTGGAGTCAGGGAGAGGGCCCACAGCACATCAGCTGCTCCAGACACTCCGCCCATCTGCAGCCTCTCTCCCTTCAGCTAATCAGATAATTCAAGGCAGTTTACCTCTCTATGAAAAAAGGATAAACAAGTATTGAAGTAACCACAGGATAAAAGCATACACACAGGCAATTATGAGGGAGCAGCCGATGCACTGTAAGTTCACACCCTGTGTTACCCTGTGGTAACTTGTTTGTAAGCTGCTTCTCTCTGAACATAGTACCAGAGAGCAGGCTGCAGCCCTTTACATCACCCTAATGACTGCTTCTCAGAAAATATTTGCAGCCTGTTAAGCTCTTACAAGAAATAAAGAAAAGGGATGGTCTAAAAAAAGTGTTCCTTCTGGGGATATTTTCCCAAGCTTTTGAAGTAAGAAGAGCAGCCTAACAGTTCTTACTAGTTAGTATCTAATGATACTTAAACTTAGTCCAGTTGCTATTCCTAAGATTCCAGTTTCTGTCTTCTAGAATTTGTTATAGCTGTCAATAAACAAATCACGGTAGTAATTACAGTGGTACCTGCTGATACCTCTGTGGTTAACATTTTTCATTAGTTTTATTATAATTCTGTGTTTGTTAAGAGTTGTAACTTGGACAGAGAACCTGCTCTTTAAGATGAATTTACCCATATAATTATAAACTATTTCTTACTTTCTAAATCCAGGTATTTTTACATTTACAAAATGCCAAAAAATGCATGCTTAAGAATGGTTTACAATGTAAGAAAGCTTTTTATTATTTTTATTTGATCATTTAAAAATCCCATTGTTTGCCAGAATTCCTCTCAGACCAACAATGAAACAAGTTAACACCTCAGATGCTGGGACATAAGAAACTACAAAATGGCCCCAAGCATACATTTCTTTCCAGAAATCCTCCAATGCGTGGAAATATTACTTGGGAACATATTGTGCTATTGGACGTACTGAAACCCACAAAACAGAGAACTGACTACAGCCTTCAAATATATCTGTGCAACTCAATGAACTACGTTTTGATTAATGTTATAATTTGGCCCAGAAAATTTAGGGCAAAGGCTGAACCTTTTGGTTAACACATAACTGCACTGAGCCATTGCATGAGTGTCAACCCTCTTTTTTGTCTTACAAATCATTGGCCCTGAAATACCTATTAAAGGCATAAATGGATAATTTATAGATGAAGGGCCAAATTCACCAATGCTGGGTCTGGAAGATATAAATAACACTTTCTTGTTCCAGCATGGCTCGTTGCACTCTGCCTTCCTTTGGTGTTTTCTGATGATGGAAGGAGATTAATTTAATTTGTGGTTGGGATTTCATATGAGCCTCGCTGTTAGCAGCTGCTGAATCAGTGCATTCCTCTGTTACTCTGGTCATTTGCTTCTTGTCTGTCTAGCACACATTTTGGGCAGCTGTGGTACTTTCATTCCTCTACTGCCACCCCTGAACAAGACAGTGGGCTTTGCACAGATTGGTAGAAGCTGACATAATTTTGGTTTGAATTGGTTCTGGAATTTTAGCTTAGATTTGTTACTTCTGATCAGTGCTACTGAGTGGCTTAACTGTCACTCTCCTAATCGAAACACTGCTTGAACACATTTTTTTTTTTAGATTAATAATATAATCAACCAATCGTAGATCAGGAAAAAAGTCTGCCCTAGAAATCAAATTTGTGTTTTGATTGGGTTATGTTGAAATATTTATGGAAAAATTCCTTTGACCAAAAAAATGATAATAAACTACATTCTACATTAAACCTTAAAAAATGGACCTGCTCACGTTGCTTCTGAAGGGCAGATCATAATCCCACTGTATCTGGTCAATGCTGATGGCTAAATGGGCACTGTACTTAAAACACTGGGAAGCCTTGAGGCAGGAAATTATATTCATTTATAGGTACTGGTGCTTCGTTAGGAAATCATAGCTGTGAACCAAGATTTTACTAGTTCTTGTAATGCAAAAATCTGATTACTTTGATTCTGTTCATTGGTGGCTTTTCAACTAGAGGCTTTAGCAATAAATTTAAACAAAACAGAGGCTGTTCAATTTCAAAGCTATTCCAGGAAAAAAACCACCTCTGCTGGTGTTTTATATTAAAATTTATGCCATCTATCATTCTAATAGATTTTCTCTATGATTTTTCCATGATATCATGAGTTCAAAATGCTATCTTTTCTCCTTGATATTGCGCTTTTTTAGAAAAGCAATCCCTTTTCTAGCTCTGTCCTTTGAAGTAGCTCATAGCATGAGAGGTCCAGCATCAAGAGTATTTAGACTAAACCATGCAGAAACACCAATGGAAGTCAGCAGGTAAGCACAGCATCAGCTCTTAAAAACTGAAAAATAAACCAAAATGTTTTAGAGGACAAGGGGGGTAACTGAAACCTTTTTATGTATACAAAAGCAAATAGGATCAAGTTTTGCCTATATTGTAGTCTGGTAGTCTTAATTAGAAAAAAAAATAGTATATTTAGATTGATTTTCTGGAATCCAGGAAATCCTATTCTTGGAGTAAATGTAATCAGGTTACTGTAATAATTGCCATGCTGCAGGGATCTTACAGAGCAGCAGGTTACATGCAGTTTCAGTATATGCACATACATCTATTTACATGGACATTTTCTCAAAATTAGGAAGAGGCTTTATACCAGGGCATGGTCACTACCTTTCTGCAAGGAATTACCTTTTGGTATTGTGTGTAAACTTTTAATTGGCTTCAGAAATAAAATTGATGGTGTAATTTGTTAACGTATGTTGTATGTAGCACTTCTTTACCAGTGGGCTTTGAAAGAACCAGCAGATAACAAAGGGATGGTCCCTAGTGCTGGTCTGTAAAGAGAGGTGCTGTATTTCTCTCAGCTATCAGGAGATACATATACTGTGTTTCCAGTTACTTAACTGCATTATAAAAAATAAGTTATATAAACATCTCCACAGATCAGTTCTGTACCTTAAACACTGCTCTCCTTTGTCATGAATGAAAAGGAATACAAGTATGTTTTGCAGTGGAAACTTAGGTATAGCACACAAGAACCTTGAACTAACCTGTGAATGCATCCATCATTTTGAGTTATTACAGGGGCACAGCTTAACTCACTGAAGTTAGGTACTCTCACTCCATATTGGTAAGATGCCTGAAAATCCTGCATTGTATCTGAACAGCTTAGCTCAGGGCAACCCATCTAAAGAGACTCTGTCCACACTGTGAACTTGAACCATTTTCTTATGTGACAGAGGATGCAGTATTAGAAGTACCATCCACAGTCTGTCTCCATCACATTCTTTTTAGGCCCAGCATGTTGGTATTCATTACACTACATGAGAACAGTAATTATGTTTTAATAAAGTTTGCAAAATATTGTGCCCGTCAGACTGGGATTATTTACACAGACCACATAGATGTGGTTTGGAGTTATTACATATGCAGATAATCAGAACAATGTCTTTCCTATATTTCCATGTGTGTGTTTTATTTTTTTAAATACAAGAAATACAAAACAAAGAAAGTGAGAGCTACAAGAATGATTAGATGTCTTGTAAAAGGTTTCTTAGTGCTGCTGCTGACCTTCTCAGTCTGTTCTGCTTTGCTTTGGTATGTTTAACTGCCCCGGGAGGTCATTATCAGACAGTGGTGACTGTTTTGTCAGGTCTTATTGTTTAATTAGATCACAGTTTATGTCAAAATTCTAAAATTCTTTTGGCACATGCCAAAATTTTCACAGTTTTTAGTTTTTAAGTTGAAATATTTCTCAAACAATAAGCAGCAGCTACAAGGGAGTAGACAAATTTATTTAATATTTACAGTGTGCACTTAAAAAATTGTGCCTTGGGTTAAATTCATTGAAATGTGACATCTTATTTTCAAGAGTATCCTGTGGGTAGTCCCTTGAAACTTGTATTGACATTAATATAAGCCTTAAGAAATAGGCCTGGCAAGGCTCACGTTATCTATAGTAAAGCTAGATTTTTCTACTGATCTTGCCTCCAATCATCTGAAATGGTATAAGACTGTGTAAACAAACCCTCATCTACAGAATTAGGAAGTGGTGTTTTTGATATGCCTCTCCTGCCCTTGAAATGATATGCCTGAAGTATGCAATATGTGATGTACCATGTTCCAGTAATGGTAAGATAATTGGTACAAATTTTTAGGCTAGAGGTAAATGCCAAACAGCTATACCACAAATTTGTTGCTTGGATGATCTATTTGTTCCTGAATAAGGCAACCTACCTATCTTTTCTTTGCCATATTTAATTAGAAATTAATGGAAAGGAGGTATATTACTCATTCCTCAGCATTCTAGTCAAGAATAAATTTTCAGTTGCCATATTCTTATTCATCTTGTACAGAGCCAAATCAATTAGTGCCTTTGGAAAGATGCAGTGCTCAAGCTGAGCCAAGAGTGATGATGTTCAAAGGATCAAAACACTAAATGACCTCACAGAGGTCCTATGTTCTGGAAAACGTATCTCCTTTTCCCAGTTCTCCTGTATGGCCTGATAAAATGTATTATATCTCTCAAGACACTTGGTGTCTCTAAGCAAAATAGACCCAAAAGCCCCAAATCTCCCTCACAATTAGTAAGGCTATTCTGTGTCTTGATACTTCAGTGTGTGAGGCAGGAAATCATACAGACTTTGGGGGGTAATTTGTTTCTCCAGAATTATCATCCTTCAATATCTCAGTATCACTGCTCTCCAAACATTTCTCTGTTGAATATTTATAGTGAATGACCCCACTGCTGTGAGCTCTGTGGTATAGCAGTGCTTAGGCATTTGATAGAGCAGGGTCTGTGCTACACCTTCAGAGCAAGCACTATCACTGCCCCTCCCCGTGTAACACGGGACCTGAATCACTCACAGGGACAGATAAATGATAAATGTAGAACCCAGACAAGAGCAAAAGGTGGTGTAAGGTAGGGACTAATTACTGCTGCTGTTGGGAGTAAAGGCCATGAGTAGAGCAGATACAAAAAGAGGCTGCCCCAAACAGGCTGGAGCTGCTTTGGAGTGACTCTGGGGAGGGAGAATTGGCTTGAGAACCCTAATATCTCCTACCTTGTCTTCCTTGAAGGCAAAATGGCAAAAAACAGTGACTGATGCACTGAGGAGAGGTCCATGTGCTAGTCTATGATTTGGGTTGGAGGTTTCCAGCACTCATAAAAGCTGTGAGCTCTCCTCATGAAGGCAACAAGGTGAACATGGTGTCTGCCAAGAGCAGTCATGAGGGGACACTGTAGAAAACAGGAAAACCAGGAATCATCCGGTTGTAGTCATCTTAATCAGGCATATTCTCAATCATAAACAAGATCTAAACCTACCTGAGGCCTGGAGGGACAATCAGCCCAGGTGTGAATTTGACTCCATTTCCCTGCCCTGTACTTGGTCCAAGTAAGGGGCATTGGGCAAGCCAAACCTGCCCTGCAAACACCCGAGGTTCAATCACTCACTCGATGTGCTCAAGGCCTGTCCACATTACTCATTTTGTGTCAAATGGCTCCTGCTTGACCAATGCTGCCCTCTTGTATCTGAGATGGGCTGTTTTCTAGCCTGGAGCTAAGCTGCACCCCTCCCCAGCATCAGGCACAGGCTCACTTGTGCCTTCTGTCATGTTAAACCTTTCCCATGCTGGAGAAATCGTGCAGCCCTCTACTGTCTGGGTAGAGACTTGCAAACAAATTTTATTGGCAGTCCTTCTGGGTCTGCATTCAGCATTTTTCAAACTGGCCATTTTTACCCTTTCTCTATTAACTCACTCCATGATAGCTTTTGATAACTGCCCCAGTTGCAGGGTTTTGCTCAAGTATGTTCCTAGGAGGTGTATCAAGCTCCTGTAGGAGCTTGGTGTATCAATAAGTGTGTACTTATTGACAGATTCCCTAATTGCTCAGTTTCTATGTGACACATAAAAGCCATCTCAGAAGATATCCTCAGTTTACTATGTTGACTTAAAGAGGCTAGAGAGAAAGCAGAGAGGAGCTTTTCACCCTCATAGCTCTATAGAGATCATCATGTTAACTCTGCACAGCTGGGGATAGGGCCAACTCTCTGAGCATAAGCATGCCCCATGTTTTCCCATGCCTCAAAGCATGAGGAAAAACAGAGCCACTCTAGATGCGAGAGGGGTTTTGAAAAATTGTTCAGGAGTGTGAACCATTTCTGCAGGGTCTTTGCTATGATGATATTTGTATCTCATTCACACAGGGAAGGATACTGTATCTTACAGGTTTGGAGAAAACCTAGCTCAGCCTGGAGCCCAGTTCTTGACTCATAAAGACTCATTTTATTTGACAAAATGACTCTGTTTGTTTGACATCTGATTAATCTGCCTTTTTCTCCTTCTAGACCTTTTTGCTGAGCTGTGGTGAAGGATTTCTGTTACTATTTTATTATGAATACTGCATGAGGGATAAGTATGTATATTGTGTTGTGTGTGTGTAACATAAAACAATCCCTGCCCTGAGATACTGACAGTGTAATACAGAAACAGTTACTGTAGAATGTGAGGAATCCAATTTTCTTTTCATTTTGGATAAATGAAGTAGTAGTTAATGTAGTAAAAAATATAGTAAACAAATGTAGTTAATAAGGCATCTAGAACAATTTTTTAAAACTTCAATTGCCAAATTGATTTTGACAAAGTTTTTTAAATTAAATTGATAAAATTATGCAATGTGACAATATTTATACTCAGAATCAATATGTATAGTAGTATGTTTCAGGCTGAGTTCATAAGGCTGCAACTGCTTTGTAGCAGATACAGTGCCACATGACTTTCCTAAAGAACAGTATTGACAAGCAAATAAATGCTGCTAGTGGTATTAAAAGAGCACATTGTGTACAGATACTTGTAAACAAAGTATGCTATTAAATTATTACTTAGTATTTATTCCATTATTAAATTACTCTCAATTATCATGTACAATTGGAACTTTAGTGCTAAACTGCTGTATTAGATAGGAGCAATGTGCTATTTTGGTTCCCCATAGTTATCTATAAGCTCTTTTCAGAGAATTAGCTCACGTCAGCCCTCCCCACAAGCAACTGATTACCTCAATATCTGTGCATTCATTGTGTCTAGCACACAAGCTCTCTTTGCCCAGAGCCCTTGTTGGGTACTAATTACACCTTCCCAAAGCATTACTATGGTGTTTGAGACCTGCTTATGGTATTTTGAGCTTTCCCAATGAGGTATTTTCCAAGCTCGCTCTTAGCGAGCCAGGGCGGGGCTGTGTTTATGGTGCAGGCATTAGCACAGTGGCATAGTGATGTGAACCTGCCCACAGTGCTCATAGTGGGGTGACAGCATCTTACAGCACCATTTGGACTTTGACAGCTACCCCTGGGCCCCCTGTTATGGACAGCTGATTGCTCTCTGACAGGGGGAAACGGGAGTTGCTGCCTCAGGTTGAAGCAAGATACAACCAAACCTGCACACGAGAAGGCTCTCTTGACCCCTGCCTGGGGTCAGGGAGGCCAGGGGCCCATGGAGAAAACTTGAGTTTGAACTAGTTTGGCCTGCACATGCTGTAAGAGATAATGTTTATATATATCTCCAAGTAAGATGCTATTTAAGCTGATGATAAGTGGATAGAAAAGATGCTGTACCATCTTTTTTTCTCAGACTTTGAGTCCCACTAGGTTTTGTTCTCCTCTGCCTAGAGGGTGGATTGCAGATGGAACAGTTGCCTGACATTTATAAAGAAATTTCTGTCCTATTTAATTTTCAACAATGCTGTTAATAAGTTTTTAAAGCTAATTGTATTAACTTAGCATGTGGTGGATTTCTGTGCTCTCTCTGCCTTTTCTGTACATTCTCTCTTGACTCTTTGTAACCTGCAAACCTTAGTCATCTCTGTAGCTTTATGTATTATAGCAATGGGTTGGAATTAGGTGTCTAGCCCACACAAACCTCATTCTACTGATGAAACATATTCCTAAAGCCTTGGCTTTGATGTCACTCTTAATCAGCACCTGACTTTCAGTTAGATTTCTAGTTTGCAAATATGGGGATCAAAACAGATATTCAGGTTTGTTGAGGGCTGTTTGCATGGCTTCAGGCTGTTCTTTGAGACTGTTCTGGAGTGAAGCAAATGAGCAAACAAAACGTTCTGTTAGCAAAATGAGAAGCTTTTAATTTTCCTTTAATAGGTTAGGAATTTAGATTAACCTGTTCACATCATCATGAATCACCAATACAGTGTCTAAGGTATGTTTTGGTTGTTATTACTGTAGGATCTGTACAGCTACTGAACAAACAAAACCAGGCTTTTTTATACTGAATGAAAATAGTAAAATGAAAAGTTTGCAAAGGCCATTGATAATACTGTCAGTGGGTGACTGTTCCCAGACACAGACACAGTATTTTAGGGTGGCATGGGAAGTCTCTCAAATTCTGTAGATAGAAGTTTACCTCTGAAAATTGTGTACACAGTCCCTGTCCTTTGACAACTAAGCTGTAGTCATGCTTGCTCTGTTCCCTGTCCTGCTGATCAGGCTTTGCAGAGTGGATTCCATTAGAAGGGATTCCAGAACAAAGTGAACAAGGGAGTTTCCTCCCCTTCAGCATAAATTGTGGCATGGTGGTTACAGGACAGATGACTATAAGGCAATGTCAGTACCTCCTAAAGGAGTTGGGAGAGAACCTGGGTAGGGCTCTATTATTAAAAAAAAATTTAAAAGGTAGAAATTGCATTTTATATTAATTGCAAATGTCAGAACCCTTTGAGAACCCTTATTGAGAACCCTTTGGAAAGAGGAGCCTTCATATGCCCTAATGCCATGCTTAGTAGCAGTTACTGTAGTTTTAAATTATATTTGCCCTGGAGCTAGCTGGCTTCAGCCAGAGTGGACCAAAAAGAGAGGCTTGCATCTCTATCTTCTTTGTCACATGGATATGTCTTTTATCTTAAGTATCTAGGATTTAATATTTCAAGGGAGACTAGACTCTTGCAATTGGGATAGTAAGTGTTGCCCTGAAAATGTAAAAACTTTGACATATAAATTATGAAACCGGAGTTGTTGATTGGTAACTGCAGAAATATGGAGGAATTAATCTTATATTTCTCTTATGGAAGGCTGAGAAAGGTTAGCTTGTGAATACTTCATGCTTCTGTCAGAAAGAAAAACAGAAGGAACAAAACTTTAAATAAAAAAAGATCCCAACATGCAGATTTTTCAGATATGTGATTCAGTTTTCAGTACATCCCAAAGACTTGGGAAACAGGGGCTTAAGAGGCCCTGGTGGAACCAGCTTTTGCAACATTGGAATCTCAGACTCCACTGGCTTCTTGCACCGTGGGCTATACTGGGGTACCAGAAAAAGACCACTGGAGAGGTGGCTTTTTGCTGTAGTTTCTTTCTCTTTCCAATTTGCTGCTTTTCTTTATTTACTTAACTTTTTCTTCATTTATTATTCTCTTCCAACCTCTTGGAATATGAGCTATACTAATTTGGATATTGTATCATCATATTTAGAGGCAATATGGAAGTTAGACCTTGCTTAGTTCACCTAAGCAACTAAATCTCAGTGAACATGTCTAAGTGAGTCTCATGGGGGTTTAAAGTGATATGATGTGCACAGGGAGGGGTCTGGAAGAAGAGGTAAGCTACCCCAATTTAGACTTCCTCCAGACTTAATTGGCATTCTTCAATGTACTCAGACTCCCTTCGGTTGTTGGCCCAGCATTTTCTCATAAATCAATTTCTACTTCACACTCTGGAAATAAAACAGAATAGAAGCACACAATTTTGAATGTAATCAGACCTATTATCTGGTTTGATCATTATTTTGTAGAGATTTGATTGCTACTTATGATCTGTAATAGAGGTCATTATTTTATTACATGCTTTCTGGGTATGATTAAGTCACTTAAATGAAGGCTTTCTTTCAGTTTAAGTTAGTAAGAATAATATACTTGTGATTTCATGTAAATAAATCCGAATTTCCACAAATCTGCATGCATTGTATTATGAAAGCTTTTTCGTTTGAATATACAGATACAATTAGTAAAGTATAGAACTTTGTGCAAACTAAAAATATAATTTTTATAGAAAAAATATTTGAGGTAATTTTGCTCTATTAAAAAACCCCTGGTTTGGGGAATATTGTGATTCTACTCTTTTTATTTTAGTGCAGTTTTTTTTTAACTGAAGGGGGTTGAACTTGGAAATGTTTGGACAACCTTTTCCCTTTTCCCAACTCTCCTTTGACTGAAGATTGGCCCATAATTTCTATGCAGCTGCCACAACTGGGTCTATGTTTGTACCACAGGTGAGCTTAGCAGACTTCTTTGTCTTGGAACACTCTCCTTACATAATGACAGTAACTGAAGTACTAATTGCATAAATCATCTTTTTCAACAGAAAATGCCATCTCAGTTTGCTATGGAAGCTGCTCATGTCTGTCTTTTCTGTGTACCGTAACGTTCCCTGTGCATGGTTTCTGAGCTAAGGATGCATCAAAATAGGTGGCTGAACCAAACAGACATTTTCCCTGGACCTGCCTCAGAAAGCAGCATTGCAAGTTGAAATTCCATTTTTAAATTCAACTCCCTCTTGGAAAAAAATCACTAAAGACAAAGACAAAGACTACTTTTTATAGTCTTAGTAACTCTTTCAAGATTTTCAAAGTCAAGTCAGATCTAAGCTGAAGTAATTATGGCACATGCTATAAACCACAAGCACTGTAAACTCAGCATGGACTGCTGTATCACCATTTTGGAATCATATCAATCTCCTTTTACTCTAATTTGCTTTACACACTGTTTATTTGGTGCCTTTTTCTTACCTCACATTTGTCTATTCATCTATTAAAAGAAATGAGAATGTGGCCTGTTCCAAATCCATAAAAAAGATATGACACATTTGGAGCCATGGAACTTGGAATTAAAGTGGCTTTAGAATAATAAAAAAATTAAATTGTACATTTTTTCCATGCTGTCTTTTCTAATGGAAAGCAGTACACTATTAACTTAAGGCTGTTGGTAGATGAGAATGTGCCTCTCACCAGTGAGGATCCATTTGCTAATTTTTTATTGTATTTTTAATTAAGTTTTTTGTTGTAGCTGTACTTGCTATACTCAACTTATATGCGAATGCATAGACCTCATACCTAAGAGATAGGCTATTTTGAATAAGGCATCTCTCAGAAGCAGGCAAGGAAACCTTGGAATTTTTTTTTTAAGTTTGGCAGGTAATGAAAGAATAAACCATTTACAGTGCCTCATATGTGAACATTTTCTTGATGTTTATAAGATTTACAGAGGAATTGGTTTTCATTATTTTTTTCTTTCTTTTTTTTNAATGTGTGCTCATCCCAGTTTTGCCCAGGCCTGAATCTGAAATGCTGAGCTACCACAAGAAAGCCTAAGCATCACAATACTTTTCCAGCTCAAGTAGCAACTGAAAGTCTTGTGAGACAACTTACAGAATTCCAGCTCAAACTTGTAGAACCAAGATGTTTACATAATTTATATGAGGTGGGGCTATATATACACTAGGTGGTTAGCTAGAATAATAGCTACATTTTCAAAGTTGCTCAGCACATGCAGCATTTGGGCTTCAGACCCCTACAGAATGGTGATAAAATCCTTGGTCCCACATAACTGTGAGAAGGGGAAAATTATATTTTAACTGACCTTTTACAGGGTTCCAACCAGTCTTTCTTTTAGACCACAAGTGTCACTGCATATCATAATAATTATGACTTAATCTGTCTAGGTGGTAGCAATTCAAGGCTTCAAAACAGCTCACAATAGTTAGCTTCAGGAAGTACTCAAGTATTCACGTCAGGCTGTTGGAGTAAATAATATGACATCTATAAATATGATGGAGGAATAAACCCCTACCCCTCACCTTCATAAGGAATGGTGGAATTCTGGTCCCACTAGTGTGTAAACCATCACTGACAGAAGATGGAGGAGGCCTTGATGAATGCTACCAAAAGT
Organism: Dicaeum eximium; assembly: GCA_013396995.1. Classification (NCBI taxonomy): domain Eukaryota; kingdom Metazoa; phylum Chordata; class Aves; order Passeriformes; family Dicaeidae; genus Dicaeum; species Dicaeum eximium. The sequence continues at coordinate 941,913 of VWZP01006607.1, forward strand.
TCCTCTGCTGTTAAACATGTATGGCTTATCATATGTCCTTCTGTTTTTCTAATTCAAACTGTTCTGAACATGAGGAACAGCTTTGTAAAGCTCAGTAGCTTCAAAGAAAAAGGATATCAGTGCTTAAGATCTTCACACTGCAATATCTTGGATGAGAGGGGAAAAAAATTTTCCAGGGCCACTGTCCACAAGGAGATAGGGGTGATAAGCATGTTGTTTACACTTTGATCTTGCATGAAAGGTCATTAAAAAACACTCACTGACTGTGGATTGCACACTCCAAAAGCAACAACATGTATTCCAATCTTAAAATACCTCAAGATGGAACAAACTTTGGGACTGCCACATATGACAGGGTGCTTCATGAAACTTTGAAATATACAGTTCTTGGAAAACCAAAAGGAAACAACTAGTGAGCTTACAGGACACATTTTTTAAGAAAAATCAATTACCATTGTTTTCCAAAATACTTGCTGACCACAAAACAATGATTTCCCATTCCTAGTGGATGAAGTTACTTCTAAGAACCTATTCTTTCCCATTCTAACATGCAGCAAAGTAAACAAGAGACGTTTCTGAGACTCATTTCCCCACCACAGAACTAGTATATTTTAAAAAGAGGCAAGGTGCACGTTATGAGGAAATGAGAAAGGGCCCAAAATACCTTTTAATTTATTTTTATAACAAATATCATAAAACAGAAATTTGAAGCCATATATTTTTGTTTTCTTTGCAATGCTTATATTGTAGAAAGAAGCCATTTCATGAACGATTGAACTAAGCAGTTGCTAACAATGAAGTCACTATTTTATTGAAACCTGCTAAACTTTCCTGGATTATTTGAGATTTTTTAACAACAGTTTTCAAGTCTGAACAGAAAAAAGTGGAATCTTAATTTTGGCAGGAATGAAAAATTATTTGTGTCAGCTTCATTTGGACGTGGAAAACCTGTTTCAAACCATTCATGGCTCCACTTCTCACAAACTGTTTATTGTGTACTATAAATTACATATAACATGTAACATAAAAATTAAATATAATTGTTCTGGAACCATAGATACAGATTGAGAGTTAATTAAAGGAATGTGTGGGGAAAATCTGTGTGAGATACAGGACTAGGGGTTCCCTGCTGTACCTATTTAATGAAGTCTCATCCATCTGATGGCTCCTGGACCCACTCTTCAACACTTCCACAAAAATGTCACAATCTTTATGGGGGAGAAGTGTGGAATGTGCCTTACCCACATCAAGTACACCATTTTACAATTCCAATCCAATTAATTAAGCCTCTATTCTTCATGCATGAATGGCCGTCTCTCAGTTACACACCCAAGGCAAAGCTCCAAGGGGGCCAGGCAGCCAAAAGAGAAGGTACATTCCCAGCTCTCATTTACTTAAATACATATTTTTGGTAAAAACAAAATGTTTAAAATTACTTCAAATTAAAGTGTGTATATTTCTCCAGGGCCAGAGCATCAATAACTTATGTCTCAGGAAAATTAGCTTTTATTATTTTTATTTTTAATGCAGAGTCATAATTAAAGCAGGGAGGAGAGGACAGCCTCCTCTGTGAATGAGAAAATTAGACTCAGTGTGGTGAGATGGGAGGGTAGAAGGAGACCTCTGATGCGTGATTAAATGAAGAGGCAGTATGGTGAGGGCAGATGAGACACAGCACAGTGGGAGTACAGAAAGCAGGGTGAAAGAAATAAACAGAAGACAGGATGTTAAAGTACCATAACCTGACTGCACTCCTGAAGAGTTAAAAATGAACTGATCATCTGTCAGGAAACCACACAAGAGGGGGGTGATTCGATTCTAGTCCAACCTCCCTGGGTAGGAATGTTGCTCTTCTGTGATTAAGGGAGAAGAGTAACTATTTTCTTCTTACTGCACAGCACTGCACCGTTATTTTTAGCACTCAATTTCTAAATCTGTTTTGTACAGATCATCTGTCATTTCAGTGTTAGAAACAACCATGCTATTTTTTTCTGTAATCATACAGGGTCTTTTCATCTATGCACTTGTTATTTATACTGATCAGAACTTCAACCAATTCATTGTATTGTCTGGACACCCAAAATCCAGCTCAGGGAAGCACTTGCTCAGGTTCTCTTTTCTACTGCAACTTCACCCCAGAATGAAAGTGCTGTATGAGAAATAGCCAGATGTGCAAAAGTTATGTTTGCTGCCTCAGAACCACCCAGATGTCACTGAGAGGTCACAAGCAGGAATGACCTTTACCAAAATTAGCCGCAGTAGTATAGAATGTTGCAGGTCCCTCTCGTTGGTACCTGCCAGACAGTATTACTCTCTCTGGGAAGAATCATGTGAGCACTGCCCAAAGGCAGTGGCTGTCACTGTAAATATTCAATCATTTCAGTAAAAAGCCCCACCGTGGCCAGCCCTGCCTTGTCAGAGGGATGTGAGGTGGGGGTTGGAAGTGCCAGGCCATGCTGGCACTGTGCCATGAGCTCTCCCCTCCGTTCCTCAGCGATGGTTTCTGTGCCCGTGTGAACAAAATGCCGGTGCAAGTCCGTCCTTGACAGGTGCTGTCAGGACAGGGCATTATTTCACCTGTTGCAATTACACCTTGGAACTTTTTTACACTTTTCTGCAGAGGTGAAATTTCCCAAACGAAATTATATTTTCCAACTATATTGCAAGTTTGAGGCATTTCACCCATTTACATATCACTCCAATCTGTCATCATTGATGCTAGAAGGGAAAAACCTGAAATAGAGAGGGAAAGCTGACAGGTCCTAAAATTAAAAAGTTATTGATTAAGCCATTTGACTTGTTCTTTCATTCCAGTATTGTACTCCAGGAAACAAATGTTTAATTTATTTTGGATAAAGGGATTCAATTTGTGATAATGCCATGGAAATATAATTTCCTTACAAACTCAGATTTCTCATAAGAAAATGTTAATGAGTCTTTTCCATTACACTAAAAATACCATGTACAAGAGCTGGTTGAATAGCACCCAGACAGTGTTTTTGAACATTTTTCAGAATTGGGCTTAAAAAAAAAAATCATATCCCATTGTACTATTTGCCAACATTTACATGAACAGTTTTCGTTTAGGTAAAGGTTGGCTGGTTCCCTAAAAATTATCAGTTCATTCAAAAACAAAGAACAAATACAGTATCAGGTCATTAAATGGCCAAGCACAATCTTCATTGCTAATAATAAATGTTTTACTTTGCAAACAACTTTTAAGATCAAAATTGTTCATTAAAAATGCAAACATACTTGATATTATGCAAAGCATAATTTAGGTATTATTCATCTGCAGAAAGAGTATCAATGCCTGTTTGCATTGATAAATGTGATTATTAAATATATTGCCAGAACTCTGTCTTGGTCCACAAAAAGTCATTAAAGGGAAAAAAATTCAGAACACTATTACAATTCCTTCCCTGCAATTAATTAAACACCATGTATCATTTAAGAACTTTTTTTTTCTCACTCCAAAATGTTTTATTTTCAAAACACAAGGAAATAGAAAGAGCTTAGTATTTATCCTATTTTTGATGCAATGGCAACATTACAGTAGTAATCAGAGTACTCAATCAGAATTGGGCCTTTTTTGTACATAGTGCTAGTAAAAGACATTAATTTCTTGAAGTACATAACCTAGACTTATTTCAACAAAATAAATGCCTTTGAAATTGTGAGAACATAGTTCATCAACTCTTCCCTAAATTACATAGTACAGTTTACCAGCAAGTGCTGCATTCTCTATTAAAATTTGACATATTATAATTTCATAATTAGTGGTTATTTTAGGCTGGAGGAATTTTTTTTTTAATTCTCATCACATTTTTTAAAAATAATTTTACTTTGTTTTTTGAAGGAAGTTTTAAGGACTGGGGGAAAACCTTCTAAAATGTGATTTAAGCATCACCAAGGCAGTAAGTTACATCTGAGTCTGTAAAAATTCTGAAATAGTACTATTGAAAGGTAGGATTTGTAAAATTTGTTCTAACATGTAAGATTAGTTTAGATGCCCCATGATAATAATCTGAAAAATTTAAATAAATGATTCTGTAATTATTGCTGCTAAAATTGATCAGAAAAGAAAGGGACAGTAAAATATCAGTGGTCTCACACAAGGTGGATTTAATAAAAAATATGATTTCAGTTAGCAGGGAGGTGGCTTACCCCAGGTTCTAGGGTTTAGCCATGGAGCTCCTCTCCACATACACCGGGGATGTGACTTGACTCCCTCTGGCCTGTGTTAAGAGCTCTCCAGTTAAGGATGTTCCTGTGCTGCTCTGAGTGAACAGCCATGAGCTGTCATAGAAGGCAGGTGGGCAGGACCAGCGGAAAGCAGCCAGTGCACGTCATTCCCTTCTGCTCTGCAGCCTCCTCTGGGAAAGAGCTGCAGGGTCAGACACAGAGCAGCTCTAGCCAGCTCCCAGTTTATGGCTGACTGTGGGCTGGTCATTGCTCTCGGCCCAGATTTGCCATGGCCACTCTCCTGTTACCTTACAGAGAGGAGGCATCAATTTCTATCACATTCTGCCCTACAAAGTGAAAGGAAAATATCTTCCATATCTCACCAACTTTGTTTTCAAGACCAACAGATCTGGACAAACGCAACCCTAGAACTGAATGAAAGTTTTAGATTCAAATAGTAATTTTGGGTGAAGTTGCAGCTAGGGGCCATATAAACTTGATGATAGTTGCCCATGCACTCAACTGAAATTCTAAATATAAACCCCCTTAAACTCTGAGACAGTTCAGCTTGGTTTTCCCACGTCTTTCCAGTGAACCCAACAGTAGCTTTAAGTTTCTCATGAATTTTAGATTTGGTTATAAGCATTTTCACCATTTTTCTTGTGTATTATTTCATTTTCTATCAACTTAGTAATTAATTGTTGGGGGTTTTAGTAAATCTGTTGGAGGTTTCCTGTAAAGCTTTTTAGCTATGTTTGTTTTTAGAGCCGGTAAATCCTACTGTGTTTTATAAGACAACAGATTACTCAAGCTAAGATATTTATTAATATGTTGAACTGTGTTAGTGTTTTGTTTTATTTCTTGAACAGTTGTCATAAAAGTTGTAGATATTTACTCATATTAATTAAAAAGCATGGTACTCATCAGGTCAAATTAGTAGTTTCCTTTACCTACAATCATCCAAAACGTATTCTTATTCCTTTCCTTCTTTCTCACTCAGCCTCCTAATATTGTCAGGATTGATGTCATCATTTATCCACTCCAGAATGCTATATTCCCTGGAAACTAATTGGTGGGAGGGGGAGATTGGCAACAAGAAGCCAAATTTATTTTAGCAATTTTGAGTTTTATAAAAAATAGTATGCTTCATGAAACAGTGGTACCTAATATTTCTTTGCACTAGTAGTTTTCTCCTTGTTGACTTGTCCTTCATTCATTCTCCCTCCCCCACCCCCCAGCAAAATAAGAAAAACAGATTTCTGTAAATTTTGGCACAGAAGGATATTTGCATCATTTTCTTAGAAGTCACGTGCTTTGGATTTCCTCTTGTTTATGATATATTGAAATGTCTTCCAGATGTTCTTAATTATAAAAAGTTTTCAGGAAAGCAAAGTAATCCGTAATAAAATTTCCTCTACATTTTTTAAAATAGCCAATAAATTAGTGTACTGTAGCTTATCAAACTGCCACATAATTCTACATTTGACCCCGGCGCAGTAAGGTCTGGCATTTCCTTGAGACAGCTAGTTTGGTCAGAGGCAAAGCAGGCTTCCCTAGGCATAGTTTCAGTTCCTCTTGCAAGGGAGAGCGTTCCCTTCCTGGGGCCAAGCCAGCTGTGTGGGCGCTCATTGGTGCGAGTGGCTCTGACTTCCTACACAAACACAGCCACCTCTGCTGCACCGCCTTGGGAGAGGCACGTGTGGGACATGGGGTACGCCAAAGCTTGGCTTCGGGACAGAGACAAGGCGAAAATATTTTAGTTACTTCTTTGTGATGCTGTGCTGCATGAGATTCTCATTTATACATTTGGGGCAGGTGCCCAGATTGCTGTGGTGAAATCTGAAAGAAAACACAATACAAATAAGATTCGTTCAATTTTCAAGGACATATATGGGGGGGCTGGGGCAGGGAGGTTTTAATCATAAAAGACATTTTGAAATGGTCAAAGAACTAGATAAGTGACAACAGCTCTGAATTCTTAAAAATCTTTCAAGAATCTACCTCTTGTATTCGTTCATCTCTTTATTCATCCTAATGACACACCTGGTGAAGGTGCTTACTCTAAGCCTGTGTTTGTATAGGGAGTTAAGGTAGGAACAGTAATAGAAAAAAGAAAGTTATAGCTTCACAAATATTTGATTAAAGGGTTATTAGGCTGTTGGATCATGGTTTTAGCGGCCTGCACATATCTTTAAATTTGTCCTGCCAAAAGATCTTGCTCTGAGAAACAGGAATTTCAACCCAAATCCTGAAAGACAGCAATACAAAAGAGAAAGCATATGCATTTGGTTCTAGCTAGATATGGGAATTCTGTGACACTCTGAGGTGAATTTGAGGCATTAGGTCTAGGAAGATGATATAGAAACTCTAAAAGGGGAAAGCATACAGCTTTGTGATGGGCTAGATCCTCTTGCCTGTCAGAATCAGTTCTCTTCCACAGGTGGGAAGGGAAGGAATCAAGCAAAAAGGAGGTTTGTATATTTGGGATTTTTTTCCCAGTGTGTCTAAACACAGCAGGACTTGTAATAAAAGGAAATTACAGTTAATGTAGCTATTCTACTCTCAGGTGGCATAAATGTTGTCTGAATGGTGAAAGTGATCTCTGTTGGCTTGCACAGCTCGAGGCTCTTGCCTTTTCTCACTAATTTTCCTTGAGTACTCTTTCATCAGCCAGATTTGCAAAGAACAGTAAATAACCATGCAAAACTCCAAGCTCTTTTTTTTGCATTAAAAGAGTAAAAGTAAATATTTCACCTTGCTATTGAATCTATTTGTATTTGTTGCAAAAGCAGCACAGCTTAGCAGAGCCAGTTTTAGCAGAGAGGAGACAGAATGCTAAGAATGATGTTAAAACAAATTTCCTTTTTATGCCTCTTAAAAACAGTAACTGATGGTAATCTCGCCATCAAATTAGAAAATGACAATCAGTGATAAAAAAGATGAATTTTTAAAGGCTCATGGAAGTAAGTTACATGTGATTTAGAGCTTATCTGTGTAAAGATGGTGGAAGGACATGAGAAGGAAGGAGGCAACTACAGACCCCACTACAGTGGCAACCATGGCTGAGAACTTTGACCAAATCTTGAAAGGGATTTAAAATACTAGTGCCACCACCCCCCCAAAAACCAACCCCTAGAACTATCCCACGTTTTCAGATGCCAGAATCTGCTGTTTTTCATTCTTAGAGTACTTTAAGAACTATAGATCCATTTATTTCTTGGGAAGAGTGAGGTGGCACTGCCAGTGTTGACTCGTCATCCGTTCTTCCGCTGCCTGCCCTCCATGAATGCTGCTGCCCATACTCAGGCAAAGCTGTCACTGAGACCCAGTGAAGTTTAGGCTTGAGTTCAGCTGAGATGAAGGGAATCACTTACCTAACAACATCTCATCTGCTACAGTAAGTTTCTGTGGTGTTTGACTCATTTTCTTAATGTTAAGGCAGGAAAATCTCTTGCTCTTCTGATGCAGTGGCAGTGAAGACCCTTAAAGACAGAGTGAAGTTGAGATGAACCACATCTTTAGAAAACAATATATTATTAAATATTTGACTGCATTTGTTTATTATTTGCTGAACACTAGTAGTACCTGTAGAGCTGGAGTTACTGTGGAGTCAGTGTAAAGCTGGGTCTCTTCCCTCCTGAATATTTCCCACATAGGGAGTGAGAGAATGACATTGCTAAGGAGGATTTTCATGGGAGACAGAGCAACCTTGGTGGTCACAGTCTGATGTCTGGTCTTGCTGTTGCCAGCACTGCCAAGGTGGGGAGAATGGAGCTAGGTAAAAACAACCAAAGCCGAGGGTTCACACATTTCAATCAGTCTGATAAAATTCTTTACTGACCAACCTTTTGTTAAATTAGCCAGCTGTTATCTAATTGTGTTCTACAATGAAAAGCTGGTGTTGTAGTGTCCAGTCTTTGTGTCTTCAAACCAGCAGAGACTAGCAGTGCTGATTTTTTTTAATGAAGTTTTGCTTAGATTCCTTTTTATTCATCTACTCTTTTCTTTCCCTAGAGCTTTATCTCATTCCCAGATGGGTGCCCTGCTCTCAAAGGAGTTTCCTGTCTGTCTTGGTTTGAAAGACAGGCGTCTCCCAAGGAAGGTGGGAACCTCCCTTGGAATAGAGAATGTGACCCCCTTCCCTCAAAATTATTAGAACTCTGGAATTATGGGCCTTTCAGGCAAATATATGGGGAAAGGAATAACAGTTCTTTACTAGTATGGATATATACATGAGAAGGCAAACAAGCAACAACAACGGCAGCAACAACAAACGCACGCAGGGACCCAGTCCCGGCCGCCTTTCGGCGCTTTCCCCTTTGGTGCAGTTCCAGCCACAGCCACCAGGGGCGCTGCTGGCTCCCGGCCAGGCAGGGCACGTGCGATGGTTCCCCCGCACCTGCAGGGGGCGCCATGGCGCGAGCTCAGCCGCGTCTCCCTCACAGGGTAATGGCGGGCAGATTGGCGGATGGGACGGAAAAGTGGCTTCCTTTACAAACTCACGGCATGCAGCTGGTCCTGGTGCCCTTCCAGATAGGGAAATGAGCTGTAGCAGGAACCTCGGAAGCAGCAAAGGTAGGAGAAGACAGGATGGAACCCCACGGTGGTAGCAAATTCTCCCCATGGTGACTGCAACCTGTCTCCCCTCCGATGCCGAGAGCGCTGGAAGCTGCACCCAGCCCCTTCCCTCTGGCCTAAAATCTCCTGCTAACTCTGCCCCTTCCCGATAGAAAACCCCCCAGATAAGAGAGTAGCCAGCTGCACCTTTGCCCCTCCTCTTCCTCCCAGCCACATCTTTTGTTCTCTTAAGTATGGATAGTTATTGTCTCTTACCAAAAAATGAGAGAAAATTCCCTAAGAGAAAGAAAAAAAAAAAAAGGAAAAATCCTAACCCCCAGCACTGTCCCTGCAGGATGTCACTGGCAGTACTGTCCCACTGAGGGGGAAGTGGTGGCACTGTTCTGCCAAGTGTCAGTGGGTCCTTCTCAGCTGAGATGTGTCAGCAGCAGTTTTGATGCAGTGCCTGTCCTGTAGGCACAGTTTCACAGGCAAACACGGGCAGACACAATGCAGTTGTGCTCCAACTACGAGCGTACAAACTTGTCCTCTCACAGTGGCTGTGCTGGCCATCCAGAGCCTTGGACCCCAGGTGTTTCACAGAGAAGCCTGAGGAACTTGTCAGAGAAAAGCTGAGCTACAGGTAACAGAGAAAGTGTTGCTCTCTGGAGGAAGGATTTGAAGTACTTTCTGGTATTTTTGCTGAACTAAAACTGTACAAACCACATACTGAGGGCAGTGGGGGGAAAAGAACCAATGTGAGTGTCCTGGTCTCTGGATGTGTTCAGTGGTCTAAAGCACCTAAGAACTGACATTTATTTTCACATTTCATTTGCCCTTTACAGCTGCAAAAGGCAGCAGAGCAAAGGAGCAATGGGGCCAAGGTCTTCCAGCAGTGTTTGTGGGAGTGCACTTAGAGTCCTCAGCCTACCTGTGGGGATAGGGCTGGGGAGGAACTTGTGGGATATTTGCTGTCTAGCTCATCCATCAAGAAATATTTACTTGTTTGTTAATTGCTCTTATGAAGTTGTACGGACTGCACATGCAGTTCCTCGCTGTTCAGTCTTTGTTCAGAGTTTACAAGCCATGACTTAATGGCAGTACAACAGCATAGCCTGCCTTCTGCTCTTGGAGCTCGTGGTCTACAGCAGGATCCTGTGGGACTGTAAGAACAAGACACAGTACTGTGCCTTTGTAGATCCAGTTTTCCACTTTTTGGTTGGTTGGGTGGGTTTTTTGCTTTATTTAAATTTTTTGAAGCATATAAATAGGACTTTGATATTTCCATTGCACTGTACTAGAAAAGCAATTGCATTAAGGGGACTGTCCACACAAAATTACAAAATCCCATGCTGGCGTAGCTTTCTGTGTGCATTAAATTTCTGTTAAAAAAGAAACAAAGACTCATACAAAAGGTGAAAGGAGTCAGCCAGGAGGACTTCAGAGGTACAAGGATGGACTGAGGAGAGCTAAAGCCCCTGGGGACTTGGATCTGGTAAAGGGTGGCAAGAAAGGCTCCTGCAGGTGCATTGTCAGCACAAAGAAGGCAAAGAAAAATGTGGGCCCGCTGCTCAGGAGGGTATGAAGGATAAAGAGCCAGGCTGTTCTCAGAACCATGCAGGCAAAAAACCAAGTGGCAAAAGGTACAAACTGAAATACAGAAAATTCCTCTTAAAAGTGAAAAAAAAAGGTTTTTAATTGTAAGGGTGAATGAACACTGAAACAGATTGCCATGAAATGTTGTGGAGTGTCTGTCATTGGAGACATTCAAAACTGGTCTAGACATGGCCGTGAGAAACTTGTTCTTGTTGACCCTACTTTGAACAGGGATTTTAACTGAGTAGTCTCCAAAGGTGCCCTCCAGCCTCAATAATTTTGTCATTCTGTGAAATTCTATAATTTGCAATTTTAACAAATGGCTGTACTAACACTTTGGACTAAATTAATTTCTCTGTAAATCAATTGAGTATTTGTTATCAAAACTCTGTCAACTTAATTTAACCTAGACCTAAGTGTTCCATAAACCTTTTATTGAATCAGAGGTCAACAGTAATGTGTGCAGCTTTTGATTCCAATGAAATCGACCTGTGGGGGGTTTTTTTAATAAATAAATAGTCTTTTCTGAAAGTGAAACTGGCTGGAAGCAAAAGTGAAACTTGCTTTATTGCTTTTCATTGTTCAAACTGGGAGAAATAGCAAAAGTAAATGGAGGTCATAGGTAGTTTTAAGTAAATTGAATTAAAAGCATTAATTTGTTTACCATAGCAACGCCACTTCCAGTAATATGATGAAGAAATTAGAGTGTTTACTGTTACACCTATTACTTTGGCAGAGCCCTTTTGATCTTTTGTTTGAGCTTCCTGCAGCTTTTCTTCTTTTCATCACAATTCCTTTACCCAACTCCAGTACTTCATGGTTTTAAATACCTGTAAGATGCAAGTTGCTATAAATTGTAACTGTAAGAGGTTGACTTGTGTAAATTATGCAAAGAAAGGGAGTAATTTACTTTGCAATGAATGCAGCCCTGTGCTGTCATTGGCTCCAGGAAGGATGCTCATTTATGCCCACGTGTGCTGAGAAGGGTGAAGGCTGAGTTAAAGCAGATCAGGTCTGCTTTATTTTACACACTCCTGTTGTCTGTTTTGCTGAAAATTCTGCCTGATCCTGAAGTCCATTTGTGTTGTTGAGTTCCCAACTTGCACACATTTCTTTTGCCACTTAGAGCCAGAAGAGCCACCTTCCTGGCTGTCCTGCACGCTGCCTGCAGCTGCTGGCCATCAGCAGTGCTTGGCTCCTGGGAACCAGTGCCTGGTTTGCCACCCCTTGCCTTGGTGGGGCTCATTTTAGGCAGCACATTCTGCAGTGCAGGTTAAATGAATGTATATTGCACAGACTAGTGATACTTCATGAACTTAGAGAGAATCCTGCGCACCAGGCATCTCCCCAGCTGGGTGTGGATAGCTGACAGTGGTTTTTAATCACTCCTAAGCTGAAATAGAAGAGGTCTGTGACCCTGTGCATTCCTTGCACTGTGTACAGGAGTGTGTCTCTGTGTAGTTCCTTTGGTTGCAGGCTTTCTCCATGCTCTTTGTACAGGACCTAGAGACATTCCCTCATATACTTATTCCATGGACCTGCTCTTCCTTCCCTCGGCAGTAATGCTGATACTTGGCAGGACCTTTTCTTGCTCCTTTTATTGTAAGTGAACTCCCAGTACATAAACAGATTCTTTTTAAACTAATTTACTATGTACAATTTTATCTTGTTTGTTTCGTCTTTCTTCCAGCTCCGTCTTGACATGATTGACAGTAAAAGGTTTATTTAAATTTTTGAAGTTCCTTTTTAAAGCCACCTCTGGTTCAGCGGTGCAAAATGCTGTAGTCCAACAAAACTAAGTCTTCTTTTCTTAATTCTAACATGTTCCTCTTCCTAGTTGCCTTGTGGAATAGGTGAGGAAAGAAATTGCCTCTACTACTTTATGACTCACAACTCAAAAAAATCACTCTGTCAATGTAATTTTGAATCCCAGCCCAGCTGGTGGTTCTTAGATTTCAGGTTCTGAATATGAGTTCAGCACTTTCAAATGAATCACTGAGAACAGTACTTCTGTCAAAGAGTCGTCTTTTTCCTTCTTTTTTTTTTTTTTCTGGAAGGTTTTCCTGGTTTTACAGATGCAGATCCTGAGAAAAGAACATTCTCCTAGAAGTACCAAATACAGAGAAAAATATGAAAATTTTATATTTTTATCCCCTGGTTCTTAAAGTGCTTGTTCTCTTCTATAGTTCTATAGTGCAACAAAGATTTGTGGTATATGCTGTCTTTGCATGTAATTGGCCTATTGGCCTCGTTCTTAACTTATTTTTTATTTCATCAAGATTTAGATTGAAACTTCAGTGTTTTTGTGAAGGCCTGTCTTTTGAGGAGCACTTTTTACCTTTTTTAATGAGCAGTTAGTGGGGTAAAGATTCTCCTTTTTGTCTGCTGTCTGTGGACAGTTCTCTTCAGAAACAAGTTAATGGATGATGTCCCAGTGCTCACCAGGAAGTTTGGTTTTTAATAATCTGCCTGCTTATGAAAACATATTATCAACTCTGAAGACAGAAACAGTGAAAATGTTTAATGAACTGGGATACCTTTTCAGCTTTGGTCATTAGCACACAGCCCTGGTCTTCATCTTTAATTTCTTATTGATGCCGGCTGAATTGATGAAGAAGGGTGTGGATTGATTACAAAGGGTATAAAAGCAATCTTGTCGTTTTCTTCTTTAAATTTATCCCCAAAGGTGTTTGTTGAGAGTCATGCTACTTCCTTCCTCAGAGGCAGGCAGAGCCTGTCAGGTGGTGGTTCCTTTGTTGAACTCTGAAGGGCAGAAATGCTATTCTGGATAAACTGGCTGAGGATTGATGCAATTTATTGCAGATAGTTAAACAGGAAACTACCAAGAGAGGCTTTTGAAAAAATCTCCCCTATATGATGATTACAAATAAAAAAATGTCAAAATAAATATGGATAGTACCATCATTTACTTCTAATATTTCACCAATAGTAGTATTCACATCTTAAAAAGATAAAAAAATACAGACAATGATTTTACAGTCAGATGAGGATATTTCCTTGCTTGCATTGAGTTGACTGAGTATGATTTCAGTGAAGATTCTTAACTTTAAATTGTTCATATTGAAGCATAAAGAAAAGCTCTTTTTTGAATAATAGTGCACACTCTGAAACAAATTTGACATACTAAAAATATTACTGGAAAGAGTTCACTCTTTTAAGCCATAACCAATTGTTAGAACCCTCTTGATAATGTTTTCAGTAAAGTATTTAAATGAATCACAGAGCGGCAGATATCTCATAGTGGATGTGAAGATTTTGTATTGTTTTTTTTCAAACCTGAACTTCCCATGGAGAGAACAGGTCCGACAAAAAAACTGTGAAAATGAAAACCAGCAGGAACATAAAAAGAAAATTTTGAAACATTGTCAACCATCTTCATTCACAAACAGTGAGTTCCTGAGCCAGAGAGATTTGATACTCCTGATATCTGGGAGAACAAACGTGGAAAGGAAAGACAGGTCTGTAGTCTATTCTGCCTTTCCAGATGGTTGTTGCATCCCTACTCCAGTGTGGTGACTGAGCTGTTCAGATGAGAACCCTTAACCTGTTTTCCTCAAAAAGTGTCTGACTTGATTTAAATAATACAAGTCACTATAAGTATGGTTTGTTTTGACTAAAACAGATGGGGTCATAAAGAAGCAGCCCTAGTTAACAGATTTGATATGACCCCAGCAATGAGGCAATGACAAGTTGCTGAGGATAGAAGCTTTTTCAGCCTATAGAGCTGTGAGGGGAGGAGGATCTGTGTACTTGGTGACACTGAAAGGCAAATGATTGAGAAAGGATATTCGGTGAGCCATGTTAGACCCAAAAGCTCATCTAGCCCCATCCTTGTCTCAGGTATCATCAGAAGTTGAAGAATGTAGCTATTACCCTCTGAAATACTATTCTGAATATAAACACACTTCTAGCCCTGCTGAGCCAGAAGAGAGGTTTTCCTCCTTGGAAATGTCACAATTTTTTCCTCAAGATTCCAGTCACAGAATTTGTTTAAACCTTTGCATCCACTGTGGCATCCTTCTTCAAGGCATTCCACAGCTTGACTGTACATTGCACTGCTTTGGGTGTGGGATCTGTTTGTGTGATTTGATGCTTCTGAGCTGTATGGGAAGAAGCAGTGAATGGATCCCCTGTTACTGTTGCCATGCCACTTCCAATCTGACAGGTGTCTATTGTATTCTCCCTGTGGCATGTCTTCCATACTGGGCCATGCCAGCATATTTGATTGTTTCCTGTCCAATAGTCATTCTGCAGCTTTTATTATCCTTGCCACTCCTCTCCATGCCTTTTCTATTTGTATATCCGTTTGAGAAGTGGGATCAGAACCAGATATTAAGGGCTCTGTGGATTTATGCACTAATGCAGTCATGCTCTCTACTTTCACAGTGACTCCTAACATTTAATTTGCTGTTTTCATCTGTCAACTGTTATTTTAGTTGAGGCTTTCATTATCTGTTATGTTATCTGTATTACTTATCTGGCTAGTTTGTTACCTGCACTGTGCTATTGAGATCTCCCTCTTGGTGCAGCAATGAGCTTGCAGACCATCATTTCAAACGCATAGTCAGATTTGTTGATTCCATATGTTTCCCTTTACATTTACTTGCAGTAAATTTCATTGATCAATTTGTCACCCAGTGATTTGTCTCAGAAAGTCCTTTTGCATGTCTTCATAGGCAGCCCATGTCTTTGCTTAGCTCCAGCCTCTGGATGGAGTATCTGAATCCCCAGCCTTTCTTCTGGAGCCCCTTTAAAAGCAGACTTCCTAAAAGCTCCTGCTGGATGATGCTAACTGATGCTGAAAGCGTTAAGTTCCAGGCAGCAGGGTGAAAAGGAGGTGTTGGAGTCAGGTTCTTGAAGGTGGAAAGCTGATGTACTTATGTATTGTGTAGCTTCAGTAAGTGATAGAAATTAAAACAGAGCTCTTGAATGACTGTGCAGGGTGCTGAAGAGCATTTTTCCCCAGTTGGCCCCCTCACCATATGTACAGTATTATCACTGTAACTGTATTGTACTATATAAATGAATGATTTATTGATTTATCCACTCTACCATGACTATGTGACCAACATCCATTACTAGTTAATTCTCAAACCTTTACAATGGCAATATATGAAGCTCTGTATTCCAGAGCATTACCTGGTCTTTAGGCAAGAAAACCTGATTGGGTGTATGTTATTGGCCATTGGAGCATTCCTTCATGTGTCCATCAGGCTCAAGTTTGGAGAGAGCAGTCTGGGTGTGCATCCCCAGAAGAATGGGCTTCCAGGGTGGCTATAAAGTCCAAAAATTGTTTTCCTGGGCTGAGCATGAAAATTCAGTTTGTTTTGCTTTATTTCAGCTGTTTCTAGATAAAGGAAAATAATAAAGAGTGGGAAGAGACATTCAAATGACAGTAATTTCTCATCTGGATTCTAACTAATGGTTCAGATATTCAGACTGGTGATGCTGTGGTGTGTTCTGCTATTGATACAGGTGTTGCTGTGAAATTCTTTACTCTTTTCCTTTTGATTTTGAGCCAGTTCCCCATCATATTGGCTTACCTGGCAAGTGAGTCATCTTGATCTTTTATGACAGAAGAACTGTGGGAGAATATGCAATGGATGGAAGCAGTGTTTTTAAATGATCACCAGAGTAAAATTAGAGATGCTGTTGTCTGTGACCTACCTAATATTCCAATGCCTTCATAGGCATAGTGGCACTGGACTGTACAGACAGGATCTTCCACAGGAAGCTGCATCTTGGGGCTTAGGCTTCACTATGGATGATTTGAGGAATCTTGCCCTTAGTTGGTGAGAAACAGGTACCTACATTGTGACTGAGAGAAAAGCCATTCTGTTGGTTTGGCAATTCAACAATGACTTCACACTGGGGAGGAAGAACTAGATCCTGTTTACCATTCCCAGTTAATTCTTTTTAAAAGAAAATGAAAGATTAAAAGAGTCTAGCTGCCAATGAAATAAAATATAACTAGTAATTTGTCTGACAGACTTCTAAATCTGTTCCCCCCAACATTTTATTTTGTCAGTGATTTAGCCCTGACAAACTTAATTCCCCTGCAGCTTTTCCTGGGGCTGGATTTTATTTCCTCATTTAGCCTCTTTTTCTTAAAAGAGATATTGGAAACATAAATGCATTTGATACATTGTTTGTAACAAACTAAGAAAGATCCAAAATGTCCAACTGCCAGGAAAAGTTTGCAGGAAGGGCAATGTTAGCCACAATGCCACCTGTATAATCCCAAGGCAAGGTAAGTGGGAAAGGTTTGGAGCACAGTGACTAGCCAGAGAAAGAGACAAGGGTGCTCTGGGCAGTGCAGCAGAGCATCCTTGACAGGAATTGCAGCTTAAGTCAGTTTTCTGCTTGAATTCTTTGTTCAAAATTGCAAATGCATTGAGATAGAATTGTGCCTTCTGTATCACAGAGTCCCTAACTCTGCTTCCTGGTTGAGGAGGAAAAATCCCTTCCGAGGGAGCACCTCCATCCTGTCCTGTGTTATAGGGAACAACTTTCTAAAGTTCTGCAAAAAACTCTGCTTAAGCAGTTGCTTGGTTTATGGTTTCAGTATATATGTCTGGAGGCCCAAATGCTCCTACACGGATTCTATACAGATGCTTATCCTGAAATTCTTGGGAGTCTCTGAGGGCTGGACAAATCCTGCTTTAGATCAGAAGAATTTTAATGTTCTTTTTTTGGTTTTTTTTCCCCTTTTCCTCTGGAACAATGGAATCATTATCACTGCTGTGATGACTTCACACTTCTACAGCCAATGATGCAACATTTTAAACTTGGCTTGCAGAGCAATTGTTTTGCTCCTCTAAATTTTGTTTATTACTGACATATGGATACGAAAGAGTATAATTTGGTAGCTAGATCTAATCAGCACTTTGTATATAAAACGCATCAAAACCAGACATCAATAGCAGTCCATCTTAGTGTGTCTGCATTCCAGTTCATTGTGTAGTGTAAGTTAACTGTTCCTTTCATTTCTCCTGGAGCCCAGCTGGTCTTGCTTAATTTCACACTATTTTATATTCTGTTTATTACTGAGGCCAACGAGTATTTTATTTTAGCTGTTTGTACATGTTAAACAAACATGGGATCTGGGTGGAATGTCTCTGGCAGAAACATGCTAATTCCTCATACCCTCAGAGTCCATTCCACACTTGAAGGAGTGGACTCAGCCAATTAAATTAGGCACCCAAACAGGAAAACCACAGACACACGATTGCACTTTCAGCCAAAGCTAAATGGTGCAGCATGAAAGTCGTGTTGTTGTTTGGCTTTTTCAGTGAGGCCTGTGTGAACAGAGACAGCTGGCAATGTCTCTGTCAGAGCCTGCCCGTGGGACACAGGAGAAAGGGAATTCCTGCTTCATGGAGCTGGCAGAATTGGTTTAGCTCTTCTTCATGAAAAGATCATCATAGGTATGCAGTAGTAGAACAACACTACATTCCAGTTTCCAGGTAATGTCTTTGGTGTCCAGGGACTGGAAAAGTCCTAAAGGATTTTAGGCTTCATTTTTTCGCAGACTTCTGCCCTGGTTGAGGTTACCAGGCCCTGAGCACTATTCACAACATTCATGAATCGCATAGAGCTGCTGATGAGATGGACTGGCAGGAGAGATGGTGAATCCCTGCCCTTCCCCACCCCATGCTGGCTGGCTGAGGCCTGGTGGTTAGGAAACATGCACAGGAGATACTGATTTGGGCATTTGTAGGAACATTTCAAATCAAGACTTGTTAGATTTAAAAAGAAAAGGCTCTGCTATAAAACTCCATTTAAAATAAAAGAGTAGGCCTGCTGTTTTCATTTAAATACTTGTGGTGCAGACAATTCTGTGATGTAGCTCCAGGATAGCTGGAGACACCTTTTTTGGTCTATTGAGATGCCTGAGCATCTTCATTCAGGGAGTTAGAGACTTAGATCCAACCTGTGTTCATGTGTCTTCCCAGCCAGTTTTCATGATTCCTCCTGAGAGCCCTGCGCCAAACCGTTACTGCCAGCACTTCCTAAAGTACTCATTCTTTGCTTAGGAAACTGAAGCATTAACACAGGTTTTGTCATGTACCACTTCAGTGGCTGGATGTCCAAAGTCAGGTGTACCAATGCACAACTTGTAGTGCTTCATTTACAACCCCTTAGCTACTAGGATGGTGTGTGCCTTAGGAATCCTTAAGAGAGGTCAAAATCTGCATGTAGGCTGCCAGGCCAGTACTTTAGGGAGTGACAGTGAATGATCATTGTGATTGTGGTATGTCGGTGAAACACAGCTGTGCTACTTTCTTTATTTCTTGTTCATAGAGACTGAGCTATTTATTGTGTTCTTAGGCTGCCATTGCCAGACTATAGCTGGAGTGTGTTGGGACTGTGAACTAGTGCTCAGTAAACTGACAGGTTTCAGACTGTGTCCTTTGTGGGGTATATTAGAGTGTAAGCTGTGATGACCTTTTTTTTACTTCTGAGGAAAGCAGTTTGGTCCTTGGCTACCTTAAAGACACAGCTTCACTCCGTGGGATGCTGCAGTGATTAGGTTGGCTGCAGTAACCAAGCTAGCAGTATCCTCATTTAACTGGGAAAGAACTTGTTACTGTCTTCTTTTAAAATTCTTCAGATCTGAAAATTATTTTCTAGTCCTTTAGTCCAGAATAGACCAGGCTTCTTGCTTTAGCCCATGCATCTAATAGTGGCTATTTCATTTTTTTATTTATAGAAGAACTGAGCCAATTTGCATGCAAACATTTTTTTGCATGACAGATCTTTTTTTTGATGGTTTGATTGGATTATAGGTATGGATTACTAGTTTAGTATTGTTCCGTCAGTAAAAGTTGCCAGGGTGTTGTATTTAGAGTAAAATAACTCAACAGTGATCAAAGGTGTGCAACTCCTGTTTTCTCTGTGGACTGAAATTTTGTTAGTCTTGTCTCATGCTGGTATGAGGAAAGGCCAAGGGATGGTTGTTTGCCTAATGAGGGCAGGATTCAGCTGGGAGGAAGCTTGAAACTCCATCACAGAGTCTGCAAACAATCTAGTCACATCAAATAGATGCCCACTGTTTGCCAAAAATCAGTGAAATAGGGAGATAATGAGGGAGATAATGAGGATAATGAAATAAAAAAAAGAGAGAACACTGTTGTTCTTTAATGCTGTGACCTTTTGTGAGACGTGTCGCTTACACGGCTGTTTGTGTGAGTGCTGGCCCATGCTGACTTTACAGTACTTAGCCGTGGGATGGCTGCTTACCAAAGCTGCGGAAGCACCCTGTGGCCGGCCTCACTCTAGGCTCGAGAAGCTCCTGCAGGAACGCTGTAGTTAATAGTTTCTGGAAAAGCTCATATCTATCTGCATTTGAACCAGCACATTTTGGGCTAAATATTGAGAAGTCACAAGTATGTTATGCAAATCCTGGGTGTGCCAGCCAAGCCTGTAAAAAAAGCTCATTAGGATTAATCTCTAGTAGAGTGACTAATGCAAAGGGAATGAGGTACTTCCCTCCCTGAGTCAGCAGAGATTTGACATAGCTTTCAAAGGGGCTTCACTGGAATGCAGTCGATTGCTTTGTGCAGTAGGTATGCTCGTTTATTTAATTTGGAACTGCTTGCTTTAGACCAGAGAATACTATATGAAATTAGGAGAGACACATAGCCAGATATTCTACAAATAGATTTAAACCAAAGTAACTCAGTTTGGAAGACATGAAATACATAATTATCCAATGTACATTAAAAGCACTAAAGACAGCAGCATATGAAATCTGTCTTACCTCCTGCTCTGCTCTTTGAACTTTGCCAGATTTTTATGTTTGAGGAACCATATTTACAAGTGAGGTTTTTGTTACATCCTGTATCTGTTTAATTTTCACAGTGACTTCCACATGTAATACCAGGAAAATTAGTTGCAGCTCAAGATTACAAAATGTGGTATTTTAGGAAGGAGTAGCTAAAGAAGGCTCATTAGCAGTTCTCGAAAGCTTTTCTTAGGTGGAATCGTACTGGTAACATTTCTGCAAGGCAGCGGGACTTTTTTCCTTGCAAGTGCTGTAGTCAGCTAATAGCAATCAGATTCTTTTGAGTGGTGTGTAATTGTTAGCCCCATAAAAAGAAAAATAAATTGCTCGTTTTATCAATAAAGCTAAACAGAGCCAAATACCAACACAAAGAAAATTTCAGTATGATTTAAAATGTTTGCTCATGTTTCATTCCCAAGTAACACACTATTTGTAATTTCAGATTGAGAACTTTATATTTTGCCTCTGCCTTTTCTTAATTTTCATCTGCCATACATGTTTTATTCTGGATAACTTATCAGGCACGGTGAGGATATTTGGAGATCCTTTCTAAAACGCCTAATCATTTTTCAAAGAAAGTTGACGGAAAGGGTAGATTTTCTTGATAATCCTTTCAAAATTAAAATATAACACAAAAACACTATGTTTAAGTGACATTAAGGGTCTCACTTAAGCTAACTAAAGCTGGGAAATTTGGAGTGAATAACTAACACTGTTGTAAACTGCCCTCATGTATTGCAGCTGACAGTGCGGAAGCAGAAGTTCAGAGAGCAGTTCAGATAATGATCTTAAGAGTCTGGATATTGCCTGAGCCCCAGTAGTCGGGCAAGCAGAATAGATGTCTTTCAAGATCATTCTTTCTCATGAGAAATATGGCATTTCCTTTTCATGGTCATACTGAACATGATTCTTCTCTGGCCAATTTATGCTTCGTTCCCTGGTTAGCAGCAAGGGCTGAGTAGCCCACAAGCAGTTTCCAACGAACAGAGAAATCTGAAATTTTACTCTGAAGCCTGCAGAGTCCTAATCCCAGCCTTGCTTTCTCTCCAATCTCCACTTAAAAGAGACTCCAACTAGCCAGAAGTATCAGAAGAATCTGGATTTCCCCCCTGTTTTCATTTGAGGTCCATTTTGGCCTTTTTTCCACTGCAAGCAGTTCAGTATGCTGTATTTACACACTTCATTAGCTTCATATTGCCAATATATCAGATAAGCATTTAGTTAGGCACAGCAGGACTTCTTAGGGAGAATCTATTGTAGAGCTCCCATGATTCATGGAATTCATACATCATTCTAGAAGTTTATTAAAATTTTCCAAATACCCTGACATACCTAAGGAAGGGGAGGTATTAGTTTTAGTGCTCTTTCTTGAAGCTGGATGGCAGATTTTTGTGTAGAAAAGGGAAGTTAGTTTATTTGGAAAAGAAGCACTAGAAGAATACTAACAATACAGTTAATTTGAGGCAGGAAAAAGCTTTGCCTTTCAGCCACTAACTTTAAGGTTAGCCCATATTTTATAGAACTCTTGCAAGTAGAACCTGCAATCTTTAATTAATATCAGAATTTCCTTTCAGTCTTTCTCTGAACACATTACTTGAAAATTTGCATAATTGTTTAAAGTTGCACATTTTGCTGATACTGCCCGTACTAAATGATACAAGAAAACACAGCATTACATTGCATTACAGACAGGATCAAAACTGAAAGTGACACTTTTATGCAGTTGTGTATTTTGTGAATCGGGTTGGTAATTGGAACATATTAAAGATTTCCTTGACTCCCCCTTATCCTGCTCCACCCCTGCTCCCCCTGCAATCATCCATATAAACTCTAAGGATATTTACATGTTTTAAGCTGTCCAGCTCTATGTAGCTCTTGTAAAGTAATTTGGGATGATGATTCCTACTTGGTGAGACATGCTCAGACATCAACTCACACATACACATAGCGGCACAGAAAGCATGAACCTGTTAAGGATTTCACCTTTTAAGAAATGACAGAATAATTACAGGACAACATGTCCTTCATGAGTAAAAACAACTAAGCTAAAGTGCTTTCAAGGCTGGCATGGCCTACTTCTCTTCTAGCAAGCTGCATAAATCATAAATTGCTAAGGGATTGATTCATACACTGAGTGATAACTGGAGTCTGTATAAAGGTGTATATGAATGTGTGGATAATACAGATGAAGGCTGAACTGAATTCAATTCTTCAGTACAGCTTGGCAACAGAACTGAGTTGATAGAGCCCAAACCCTGACTTCATATACAGATACAGAAAATGTAGAGGATGAACCATGTGCTTCCTTAATGAAGGATAAATAAGATGTCCCATTTTCAGATCTCTTCAGAAGGGGATTGTGATAGTTGGTAAATTGACCTGAGGCAAAACTTAGAGTGTTAGAAGTACTCAGTCCTAGAATTAATGTTCCTGGATTTAAAAAAGAAGGAAAAAAAAAAAGGGGGGGGGGGGGGCTATCACCCAA